>OU611973.1:9571780-10171780 GCA_914767545.1 Sesia apiformis
TCAGTGAACATTGGGAAAACGCAGGCCATCATCACCGGTAAATCGCGTATTCCGCCACTGCTACGCCTCCACGGAGAGGACGTCGACTGGTCGCCCACAGTGAAATACCTGGGGGTGACTATCGACTGCTCCCTCACTATGAAGGCCCACGTACAGAAGACGATCGCCTCGCAAAGAGTCGCGCGGTACCATCTCCGCCCAGTGCTCTCCTCACGACTCCATCTACATTTGAAGCTCGGGGTCTACAAAACCTACCTGAGACCCCGTCTCACGTATGCTGCACCGGCATGGTATGCCCTGGTGCAGAAAACAAACAGACAAGCCCTGCAAGCGCAGCAATCCCTTGCCTTGCGTACCATCGTCGGTGCCCCACGCTGCGTGAGGAACGCTACGATCCAGAGGGACCTACACATGGAGAGCCTGACAGAATTCATCGGCCGCCTTGCCACAACTATGTTCGCCCGCGCTGATGCATCGCGCCTCGCTCACGTCAAAGGGCTGGCGCCGCTGCACGCGCGGCCGCCCGATGGCAAGGCCTTCCCACGCGACCTGATCGCGCCCGCGGACGAGTCAAACGTCGGGGCCTCTTAAGACACCGCCGCCCAAAAAGGGGCGGTAGCTAGCAACGAAGCCGCAAATAATCATCATCAAGGCTAAACGAAAAATGACCCAATAGGATCACCCCAAGGACCTATCCGTATGAACGGACAAAGGCGACCACATAAAGGGAGAAATCCCGGAACTGTTTCCTCCGCCTCTCTATAAGGGGGTACGAGAGACGACCTCGGGTGGTTTTTATATCTGCATTTTGGTCGATTTACTAAACACGCTCATGAAGTTACAAGTTACTAACCTAATATTTTGTATATTTGTATATTATTCTAGCAGGAATTCGAGAAGTGAAGTTGAGCTTTTGTTTGATTATTATAAAAATTGTGTGTTGTAGGTTTTATTGTTTAATAGAGATAATTTATTAAAATTCAAAATGCGTAATGTTTGTGATAATCAAATTAAAGTTTAGGACGGCATTTTTCGTGTGGTTCCAAGGAGTCCTCGTTTGACCTCAGTAAACCTACTAACGCCTTACCGAGCGACTCCTGACCTGCTTCGATAGGACCGAACAGTGACGAGTTGTTAATTGGGAAGAAATCTCGATACTAAAACAATGCGCTAATTGCGCTTTTGCCACAAAAAAAAAAATGATGCAGTTAAGGATGAGATTAGGAGTTTTTTTGAAAATTTTTATGAAAATCATTATTGTATTTATCAGCGGGTGGCGTTGATCGGTTGGAGGCTTTATCACGTTCCGGTCATTCAAGCCCCGGATCGGGAAGGAGTTTCGGCAGTCGAGACACTTCCGGTACGTTTTTGTTTTCCATACATAACACACAGTGTCAGACGAGCACACAGTGCACCTGATGGGTAAGTGGATACTGTCACCCTGCCTCATGCGCGATACACCACATCAGTCCAGAATGACAAACGTTGAGATTCAAGTATTGATTTCAAAAATGGGTCGATAAGAATGGGGAATTGAAAGTATAACGACATGAGGTTTCCCAGTTACATTACACTTTTCCAAGGGCCAGATAAATTAGGGATTCCTGGCTCTTAGAATTGCAGTCCGTGTCTTTAGTGATTCTCTAGTTACTTGAAAATAACTTTGACGATGCTAGTTTAACGATTCAAATAATGTTCTATAAACTTAAAACCTCACTTATTCACATTCAACGATATAATAAGTGACACGTGTGACACAACAATTCTGAACTTTATTGTCGTCGCCGTCAAAAGTATTCATTCAGTAATTTAAATAGGATTTTTAAGATTTTTCATTCATTCAGTATGCGTTCGTGAATAAACGAAGAGACTGAATATGTCTCGTCTGTTCACACGATTTTTCATATTTCTCTTGTACTATGTACAACTTATATTTTTCTCTTTGCTTACTATTTATTAACACCAAGCTACATAGCTTTTTTAGAATAGATTAATGTTTTACGAAATAAAAAAAAAAGTTGTATTTGATTGTACCAATATTCGGCAATTTGCTATGAAAAGTATTGAACATAAAATAGTTTGTGCTCCTGCGCAATTTTTTTTTTTTTATGGATGAAGGTGGCAGACGAGCATACTGTCCACCTGATGGTAAGTGGATACTGTCGTTCATAGACATTCGTGATACATGCCAACATTAGTCCAAAATGACAAACGTTAGCACGCCCCCGGATGCGCTGCCTACCTTTGGATATACGAATGGATTTGGAGAAAGGGTTGGGGAAATGGGGAGGGATAGGATGGGAATGGGCTCTGTCACATCTCACTCACTACCGAAACACGTACGTACATTAGGGAAATAAGATAAAGTGGGAAATGCAGTACATTTCAAGGTGTTCTTCTTCTGTGAGAGAGGGGTAACGTGGCCAGTCGAGTGCGCCCAGCGGCTGTTGGATTGCAGTGTGCACTTTCCCCCTCAATTTATAAAAAAAAAAATTATAAGAAGTAATCATAATTCGTTCGACAAAGTGCGATTGTAGGCAGTTTGCTATGAAATCATATTCGGCACTAAAATGTTATAACTTATAATCAATTATCAATGTGAAAAATATAATTTACATTTATTATAACGAGTCCATTACCTTTCTCCGATGTGTATTATTGAACCATTATGTTTTTTAAGAAAAAAATAAAGTGAGTGTCATTTTAAAATTGATAAAAAACACGGTGATATTTCACGGAACAATAGCGCGAAGTATTGAATGAGTATTTGAATTTTTGGTATTAATCGGAATTTATCCCATACAGAGGAGCGGCCGAATTCGGACCGCGGGAGCGTACGGAGCGGCTCACCGGACGACCGACGGTCACCGTTACACTCGTTCTCTAGTCTCGTCGACAATCTCACCATTGATAAGGAGAAGGAAGATGAGGTATGTGTTTGTTACATCACTTCACCCGCTACTGTCATTTTACTTGTGTCATGAAAAAGAGAAATTAAAGAGATTCTATGTCCATTGCTTTTTTCGTGAAAATAAATGTTACAGCTATTTAAACAGAATCTTGAAAACATCGATGAACCAAAATACACAGATGTATCATTATGGCCCTAGAAAGTTAGGCGTTTGCAAGGCGGTCAAATTTTCCGACCTGCCAATGCAGTCGATGTCATTTGACGGCAACAGCTACAAATAACGTATTATTTTAGTTTCACTTTCTTACAATAACTTGGCGTAACGGTGTTGCCATTATAAAACAATCTGAGGAATAATTGAAAAGCAGAAGTTTTTCTATATAAATTGTAATTACTGATGAATGTAATTAATGCGTAATTCATTTTAATTAATTACCTATATAAATGAAGCATAGACTTGAAATAGTACATTATGATACAAGTGTGCTAAGTTGGTGATTGCAGTCATGCGCAATGCAGCCAAGAGTGTAATGACCAATGCTCTCACGCGTTTCATGCGACGTTTATCAACACGCGAGGAGAAATAAATAAAAATTTTGTTAATAAAAAGTTTAATTATTGAAGCAATTACTGGAACGTACAATTATTAAAATGATACGCAACAGTTTTTACTGGCATTTGCACAGTATGTGTTATGGTATTATTGATAATTTCATTGTTTTGATCTTGAGTCGCTGTAAATGTCTGAGTTAACGAAACATTCTCATAGGACGTTGTGTTTCCTCATCAGTGGGAGTAGGAGACACCAAAACATTATTTTAAAAAGGACTCTTGTTTTATATGCTGCATTATGACCCTAAAAACGCTGCAATAAGGGCCACTTTACGAGCAAGTGTGTTGAAAACGTAATTATTACTACTTATATTTCCACCACTAGCAAGCAGCACTTAAATACACAGTTTTGATACCAGAAATTATCAATCTATGTAATTTGGTTGACCGATGTTTGAAACAACGAAATTTTAACATAGAAAATCTCAACCAAAGTCAATAAGTTCATATCGACAATGAGGTCCCTTTGCTTAGATAACGTCAAAGTTATAATTAGCTTTACATTCAAGGCATTTTAGATGCTATAAATTATTGTTTTCCCATGATTCAGGGTCGCGAGACCGGATCGTACATCCAAAGCGAATTAGAAGCGTTAGAACGAGAGCAGAAAGCGATAGACGAGCGAGCGGCGGCCTTAGAGAAACAGTTGCGAGCGGTTATGGAGTCCGCCGATAATACACAGGTCAGGAAAAATTAGTTATACATAGTTACATATAGGGATTACCAGACGGGTCGGGATAAATTGGTTAAACGTACATACATGTTAATGCAATGCGATGCTTCAATATCCATTGCTGGCCACGGGCCTCCTCGTACACATTGACTTCTGCATGAGGCATGTATGGTCTTAAAACGTCACGCCGGCCAAGTGCGTTGGCGACTTCACTCTTTTACAGATGGTCTAAAAGAGTTCTCAGGTTTTGTGATAGCGGCTATGTTATCCCTTAGTCACCTTTAATAACCCACGGGAATTTAATTTGGGATCTCTACATACATTTAAATTAAATTGACATCTCTCAATGTACAGTTCTGGTTAAATTATACGGGGAGAGTGCACACTGCATTCTCACAGCCGCTGGGCGCACTCGACCTTGAAATGCACTGCATTTCCTACATTATCGGATTAAATTGACCTCTCATGCTTCAAAACTTTTATTCTTTTAACATGTTAACAGCAAGGGATAGGGTAGATCTTAAATCCCACGGACGACTGGGCTGGTCCAGTCGACTGAGAAGCGCACGGTTAAGGAAAAAATCGTGAAAATAATATTAATTTGTCGCATTTGCAGAATGTATAACTTAGAAAAGACAAAAAGTTATACAAAGCCTAAACATTTTACCAGATGGTTTGGCACCGTTATCCCCATTAACAATCCCCACTGATGGGGACAACGAGAATTGTAGACAAAATTATTGCCGTTATTCCCTCTGATGATATTGAGGACAATAATAATAATAATACAAATGTAATATAAAGATTATGTCAACGAGATTTAGATCAGATAAATAACCGATATGAAAAATAAATATTTAAAATATTCGGCTCAAAATCTTAGGCTCCCCTAATGCTCACGAGAAGATTTTGAGCCTTTAGTCGGCAGTGGGATTAAAATTTCCTTATTTTATCTGTCAAATTGAGAATTGAAGATAAAAATCTTACGTAAGGTGGAATTTAAAATTAATTTCTAACATTAATCACATTTTAAATCGATCATGTACATTCAAAATATTCGGTTCGCAAATTCTCTGATATAAAAACGAATTATTCATAGCAATTGCAAGTAAAATTTTGAAATGAATAACTTCAATCTAATAATAAACAAAGTTCTTTATGTCTTAGCTTTGTAGAGAGGGGATGTGCAATTTACATATGTTTAGGTCGTTAAAATACTTGTGTAAGGCAAAAGTGTTGAAGTGCGCCAATAGATGGCGCTGTGTCGGCAAACAATATTATCTAATTTACAATTTAACGTTAATTCGTTAAATTTTAAACTTATTTGATCTTTTACAATTACGATTTTAGATTTTTCTTATTGCGACATTCAAAGGGTCAAAATAAAATTATTTAAGCAATCGTTTTGCTTGTGAAATTGTGCTTACGCAATGGTCGCGCCAAACTTCTTGTTCGCTGTGAACCCGAGGCGAATGAGAGTTCGCGCAGGTACAGTCGATACACCCCCGATACAGACACCTGTTTTATGTTAGTGCGATGCCACTCGCCTCGTGTTCAGAGCGAACAAGAAGTTTGCCGCGACCAGTACTTGAATATAAGCTGATATTTAATAGAAAAATGTCATAAATAATCCTATAACATGCTTTCATCAGTGATGTCTGCTTGATCCACAAAGAAAACAGTCGATTTTGATACTTGGTGAATATTTCAGCGAAAGTGGAGAACGCTCATTTCAGCGTGTGTGGAAATACCTTATGATCCGGTACCTATTTTCCTGCAATTCCTATCCTATAATGAAACCTTTAATTTAGTAGCGAAAATTAGCATCTTTTTCAATTTTCCCTCTAGTCTCCTCCAAGATCTGTAGGGTGCCAACGTTTGGTCATTTTTGACTGGATTTGACATATATCGCAGATGTTCATGGACGATAATATCCATTTAGGGTGGTGTCATTTCGTTGATTTTTTTTTTGTTTTCAATGCAATGCAACCAGCTCTTTCAATATCCACCGGTGGACATGTGCCTTCTCAGGCACATTGTCTAGCGCTTGAGTTATGTGCGACCTTACAACGCTACGCTGACTAAGCGTGATGGCGAGTCCATTCTTTTAAAGAATGGACTCTTTAAGTGGTGTCTTTTAAAGGTTAAAGGTGGGTCCCTCAGGGCTTGTGATAGCGGCTTTTTATCCCTTAGTCGCCACGACACGACACCCACGGTCCGCTTTGCAAATTTCGTTTTCAAATCCCGATTCTCAAATCCTTGCGGGTAGATATCACATTTGTAGATTTCCATCGAATTACAATTAGCGCTATGAACGTTTTAGACCCAATCAACCAACCCTTTCAGTAGCCACACCCCTGCTGGACACGGTTTTAAGGCCATTCATCCCTCATGCTACAAGATGCACTCTTTTATAGATGGTGAAATTCCTTAGTGCTTGTGATAGCGGCTTTGTTATCCCTTAGTCGCCCTTTACGACAATCACGGGAAGAGATGGGATAGGCCTATTCTATAGCCGGTCGACAACACACCGCACGAACGTTCTAAATGACAATAAAATTTTATACGTTCGTAATGTTTAATTTACTGCATTCCCGAAAATTAATTTATTTTTCGCCAAAATGTGTTAGTTTTTATATTTTAAATCAGTTAATGTCAGGTTTTGCCTCATTTCGGTAACACATTGAGTATATATTCACTTATCCGTAAATCGTTTATTCACTTAAATATTTTTAGGAGGGACTGAATAACATTTTACTTACAAAACGGTCTAACCATTTTGTAGGTATTTTCGTTGTTGCAGTTGATAATTTCATAAAAATTGTATTATTTTTACAAATAAATAATAAATAAAATTGTATATTAATAACTAGAGATCAGATATTCGGGTGCATATTTACCTAAAGTTGAGTTGGATAAGTATGGAGTGCACTTTTGTATCGGGCGAATAGCGCCATCCCGGTATCGACAAATTTTATGTTCCGACTATAGAATACTCAACTTTACCTAAGACCTAAATACATAGAATACCTAAGACCCTCAGAACTACATTCGTGCAAATTGCCTTTAGAACTAAGAATTTGAGTCCAAATCCGAAGTTTATATCTTCAATCATGTCTTAGATCCTATCGACTCTGTCCTGGTTACCATCAGACCTTCAAAACTGCTGAGGAGTTTCATAAATAAGCAAATTTGAAATTCCGGGATTTCGGTTTTCAAATAAATTATTTTAAGAAGCCCTTTCACACTTTATGCAAATATGCACTGTAGGTAAATATGCACCCGAATATCCGATCTCTAATAATAACAAATTAATAAATTACTAATTTGTAATAATTAATAATGTAATTTTAAGTAATAATAGAGATGTACCTAATGTAACATGTGTTGTGCCCTAGCGGGGTGTCGGCAGACATTAATTATGTCCTACAACTTGCAAATTAAATTATTAAAATTAGTATAAATTAAATATTTCTGTATACGTATAATCATTCCAATGTGTTGGTGTTATGTCCAGGAGGAAGACAAACTGATGTCCCAGTGGTTCAACCTAGTCAATAAGAAGAACGCGTTACTAAGAAGGCAGATGCAACTCAACATACTGTGAGTAACAATGTATAAGATTAATTGTTAAGATTTCTTGCGGGGTGAATGCGTTTTTTTTTATGTTAAAAGGGATTTTGTGGATGTATACAGAGTGTAACCGAACAAATTATATTCGGTAAAATAATTATAATTATTTACCGACGGAAGGGTGGTAGCTTTGCCGACGGAGTAACCCTCCCACCGCAAAAAAGGGAACGCCATTGCCTCGTTAGTTGACAGCAGGGTGCACCACTAGCAGGTGAGGTTGGCTTAGGCTCCAAAGATGGTAGGTCAGCCTCTTACACCCTTCTTACACCAAATTAAAATGGACTTTTCCTCTCGTAGAGAACAAGAAGAGGACTTAAGTCGTCGTTGTGAGTTACTCGCTCGTGAGTTGCGACTCTCCCTCGGGGTTGAAGAGTGGCGTAAAACTCCAGGGCAGAAGAGAAGAGAACGGTTGCTTTTACACGAACTCCTCTCCGCTGTCAATACAAGAGACAGACTTGTGCATGAGATGGATGAGCAGGAGAAAGCGTGAGTATACTAAACATATATACATTTTAGCGCTAGTAAAAAAAAAATAGGCTCAATGGGATGGACTGATTTCAGTGTCCACGGTGTCGCTAGTGTAGCGGCGTGTACTTAATATTCCTTTGGCACGGTGCATCAGTTTTGACGAATTTTTACAACTGATTACAGCGCAATTAGGCATTTTTGTGTTATGTAACGACTTGCTTAGCGACACGGATCGGAACGAACAGAACTAGCGGCGTGGGCAGGACGAGCTTAGCGCCAACTTTGGGCACACAATGACCCACAGCCTTCGTTATCTATCCCTGAGAGCAACACTGTGTTACCGACGTCTTGGTAGACATATTTTCCTACCTAAAGTACAAATTGAAGCGGACCTGTCTGTAATAAAACTCATAATCGCTTTAAGTATGTATCTAAATTAATAGTTTTATTTTATTTCTTGCAGGATAGCGGAAGATGACGAAATTGAACGCAACTTGTCACAAGTGGAGATACAAAGGAAAAACAACTGTATATTGCAGTAAATAAAATTCAGATTAAAATTTAACTCATGCCACACCAAGGACGCAAATGTATTGACACATTTTCAAAAGAAATGGGTATTACTTGAGTCATTGTGTTGTGTTATTGACAACACAACACAATGACAGTGTTGTTGTGTAACATCTCACACATATTGTGTTATTGTGTCACTTATACCACAATTTGCTGACTTTCGGACGCTTACTCGCTTTAACTTTTAATTTTTAAACTATTTTAAATGAAATTTTAAATTATTTTTCTATGAAATGTGTAAAATGATTGTTGTAGAAAACTATGGGGTTAGTTGGTATATGAAAATAAACACTTCATCAAATGTCATTTCATCCCATCGAGTGGGATAAAGAAAACTTCTTATCCCATTATACTATTATATCCCATTATATTATTATACCATAACTCCATATCCTATCCCCCCCCAACCCCCCCCGCCCGGCACAGAAGGTTGAATTGTTTCGTGTCTAGGTAGCTGGATAATCCCATCCCACCCTCTTCCATCCGAGGAAGAATGGGGAATACAATGGGGACGAGAACAATCTCCACAAATGATTTTGCTTCAATTAGTTCCACATCTTCCTAAACATGTTTCCAAATACACTGCCGAGTTTCCGTAGCGAATCCGTGATTGTGCCAACATTTGTCAATTTTGACAGATGTTGACATATATCGCGGATATCCATCTGCAACAGTATCTGCTTACCACTACGTGGACTATTTGCTCGTGTGACATTTTTTTAAGAAAATAATAAACTGATTTTTTGTGTGACGATAATCAGCAAATCTTAATGTATCATAGAACGATTTCTAGTTAGTTTGATTACGTTTGATTTGAGTGAATCAAACTTATAACAGACTTTGGAATCGATTCGGAGAAACTTTTGTTTGAATGTTATTGTCATTATGTGTGTCTTTGAACCCATAGGAAATTCTAGCATGTGTTAATTTAATTTTTTTTCGTGATTTGGTGTTTAAGTCATATACCAAATTACCCTCTAAAAATGTCCAGCAATTTTATTACAGCCTGTATTTTATTTAAGTGCGACTTACAGGTTATCAAGTGATAAATTGCGTCCTAAAGATTGACCGTTTTTAATAAAAATACGGGTACAATTTAAAGAACACTGTGTTTAGACGATTTTGAAAGTCACGAAATTTGTTTAAAATTTAAGGGTTATATTCAAAATTTTACATTTTGATGTTCCCAAAATGATTGTGCTTTTACGTAATGATAGGTGTAAAATCGGCCTTACTGTTGTGGGAAAGAAAATACTCATAATTTTGATTCCTATAGATATGTTTTAGCTTAAGGTTTTAGGGTGCGTTCACATTTAGCATTTTTAGGGATTATTTTTACATTAAATTGTCATTGGTGTTTTTTTATTCATAAATAGTCATTCTCGTGGTTTTTCCTTTTTAATTTTTCGACTTAATAAAATGTTTTTTTTTAAACAATGAAATGCGTCTAAATATTTTTTTATGTGCTAGTAGAGAATATTTCTTTCGCGTTTTTTTATACGACGGTACTAATTGCATGTTATATATAGTTTAAATCAATTTCAAATGCAATAACTATCGAGGGCAAACATTATAACTTTAAATATTAATTATCTCCGTTATTTATATTATTATTATCGGTTATTCATATTATTGTCGGTTATTCATATTATTATTGTCGGTTATTCATATTATTATTATCGGTTATTCGTATTATTGTCGGTTATTCATATTATTATTATTATCGGTTATTCGTATTATTATTGTCGGTTATTCATATTATTATTATCGGTTATTCATATTATTATTATCGGTTATTCATATTATTATTATCGGTTATTCGTATTATTATTTTCGGTTATTCATATTATTATTATGTATTATTATTATTTCCGAAGTTTTTATCTAATAATATTTTTTTGGTTGTTTTTAATTTTTTCTATCGATTTATTGCGGTTTGGTTTGGCGGCCGCTAAATCGAGAATTTTTCAAAATTGCGGAGAAGCTATGCCAGACTCCGTACAAAAAATGTACGAACCCCTTTAAAACTCGTACCGTCGTACTTCTATTTTCTCCTAAGCTCCTTCTATATCACTATGTTTAGTGTAATATATAATTAAATTATAGTTTTATAAATTATTTGGTGTTACCAAAGAGTCAGTTACATTTTTTTTTACACCCTGACGAAGTACAATCGCCATAGATTTATATATTTTTTTTACTACGATTCTGTAGTTTTCAATGGATATTATAGTTTTGTTAATAATTGTAAATATACTAACTAGTTTTTAAATTAATTATTTATTTACTGGGACATATTTTGATTTTTCTTGCCTTAGCAAAATTTTGTACTGTCAACAAATGACATGAAAAATATAAAATAATCAAACATTTTTTTTTATTTTTAATGGATCCTTTTGATCATTTTGAGTAAGGTAAGTGCAGAGTTAGCAGAGTTACACAGAAACTGTAAATGATAATTTTCATTGTCTCAAATACATCGATCAACCATAACACTGAGATGTGGCATTACGGCCCTGAAAGAGGCGCATGCGCAAGGCGGTCAAGTTTACCCACAGTCAATTCGGTCATTTCACATTTGGCGGCAAAAAACTACCAAGAGCGCGTATTAACTGTATTTTCTTTACATTAACTGCAATATTTTTGACGTAACGGTGTTGACAAATATGTCAATATGTCAAACTTAGAAATAATGAAATAAAGGAAAGTTTTAAAACGTAATTATTACTACTCATCGTGAAAGTAACATGTTTATACCGCTGTGGCGCATGCGCACAGTTTGGTCACGGAATTATCCATCGGTGTACTTTGGTTGATCGATGCTCAAATACTAGAAGAAATCTTGCTTTTTACAAGACGCGTGTAAATATGAAACTTATATTCATGACCATACAGTTCATAATTACATTTTCACTTATAAATTTGTGACGGATATCTTTAAATTTTATCAATTTTGTAATTCTAAAATTAATTATATTTCATACATACTTAAATTAAAAGACACGAAAAGATGGCATATAAGATTTTCTTACGTTTTTTTGTTTTTTTTTTATATATAAATACATATTTCATTTCTTTTCTATTTTAAACACAATGAAATACGTATAAAAATAATTTAAACATAGCAAAATATATAGTTACTTTTTTATTTAAAAATATGGAAAATGAAATTAGAAACTGTATTATATATTTATCGCTTACACAAATGTATCAATTTCATTTGAAACTCTATTTTTATGTCCAACATTTATATATTTATTACACTGACATCAATACCCACAATTCAGCCATAAATATACATCCATTTATAGTCTATGGTACCCCCAAAATTTATTATGTTCTAATCGTATTCGGGCGGTGCTAAAATCATATTAAAATTTTTGAATTTCAATTTACCAGTGTGCAATGTCGTTATTATCGTGAGATTGTTAAGGTTTTAATGTAACCAGTGGTCGGGGTAGATAGTGCCAGTTGATGGGGTTATTGATAGCTATCCTAATATGGATATACCCAAAAATCACGGGATTGTTGTAAGGTAATTAAGTATAAAAAAATAATGGTGTGTATATCATATAAGCAAATAAGCAGAACTTACCGTTTCACTAATATCATAAGAATAATAAATAAATACTATATAGAAGTGAAATTCGCGCGTCGAACGCGGACAAGGTCGCAACAATACCCTATAGTTTAGCGTCGTATAATACAAGCCGTCAGTCGTCTGACTTTACGCTCTCGATTTCCTACATTGCCATCTTGCTTTTTTATAAAACCATTGATAAAAAAAAAATTATTCATGTTTTTCTAATAAGTATAGGGGTATAATAAATTATTAAATAACTAACAACAGCCCTCGCGGCGTCCGCGGGCCACATAAGGGCGTCACGGGTTGTAACGTAGGTATTTATTTCGCGGCTATTGGGACGCTCACAAACGAGACTCCCTTCTAAACTCGTATTATTTATTATTCGTATGCTAACACTTATGTACGTTAAACCTACGCTAGCGCGGACAAGGACTTGGACGATTAAGACGACCTGTATAGGGTTATATAAAATGGCAATAAATTATTTCTATCACTGAAACTAACAAATTTTGTAGTAAGACCTTTTTTATGAACTTGATATTAGGTACCCCAAACTAAAAGTTATCGATTTACATTAAATCTGACTTTGTTATTTTGTTACTACTTACTGTACGCTGTTACTAGTAGTAACGTAATACCAAATCCATAGCCAGCTCCTAATGGAGCCGTTTCTATTTAATGGAGACACTTATATCTATGTAAGTCGATTCGACCGTACGTACGTCTCGCGAGTGAGTGGTTTGTGTGAAAAAAGTGCTGAATTTTTAAAAATTCAACAAAACTTGATAGTTTTCACCGGGTGCAGGTCAGATATAGTTTATTTCATCCCGTATAGATACTTGAACATGGCCACTACCGTTTACACCAAGTTCAAAAACCAATCCACGCAACTATTAAAAACCCCATAGGGTTTTTGTAATCCATTTATATTATACCATCTATATATATAAAAATTAATGTTTCTTTGTTTGTCCCGTATGCGTTCCTATACCATTCATCCGATTGCGATGAAACTTTGGTGAGTTGCTGCGCGCACGCGCGCGAACGTTTCTGAATTAGTACTTGAAGACCACGCGAACAAAGTCGCCGGCAACAGCTAGTACTATAATAAAATTGGAGTGTACTTATTATTAATGTTTAATTAAGAATGTAACGCATTTCATAAACTCAATATCGCGAAATCCCGAAGGCATATCCATATTAATACCACTTTTTAGTTTGTTGACCCGAAACGACACTATCTATTCCTATCACTAATTATAACGCATCTTTATCTGTTTAGGTCAACGTTATTATTAATAGTTATTGTTTTTGATGGCAATGCGAATGATAGGCAACTTAAAACTGGTGGTGAAAATGGTCTTTTTTAAAAATACGTAAGTACCGCCCTTTCATGCGGTGAAACGCGTAAGCAACTGATCGGGCGACACATTTTTGCAATTGGATGTTTCTACACAAGTTTGTAGTTTTTATGCAAGCGCCCAGGAAAGTGCGTATATTTATTGTTTATTATACTGTTCCCCAAAAAAAGCACGAGCTGTGAGATTCGAGAAACAAAAAACATGATCGAGTTTTCATTAATTTAAAATTTAGCCAGAAACTCGGCAGTCTTGGATCGAACAAAGAGTTCAGCGGATGTTTATTCTATTTAATCCTGTACCCGAATAAATTATACGGGGTAATAAAAATACCTTCACGGACATTTTTAATTTTAGCACTTTTTTCACGCATACAAAAATAAATGCTGAAATCGTAGATCAAGAGTTGTTAGTTTTCATGATAGAAATTCTGTGTTGTAGGGCACGCGTATTTTTTTTTACCCGTGGATAACTTATTTTTTAGTAAAACATGTTACTTATGCTTTTATTAATAGGACAGTATAGTACCGCTTCACCATTGGAGGTGGGTCGTCAGTTCTGCATTGTGTGGTCTCTTCATATGGACGCTCCACCAACCCGGCCTTGCCACCTGGACGGTTATAAGGACCGAATCGTGGGAGATGCGTGCTGTGGGCTCTTTCCAGCCCGCACTTTATTGACTCCCTCCAAACTCCTTTCAGGTCTATCCATTTAACACTTCTCCCCTTTCCGGAGCGTGTTCGTCGCCGGGCAGTTCTAATAGTCGCCTCTTTGGATGCCAGGGGTGCGCGAATTCTAGCAATTGTGCGGAGTTCGCCTCTGATGCTACCAAGTCCCACACAGCAAACAGGCCCCGCTTCTGCCCGCACTATACCATCCAACATTTTACCTCGCTCTTGTTTGTACAGCTCACAATGCCATAGTACGTGGTCCCTGTGCTCGATACTCATCGAACGCTCCCCAAAAGCAATTTCCCGTACCGCTAAGTCCCAAATCCCTAAAATGAGAGCCGATAATCCGGCTTTCACCAAGTCTGCATCAATCTGACCCCGACGTGCGGAAAGAACCCGAAGCGATCCGTAGGGACGCTTTCTTGACATCTTCCCCAGTTACAAATGCACGTTGCGCGATGGACCGGCGAGCGTTAATCCCTAACATCCTAGCACAATCAACGCTCTTAATTGAAACTCCGTCCATTTTAATAGTAGCTGGACGTTGGAGGCGTCTCTTAATGTTCATCGTCTGGGACTTGGCGGGCGAAAATATCAGACGATTTCGTATTCCTCAGCCATACACGGCATGCATTGTCTCAGCTGGCCTTGGACCGAGCTTCAATCATGAGAGCAATCGTCGGCGTATGCCACCATTCGAACTCCCCCCGGTACAGGCAGCCGCAACCCAGACAGACTGTGGACAACCCATTGTAGACGCATTCCACGCCGCCTCGCGCACCACAAAGAACAATATGTGGTCTCTGACAAGAGTATGTTTAAAGGCGTCTACTAGCTAAGAGTCTAAACAATCAATTTTGTTCTGGTATTTACGAAATCGTATGAATAAGCCTTTATTACGGTGGACATGGTGTTTTAATATTTGCAACTACAGAACTAAATATATCCTAGTGTTATATAAGAATTTTTAATTTGTTCACACGAAATAATTCTAACGCTAGTTTTTGGCTTCTAAATTGTATTGCGAAACAATGCAGTTTCTAAAACGTTGTATAGAATTAAATAGAAAAATGTGTAGCGATCTCAAATACGTCTCAAAAAGTTGAAAGAAATACTAAAATTTACGTAATTTTGCAATTCTGTGTGTATACACTATTACATTATAAGGTGACTTAATAAATCAGTAGAGGTACGTATACAGGATGATTTCTTTTACATGCGAGCGTTTATTACCGCGTACTTGTGTTCTTATGGTGCGTTCAGATCTACAAGCGACTCCAAAGCGCGTAAAAATGTGCATAGCGTCTACAATTTTTATGCACTCTCTTTCACGTGGTTAGGAGCATAAAGGATTGAATATTTCAATGAGAATACCATTTACGAGTAACATTGCTAATATCCTATAGAATAATTTGCGCGCTTTCACGTGGTTAATTAAGAACCCAAATGGTTGAATATTTGACTGGATTATAAAGGGTGTGAACGTTGGTATTCCCGAACAATAGAACCATTCCCTTGACGATTCTGAGTTGATATCCTTTGTTTTTGCAATTTATTTGCAATTACTTTGAATTTATACCAAATTTTTCCTATATTTATATTTGCTAAATACATTAGCAAATACATGCTAATACAATAATAATTATATTTCGCGAAAAAAATTCCTAACTTCTGTTAGGCTTCTGCTAAAATGACTTCTGCTCATGATTCAAAGTTACGATATTAATATCGTAACTCTGAATCATGAGCAGAAGTCATTAGTTCAATTTCGGGAGTACTTGTGACACATTTTGTATACGTTTTGTATTTTGTATACATTTTGCTTTCCTGTCGAGTACCCACTAACAAGAATTTCCCCTGATGTATCTTCGATCTCTGATGACTTTCCCAAGATTTTATTGAAGCCCTTTGCTGGTCTGAATGCACTTAACACGGACAGTAATGGATGGTAACAGTTTATAACAAAATATCAGATAATTCCTTAATCGAAAAACAAATAACATTAGTTACATTTTAAAACAGCTAATCCCGGAAAGTCGTAGATATTTACAATGAAAATTTATGACAATTATTTCACTTCATTACTGTCCGTAATATATTATGCATCCTACAATATATGTTGTAAGGTTGTTATTTAAACAGTAACACCAGTAGTGAATTGCTCGTAAACTTCGCCATAATCGTCTGTATTTATTATTATAATAGTTATTTATAACACTAATAATTATTATGAACTCGTAATAAAGTGATACATAATAATTCAAAATATAATTTTGGTTTTATTTACCTTATACACGTCACCATTTAAATCAGGGGCTTGTATGTAAGCGAGCGTAGGTATATAACGAGCGAAAAAAAAAACTAAACGGTTAGCAAAACACTAGCAGCGAAATGAAACTATTTTTAATTACTATGAATGTCAACACAAAGTCTTCTTAGTAATTTCTTTGTAATCACCAGAAAGCCTAAACCGAATCCAACTTTAAATTTGCTGCCATTGATTTGTTAATCGTTCAGTATTTTTTGTTATTCATTGAATTTCTTTTTCTAAAGGAAGTGTTAAAGCTCGAACATACTACGGCGGGCCGCACCGCAGCGCAAAACATTGCAAAAATCCTCCTGAATCATTTTCTATAAACTCTCTCATACTATAATTGGGCCGTTCTAATAGGTCGGATTTGACATATGACGATCCATATAATCCACCGATGTGAAATATTAATTGTCATACACGCAACGCTTCCAAGAAAACGACGCTTAAAATTGATAGAGTTATATTAGTATCGTGTGGTGGTTATAGAACGGCTCAATTATAGAGGCGGTCTCACAGCAGCGCAGCGCACTGCCGGATCGCTTACCAGCCGTATTTACGCGCCGATGTCATAGGCTGCGACGCGCCCTTCTCAATATACGATGAGCGGGCGCAGTTAACTTACGTAATTCGATGAGGTTTTTATGTTTTTCCCTGTGCGATGAGGTGAAGAGTTGAATGTCAACAGCTGACTTATAGAGTTGAATGTCAACAGCTGACTGATAGAGTTGAATGTCAACAGCTGACTGATAGAGTTGAATGTCAACAGCTGACTTATAGAGTTGAATGTCAACAGCTGTCTGATAGAGTTGAATGTCAACAGCTGACTTATAGAGTTGAATGTCAACAGCTGACCTATAGAGTTGAATGGCAACAGCTGAGTTATAGAGTTGAATGTCAACAGCTGACTTATAGACTTGAATGTCAACAGCTGACTTATAGACTTGAATGTCAACAGCTGACTTATAGAGTTAAATGTCAACAGCTGACTTATAGAGTTGAATGTCAACAGCTGACTTATAGAGTTGAATGTCAACAACTGACTTATAGAGTTGAATGTCAACAGCTGACTTATAGAGTTGAATGTCAACAACTGACTTATTGCGTTGAGCTGCGACCCGCCGCGACCGTAATGTGCTTTGTCGCAGTTTTTCAGAGAGAATTGCTTGCTAAGTACAGTTCGGAACACCAGGAAATTTTCAAGCAAGACGTTAAAAATACATTCGAGTGGATAGAGCCTTTAAAGTTTTCCGTTGGTTGGAGTTCAAAAAGATTTCTCCATCGTGGGAGCTCAGTGGTCAAAAGAACGAAACCGACTTATGGTCTCTTCAATCCAGGCTTTGCTTTTATCTCAGTGTAATTTGAAAAACATGACGTGCGAAGTGTTTTCTGTGTATGCGCGAGCCTTTAAACACTTCTGTTAAAACACGTTTGCATTGTCTATACTCTACACGATAGTAAGACAAAAAGTTTGCATATACTAGGATACTTATCTTGTATTATAGATGGATTGCATTGCTTTTGATGACTGGAGGGATGTGTAAATAATCCGTCCAATACCTTACCATCAGCCTGTGTCTCCACTGGTGGATATGGGTCTCTCCCACGGATTTCCACCGCTCGGCTCATCTCATCCCCTTACTACTGGCGACTTTCTTCGAGTGGTCAGTGCAAGTGTCCACGTCGCGCGTCCCTCGTCACGTGACCCGGTACGTAGTCTCCATTCAAGAACTCATCTGTATTACCGATAAGTGATATGTACCATGGGAGGAACGCGGGTCCATCCCTATTTTGGTCAAGCATGAAACCTATACCAATGGGAAATGGATTTCCCGTTAATCACACTGGTGTGACCACGAGTCCTACGCCGTCTCCGCCATCCATTATCTGTCCTGCAGGATATGGCGTGTCCGCTGCTACTTCAGCTTGCTAATCTTTGGGCTATGTCGGCAAATACAGTTCTTCTCGTTGAATTTCTTCATGAGTGGGTGGGTACAATTCAAAAGAAAAGCGTTAAATTGAAAGTAAAATTTTATTGATTAATCGTTGTGTACAAGCAACTATAATACAGAATATAATTCAAACTTAATACAACAATTACATAATGGATCGGTTTAGTTCATAGCGTATTAATAATTGTACTGCAATAATAATTAATAGTAAATAAAGTGCGGCCAACTGAAACGGCAAGTTTATGCAATTAATTTACAATTATTAATATGATTTGAAAATAATATAACTAATTAATAATCGTTCTCGTTGGCCAGTTTTAAATAAAATATTTTTTTTTAAAACATTCCCACTTGGAAGAACTTTTTATTATTATTACTGAATACAATAAATATGTAATGCCAAACTAATATTAGTTGCTAGATTTTTTAATTTTGAAATAAAATATTTTTGAGTATTCAAAATCTACACGTTCGTTATATTAATAACTCTACGTAAAAATTGTATTATTATTATTATTATTATCATAGTGTACTCTACGGTAGTAAATGTCAAAAAAGTTTATTTTGGTCTTTTAAAAATTACTTAGTTCTTATTATCTAGGGGTTTAGAAGCACATGGGGCTTGGTTATGTACTGTACGACCGCATCTGTTTTAAATATACTCCCTAAGAATAATAAATACTAGAAATGAAATTCTCGCGCCTAACGTTTCGCATCGTATCATACAAGCTGTCAGTCAGGGTCGCGCCGCGCCGCCAGGCGTCACGCGCTCGATTTGATACATTGTCCCACCTTGCTTTTTTATAAAACTTGATAAAAACCGATTTCATGTTTCTTTTTATATTTAATTAAACGTTAAATACAATTTAACTAACATAATAAGTATAGGGATATAATAAATTATTAAATAAGTAACAGCAGCCCTCGCGGCGTCCGCGGGCCACAGAGGGTTATGGGTTGAGGGGAGAAGTAGGTGTTTATTTTGCGGCTTTTGGGACATGCACAAAGGAGATTCCCTTCCATATTCGTATTTATTATTCTTATGAACGTACATATGTTTTTAAATTTATATAAGGTCCTACAAAAATAGCGTAATATATTTTGATGCGTCAATCAGTGCACTAGAACTATTAAGTATATATAAAAAATAATACGTACTTCATGATATTTTTATTACATTAAAAGTAAATAATTGGTGATTAATTTACTCGTATGTGCATAAGACTATCCACACCCGCTCGGGTATTTGACCTTTGACCGCCCCCGCTATTGTACGAGTAAGGTACGATTTACACCGATTCACGAGTTCATTGCGCGCAGCCGACACCGGCTTCCAAGATGTATAAGTTCCATGCAAATATGAACTTTAATTACTGTATAGTATAGACACTATGAATTTTCTTTACCGCATTGTAAAATGCGCTCCGGCGCGCCCCGACCTACCTTACTCGTACAATAGCGGGGGCGGTCAAAGGTCAAATACCTGAGCGGGTGTGGATAGTCTTATGCACATAAGAGTAAATTAATCACCATTTATTTACTTTTAATGTAATAAAAATCATGAAGTACGTATTATTTTTTATATATACTTAATAGTTCTAGTGCACTGATTGACGCATCAAAATATTATACGCTATTTTTGTAGGACCTTATCTAATTTAAAATGTTATAAAAAATTAAAACTAGTTTCTGGATCAAATTGAATTAAAATACGTTGGGTTTAATAATATTTTCATATAAAACATGCGGTCTCGCGTACACGTGTTAATTATTCTATTCTACAAATCTAGAAAAATGACCGCATCGGTCGAAAAACTTCGAATGGAAGTATTTTTTTCAAAAAAAAAACCTCGAATCCCCCTTCGGATTCAAGATTAAAAACACTTCTGTCCAGCAGATATATTTATAATTTATTAATTTACAATTTTCGATTCAATTCTAAATCACTTATTGTGAACTATCACTTTCGAGTGGATTTTTTTTTAAGTTTCTTCAATTTGCATATTTACAAAATGCATTTTTACACATTGTATCTTCGTCAATTAACATTTAGAAGGCATATAACGTTTTCAAAAATTTCATGCTGCGTAATTAGCTCATACTCATTCAGCCGAATAAGGGCCTTTCACACCATCTACTGAGGAAGTCCTCGATAGCCTGTTTAGTATTTATCCGAAGGATAGTTGTTATATTGTTTCACGAATGTCAGGTAACTGTATCTGGCAGGTGATGTCTGCTAACCTCTCAGTATCAGTAAGGTTTAAGTGGTAAGTAACAACTGTCAGATTGTTAACAGTTACTTCATCAGGAAGTGGTGAGAAAGGCCCTCAATGCCTATTATTCATGTTTAATTCAGAAAATTCGCTATTAATTTTCCCTGTTATTTATTCAGGGAGTTCTGTTTTATTTATTGTTCATACACTTGCAATTTCTTCCTAAAAACATAAAT
Organism: Sesia apiformis; assembly: GCA_914767545.1. Lineage (NCBI taxonomy): Eukaryota > Metazoa > Arthropoda > Insecta > Lepidoptera > Sesiidae > Sesia > Sesia apiformis. Next base: position 9,592,978 of record OU611973.1, read on the forward strand.
TCAAACTCTCTATTAACATTTCCTATTTCCTTTAATTCGTGGAGCACCGTGTTTATTAATCAGAGTTGGGAGTTTCCTAAATTCTCTGTTACTTCTCAGGGTTTTCCGCGTTTATTGTTCAGGAAATTGGAATTCTATATACTCCCTGTCCATCTATCCCTGTTATTTATTCAGGGAGTTGGAATTCTCAAAATTATCATTTTATTTCACCGGTTACTTGTTAAGGTTTTCCGTGTTTATTGTTTGCGGAGTTGGAATGTCCTTAATTCCCTCGTTCCCCGTCATCTATTCGGGGTGTGGGTAATGCTAAGCGCGTGAATGGTTGTTGGCGGTAACTGGTGGAGCTGCTTCCTCTTCTGCTGCCGCTGCTGCTTCCGCTTTCAATTTGCGGTATTTACCTGAAAATAATAATTTTATATTATTATTAGAAAAGTCAAGTTTGCTCGCGTTGAGGACACATAGAAGTCATATACATATACGTATAACAAAATCGTAACTAACCCGTATCTGTGGGTGAAATATTTTTTGAAAAAGTTGTAGCGTTGTAAAGTGCTAGTGATCTAGCCCAAAACAACATTTTTTGGATATTTAGTCTAGATATCCATGCAAAATATACCGAACGGATTTTAATGAAACTGTGCATTTTAATGAATTCTAAAGTTTTTACGGGATTTGAGCTAACCACACATGGATAGCTACTCTAACGGCCGGTGCACGAAGTCGCGGTTATAACTGGAACATACTATACATACAGCCTACAGGTATATACAATATAGGTATAAGAAATACTATAGAAATTTTGAGTTACATTTTTTAACTCAAAATTGGGATCTCCAAACTGGTAATTAAAGTAGAATACTGTGTGACCTCTAAAATAAATGGTAATGAAAGTAGAAAATTGTGATTTCAAAATAAGTATTTAATTAAAACAATAATGTAATATAAATTGCGACCTCTGAATAGTAATTATTTGTTTATTTGTAACGGAACAGTTACAAACACCCAAAAAACTGTAATATATGAAGTCCCACTATTTTTTAGTGTGAAATATTTTAATATACAAAGGTCGGGGAAAAAGTTTCATTCGTATTTTATATACAAATTCAACACATTTTTTTTAAAGTTCAAATTCTTTTTATTATAATATATATGTGCTGTTTTGTTCTATAACTTGTTGCCATCTTGTAGGTAGTGATATGATCCCGTTGCTGTAAAAATTTTGGGATTTTTGGTCAAAAAATTGCGACAAGTAGTTTTGACAGTCCTCTCTCGATGTTAACCTTACACTACCTAAAGAATTCTGAAGAGACCGAAACAAGTGGATATCTGAGGGCGCAAGGTCAGGGCTATATGGTGGGTGCATCAACGCTTCCCAACCAAGCTCTCTCAATTTTTGCTGAGTGACCAAAGATGTGGTCTGACGTTATCAGAATGCAAGACTACATACACCCTTTCTGTTGATCAATTCCGGGCGTTTTTTCTCAATTTCTTGCTTTAGTCTCATCAGCTGTTGGCAGTAGAGATCCGAATCGATGGTTTTGCCCTGCGGTAAAAGCTTATAATGAACGATGCTCTTCCAATCCCACCATACACACAATGTCACCTTATTGCGCGTTAATCCGGGTTTCGCCACGGTCTGTGGATCTTGGCCGCACTTAGACCATGATCTTTTCCGCACGTTCTTGTCGTAAGTGATCCACTTCTCATCACCAGTGATCAATCTTTTCAAAAACGGTTCGGTTTCATTGCGTTTTAATAGAGAATCGCAAACGAGTAAACGGTTCATTAGGTTTCTTTCAGCGAGCTCGTGTGATACCCAAATATCGAGCTTTTTTGTGAATCCAGACTTTTTCAAATGAGTCAAAACTGTTTTGTGGTCAATACCCAGCTCATCAGCAATATCGTAACTACTTATATGCCGATCTTACTGTACTTTATCACAAATGGCATCAACTTTATCGGTAACAGGGCGACCGGAGCGAACTGCATCTTTAACATTAAGATTTCCTGACTGAAAACGCTTAAACCGACTTTGTGTTACTCTTACTGACACCGCATTAGGTTCATAAATGGCACACATTGTTTTCGCGGTTTGTGTCGCAATTTCCCTTTTTTGTAATAAAACTTTTAAAATGTATCGAATTTCTTCGTTAGATTCACTCATTTTCTTGGACAGAAAAACAATTCAAAAATGGCGAGAAACAGTTTTTTTATTTCTTTTTTTTAAATGTTACCTTTTTAATGGTATCATAACCAGCCAGGTACAAACAGTTCAATCAAAGATATTGTATCACAACTTCATACATACAAAATACGAAAAGACTTTCTCTCCGACATATTTTATTAATGAGTACAGTACACCGAAACTGGTAGATTAAGTACTGTACTTTATGTTAATACACTTCAACTGTTAAGGTATAATGGCTAACTGAAAGATAACACGTATTTCTAGATATTTTACTGCACTAAAATAAAATATTGATGATTCATTTGTAGTTCATACTTACTTACGTGTACTTGTATTAACAGAGGTACCCACCTCTCGCTCGAAGGTCAAAGGCCTAAGTGAACGAGTGCGGATAGTGTTATGCACATACGAGTAAATACCAATTATTTAATTTTAATGCAATATAAAAATCATGAAATACATGTTAATTTATAGTTAAGTATTTATAATAGTTTCGATGTACTGATTAACACATTAAAATATTTCACACTATTTTTGTAGGACCTTATAATAAATTATTCACTCACATTCTGGCTTCAATCGGTCAGTTTTCCTATACCAGTCGCTTCGGTACTGAGGAGATTAAACCAATACTCACGCGCGATCTTGATCATGATGACGCCCCACCAGATGGACCAGCCCCATCCGACCAGGCAGAACAGCACCGTGAACAGCTGCCCGCAACCCACCACCAGGTTGATCACGAACGAGCCTGTAAATGAACATAACATTGCGACGTTTGCTCTGACGATTGAGGGTTCTTGGGAAATAAATGACACCCAGTCCTCCATACCCCACTATTAGCCTGTGTCTCTCCACTGCAGGGTATAGGCCTCTCCCAAGGCTCGCCACCACACACGATCCTCGGGTCATCGCATCCAGCCACCACCAGCGATTTTTTTTAAGTAGTCGGTCCAGCTGGGTTGAGGGCGTTCCACGTGGCGTGTCCCGGTACGTGGCCTACACTCGAGGCCACGTACCCCATCGGTTCTGCAATAAATATGACCTGCCCACTGCCACTTCAACAGGCCGATATTACTAACAATGGTGCGAATTATAAAAGTAAATATGCTAATGTTAACATAGTCGTGTGCTGTGTCCCAACTACTCAGCCCCAGCACCAACTGGCATTTGTGGCCCGTTCTCCTCTCACTCCACTTTAACCCACAATTAAAGTTTTAAAGGAGAAACAACAACACACATCAATATAATCAATGCAAACATTAAAAACAACTGTTTCTGCGAATATTAAGTACCTACACTTATTAACAAAATTTTGACCACTAAGGCTATGTTCACATAACAAGCGCTTAATGCGCGTTATCAAAACGCGCGTTTACAACTACACAAATTTTATTCAAGGCGTACACATGCTAACGCGCGTTTTAAGTAAATGTTTAAGTTTTAAGTAGTTGTCAACGCGCGTCGACACACGCTTTGAGATCATTGGTTTGCCATACTGCCGTTCAGCTTTCAATGCGTTAAAACGTGTTTCTGGGTGCATCCGGTTATTTTAAAAAGTCCAGAATGTTATTAATAAACGAAGTTGAAAAACGTCCGGCAATATAGGATATGACAAGAAATGATTATTCAGATAAGATTTTAAGGAGACGGGCACAAGTCATTCACAATTCCAAGAATATGAGAACGAGTTCTTCACAAGAAGAACTCGTTCTCATATTTTGTGAAGGAGATGACAATGATGAAAAGAAGAAATTATTACAATGTACAACTCGAACTGAACTGAGGCAGCGCGCGCTCAACGCCTGACAAGCGCACGCCATGTGCACACTATACTAAAACTTAGCGCGCGTTGAACACGCGTTAAGCGCTTGTCATGTGAACATAGCTTTAATGTGTGATGAAAATCACTATGATTTTTTAAAGTATTTTCGTACGTTGAATCCAAAAAAAATTTAAAGTAATTAATTTAATAAAAGTAATTTTTTTAAAGTATCGCGTCGTTCCTGGACGTCGGGATTTTAAGCTATAAAAAATTACATTTGCACATTAATATAACTAGGGATCGTGTTCAACATACCTGAAAACATAAACAAACTGCCTTTGTTCCCAAACATTGAAGGAGTAATTAAAATTTAAAAATATGAAAAATTTAGCTCATCTTCAAAAAATCGTGACGTCTAGGGACAAAACGAGTATGATTTTTCGATTTAAAAATGACTTGTCGGTTTTTATTTTGCAATATACTTTAGTGTTGAAGGAAAGTGTGATTTGCGTCTCTTTAGTACGATTATTTAATTTTTAATTTGTTTTTAATTATTTAATATGTTTTTATCTTTAATCTAATTACACTCACCTATCCTATGTTTGGCCCCGTCGTGAACCCCAAACCTTGGTATGCCGAAACACAGGCAGAACATGCCGCTTAGGATTGTACCTGCAAACAAATGTCAAAAGTCGCATGAATTGACTTTCACTCATTTGAAAACATAAAACACACTAAATTGATTTATTGGCTGTATGGTGGTCACAATTGAAATACATGCAACTCATTTTACTTTTATTTTCGTAGGAAAGCTCACAGTTAGTTACAATTTTATCCAATTACATGAACACCGAGCAATTATACAAGTCTTCACATATAGTAAATGCACGATTATTAATAAATCGTCCAAAGTGTTAAATGTAATGTTAAATTAATAAATGTTGTCAGTTATTACAAAAACATGGAAATCATTTGTAACAGTCGAGAAGCGATCACTATATGAAATAAAATATTACAAAAATGATCAAAAAGAAGGAATTTTGCCGACATATATTAAACTATCTAAGGTCCTCGCAAAACTTCTTGGGCGTTGACCTTGAATGGGCGTCAACAGTCTGCGCAACAGTCAACAGTCAATAAGGTGATCGCATTCCAGCCCGCACCAACAAATGGACCTAAAAATAAGCTACTGCGCAGGTCTGTCGCGTGATATCGCCAGAGCCCAAGAAGTTTTGCGTTATTTATATCTTAAATCTATTTAAACTGAAAATAGGTAGGCTACTGAACAAGTAGATATCGATTTTATCAGTTTTTACAATAGGTTTTTTTTTCATGATTTATATACTACAGTTCTAGTATATCATTTATTCTACACGCGACAACCGCCGCGAGCGCGCGCCGCGCCCGGTCTGACTAATGAGCGCTATGAACGTTTTAGACAGGACTACAAAACCTTACATGTTTGCAACTTTTGATCTATTCTTTAAAATGATTACATTTTTCGTTAAAACGGTTTTATATATTTTAAATCAGTTGGCGCTCAGGCTTTTATTATTTCGGTGACACGTATACCTGATGGTATAGCATAATAGTGTATTCCATCAGCCTCTGTCTTTCCACTGCCGGATACATACCTCTCCCGCGAAGCGCCACCACACACGGTCATCAGCTCTTCTCACCCAGCCACTACCCAACACTTTCTTTCTTCCGCGACTTTCTTCAAGTGGTCAGTCCACGTGTCCACGTGGCGAGACCCACGCTACGTTTCCCGGTACATGGTCTCCTTTCGAGGACTCGTCTCCTCTATCGATAGTCGTTTAACGACCTAGTTATTTTGATACTTAGTCTTCTTGATATCTAGTCGCATATCTATGCAACCTAAACCTATTGATGGCGTGGTCATCTTGAGATATAGTCTTTATGCTCACGACACGTCGGAGCGCGTCCACGTTACGTCTCCCGGTATGGGGTCTCCATTCGAGGACTCGTCTTCTGCGGCATTTATGGCTCGCCCACTGTCACTTCAGCTTGCTGAAGCTTATTGGCGGTATTTATTTACTTATTTGAAAAACTTACGATCTAAAGTACGAGTAGGTATATTAGTTAGTGAAATCAGCGCTGTGACTGATACACAGTGGAGACCATTCTCGGCATCACAACACCCACACATTTACGAGCTGGTAATGTAGCATTAAATTGTTAATGTACCTACTCTCGTCCATTTTCGTATTTTTTAGTGTTTGTTTCATTCTTATTTTCTTTTGTTTTATTGTTACTTTACTGATATATGATATATTTTGTGTGTGTTTGTGTATGGTATAATAAAAATAGGCATAATATACATAATAAAAGTATATTGCCTAAATATAAGTAGGATATGCATAGTTACCGAATAGCAATTTGAAATGTGTACCGTGCCTACCGCGTGCGTCCAGACACGCGTGTGTGCGTTCGAATCGGGACGTTTGTATGCAGTGAACTACCTGTTACTTAAGCTGTGGTATGTTGTCGTGTGGCTTTAGAATAGCACCACGCCGCTATTGTTTTAATGTTTAATTTAAAAAAAAATGTTAAAGGTTATTATCGATATCGAGGTAGTATTGTAACACTCACCGAGTCCCGGCACGATGATGTTACAGAAGAGGCAGAAGTACGCGAGCCAGATCGGCAGCACGGGGATGGCGCCGCGCATCACGCTCGTGTGCTCCACCAGAGACGTGTCTAGCTTCGGACGGTTGTCCTGGAATAACCAAAAACAAATTAGAGATTATAATTAATTTAATATGGCATATTTAAGATATGTGTGTGGGCTTTACCACTCTATTCTGAGGAGCGCAAGAAGATGCTGGAGGGGATCGTCTGCAGAGAAGAGGGACCGATCCCGACCTCTGCGACTGTGACCCCGTTAGCTCAGAAGCGAACTTCAGAACGATGCGAGAATTTGCACACTATTGGCACCATAAGAGAAGCCAAAGCAAATAAGAGCTGTTAGGCACCTGAGGGGTGTCATGTGGAATTAGAAAGGGGAGAGTGGTTAATAGACATGGGTATAGAAGAAAGTTTGGAAAGAGACAGAGCAGATATGGAGAAGGAGAAGGGTATTCATTTAATATAGATTGGTTTGCTATACAAGAGAAGTCAAAATTAGTCAATTATTTCACACGAGCAACTTGTGGGTCAATGCTCTGTTCGTTCAATGTAATAATGCCTTCAGGGTCTTGTTGGCGGTGCCTATAGTGCAGAGCGTCAGGGACGTATGACGAAGCGCATACTGACGGCTTTGGCATTCAATGGCCAATGGCCTACCCCGTTGCACAGGTTGCGGTGCAACAGCCTACTTACAGTATCGTATAAAATTATAGACTGTAGCAAAAATATTATTTCTGTATATATAAGGCTCTTACACGAGTATATTACTTTCAATTTCTGCGGTTTAAGCAGTGATTAACAAATTTAAACCTTGCGATTTACCGTCGAATACGTCCGCGGACATTGTTAGCCTTTCCCAATGTGAAGATCAAATGTGGGTAGTTGATAAAACTACTCGTAGCTCCCATCTTGGACTACCCGCCTCTTCAATCAACTTGTGACCACAGCTGGTGTAGCCCACGCCGGAACGTCGAGTTGATATAAAAGGTGAAACAAATGTATACTAGTAATTTGTATTTCTTCCTCTATCATCAATGATGACGGAAGCGTAGTATGAGACGTCCTCAACCTCTAAAGAACTGGTCATAAACATAACTCATAAACTATACTAAATGACAATAGGCCAGTCATATGCTGGAGAACAAACTACCGATATGGTAGAATTCGAGTCCATTCGATTCTTCGAATGGTGGCGAGCCTTAGGAGAGGCCTATCTCCAGCGGTGGGGAGACACGGGCTGATGGTATAGTAGCCAACGATACCTCGATATCTTCGTCCATGTCCGTGTCAGCCTTCATCAGGTCGGTAGAGATCTTGATCCTCGAGCGACGCGCCGGTTGTGGGGACGGTATGGGCGTCACCGGTATGGAAACGTTTGATACGTTCGACATTTTTATACTTTTACCAGTTGCGATTGTAAATTTGAATGTATGGATTTGATTTGAACCCACACATGGGTATTAGGTTAGTGGTAGTAGCTGGTATTTGGCTTCCTATATGTATCCGGACATAGGTATAAGTTTTTTGAATGGCGGCATAGTTTTTAATAGGATATGTAATATATAGGATATAATAAATAATGATTAGAGTTTAATTCATGATATCAAAGTATCTTGGTGAATCGCGGTGTTATGTTTTAAAAATAATGAATTTGAAAAAAAAACTAAAATTGATTCTTTCCTTTTGTAATTTTATCGGTTGTCAAAATACATAGTTATATCTCAACAATCTCAATAAATATATGTATTCAAAGATTTCATTTTTTTTTTTAAATTAAAATTGAACAAATTAAAGCAGCTATAATAATATAGATTATATAGCTTAATTTTTTTTGAGGGTATTTTCACAAGTTGTCGAACACTTTTTAAACACAATTAACCGAGTTTTTCTAGGTAGTTGCTAATTTTAATGTCCAAATACACTTTTGTCAACGCTTTTTTTTATTTTACTGATTATCACGAGTTTAGTATGTCATAGTAGTTTATAGTATGTCAAATATCGTGCACAATTAGTCGAAAATCTATATTTTAAAATCGTGTACTTTCGACGATAACTAAAAATTGACTGAACATTGACAGCAATAGTTATTTTCGCCAATCATTTCGACGATTGATTCGCGCTTTTCATTGTCGTCCATTGAAAAGTTCGACCTTGCCTCCAATGACCTATATTTGTGTAAAAGTGTAATCATAACAGTTTTTAATAAATGCAAGGAGATTACAATCGCGTTGGAGGCGAGTTGCTCACGCGATCCTTGTTAGCTGTGCCACTTGACTGCGTCATGCAGTTTATTGGTTACTTATGGAAGTAAAGAAGTTAAAGACTCATTTAGACGTCGAGAATTTTCGAACGCGTGCAGGAGAGGAATAGTGCACGCTGCAATCCAACAGCAGCTGGGCGCGCTCTACTGGCCACGTTACCCCTCTCTCACAGAAGGCTACCTTGAAGTGTACTGTATTTCCCACTTTATCTTATTTCCCTAATTTTATACTACGTTATAGTACGTACGCAGTAGTACTATTATAGTACGTGTTTCGGTAGTGAGTGAGATGCCAGAGCCCATTCCCATCCCATCCTATCCCATTCGTCCCCATTTTCCCAACCATTTCACCGAATACATTCCTATATCTCCAAAGGTAAGCAACGAATCCGGGGTCGTGCCAACATTTGTCATTTTGGACTAATGTTGGCATGTATCGCGAATGTCTATGGATGACAGTATCCACTTGACATCAGGTGGACTGTATGTCCGTCTGCCGCCTTCATCCATAAAAAAAGGAGAGAATATCGGTCATCGAGTTTTTATCATCATATGAACTGGCAAGGATAATGTGAAGTTTAATCGCATAAGGGCTCATTTACACAAGGAGAGTTTCTTCAACGCGAGTTTCTCGAACATCGGTCAAAAGCTAGTATAAACAACTGTTATCATCATCTGATCACCGTTAACCCTGTTATCATAGAGTTTTTATCACCATGTGAACATTTGTAGGCGTGAATTGTATGTAGTTTGGTCGCATACGAGAATTTTATACAATATTCTTGCCCGAACCATTCGACAAACTCCCCTTGTGTAAATGAGTCTTAACTTTTAAATTTAACAGTTGTTGCAAGGGATCTTTATTATGTTATTATAATAAGACATTTCTACAAGTTTTTGACTGGTGCAAATAAACAAATCGATTTTACAGTGTATCAGATATATCGCCGGGTGTTGTGTTTAAGAAACTAACTGAAAGCAAAGAAAAATAAAACTAAATAGGAAAAAAATCAATTTTACTCTCACAAAGATCGAACGAAAGTCTGTCAAATCAAATGCAAGCGGCAGGAACTTGTCAAAACTCGCCGCGTTCAAATTCCGCCCCCCCAGGAGCAACGTGGCAGTTATTTGTTATAACATTCGAATGTTTTATTGTTCTATCCTCATGTGCGTGTACGTGGGCTTGTGCGTTGTGCATGTGCGTGTGTGTGCGCGTATGTGCGTGTGTGGATATCCGATAGTTTCGATTAAGGTTACGGAACTCCATAACATCCCTAATGTAAATGTATAACAGATGTACGTCTATACGCTTCTAGACGGTGTGTAATGTGTATGGGTGTGGTTACCTCCGGCGCGGCGGTGGGCGAGAGGCTCTTGTTCTTGGAGAACACGCTCGGCCTGCGGCTGGGGACGGGCTGCGGCCGCCGGCACGCACCCAGCATCCAGTTGCACAGCCGATTGTTGCAACACCTACATAAGTTCACTTGCACATTAAGATTTATTTAATTTATTAACGAACCAGCTGTGCCTGCGACCTCGTGCGCGTGGATTTTTAGTTTATAAACTCTAAATTGGGATATATTTTCTTCCCGTCAGCCGATGAAACAAAGCCTATTCGAAGCGCCAAGCTAAGCTTAATTAACCCGTGGAAACCCCATGAAAATCCGTTCAGTAGTTTTGGAGATTGGCGTGTTCGAACAGACAGACAGACACGACAGACAAAATTTTCTGTATTCTGACACTCTACCTTCATCGCCCCCGATCAGTTTTTGGTAAGTATATTCAATGTACAGACACGCTGGTTCTACAGTTTTATTATATGTACCTATATGTACCTATAGACAGTTCATAGCTTACACGAGATAGGAGTATAATTTTTATTACCTGATTTTATAAGCCAATTACGAATAACTATTCTATTTTCCTTAGAAAAAAGGCGCAAGTACATTTAGTTGACTGTCAGTTAGTTTATTCTCTATGTTAATTGTAATGTTACTTATGCTTTCGTTAAAAATATTACTAATGACATTTCTTCTTGGGATTATAATTAATTAATGATAATAAAATGTAGTGCCTTAGCACTTAGAGTTATCTAAACAAACATAGAATTAATCATATAAATAAAAAAATAGTAATTTGCACGGTGGCGCGTTCGTTGCGTATTGTGCGTGCATAGGAAGCGGGAGTGGCGTGTGCGTGTGTGTACTTATGCGTACACGTGCGTGTACGTGGGCTTGTGCGTTGGCATGCGCGTGTGCGTGGGCGTGTGCGTATTTTATCGTCTATATTTGTTAAATTTATTTACTCCTCTACCATTTTATGTTCTGCATAGCCCAATGGTTGTAATTAACAAAGAAGAGTGAATAAATAAATTAATATCTATTATTATAAACGTAATACAAAAATTAAACTGTTCTTTATAACATTCTGAATTCCATAGAATCTGGATATCCTGCCGGGACATTATTGTAGATTTTTCCGACATTTTTGCATTCGACAAAAAAATCTGAAATTACATTCGTTGAATCACTTACGTATTCGGCGGTTGGTCGCTCAATATGCTATCCCTCCTTTCAACCTCCCGCTTCTTCTTGCCGCAGCAGCCCGCGTCGCCGGCGACCGGTGGCGTCGCGTCGTGCGACAGTTCAGCGACATGTTGTCGCACGTCAGAGTCTGAGACGTCGCTGACGCGTCGCCGCCGCCCGCAACATCCGCACAGTACGTCGCGTATTTTACGTTTGCGTTTCGTTTCGCTTTCGAATTCAATTGTCGACACCTGTTTGGGAATGAAGTAAATGGATTGATGTTTCTATATTGGAAGTTTTTACCGAGTCTGCGACTGTAGGTACATGGTTGTATAGTGATATTCATTGTTTTTTTTGGCTTAAAATGCAATATGATATAATTTTTGTGCTCCATATTAAGTGCTCTAACTATCTTCTTTCTTTTTTCTTTCTTTTCAGCTCTTGGACGTCCACTGCTGGACATAGGCCTCCCCCATTGTCCGCCATTTAGACCTATCGGCAGCGACCTGCATCCAGCGGGTGCCCGCCCGCAGCCTTTATGAGGTCGTCTGTCCATCTAGCAGATGGACGTCCTCGGCTTCGTCCGCCGGTACGTGGTCTCCATTCGAGAACCCTTCTGCCCCATCGGCCATCGGTTCTTCGAGCTATGTGCCCTGCCCACTGCCACTTCAGCTTGCTAACCCGAGAGGCTATGTCGGTGACTTTAGTTCGTCTACGGATCTCCTCATTCCTGATTCGATCACGTAGGGAAACCCCGAGCATAGCCCTCTCCATAGCTCGCTGTGCGACAGTGAGCTTATTTATGAGGCCCATAGTCAGAGACCACGTCTCGGTGCCGTAGGTCATCACTGGCAACACACACTGGTCGAAGACCTTCGTCTTCAAGCACTGAGGTATTTTGGACGAGAAGACGCTGCGTAGCTTCCCGAACGCTGCCCAGCCGAGTTGGATTCGTCGATTGACCTCTTTCTCGAAGTTGGACCTACCTAGTTGGACCGTTTGGCCTAGGTAGACGTACTCGTCAACAACTTCGAGAATCGAGCTCCCAACTGAAACTGGGGTGGGCACGAGATGGACCTTCGACATGATTTTCGTCTTGTCCATGTTCATTTTAAGGCCCACCTGTTGGGAAACTCGATTGAGGTCTCCGAGCATTGTGCTAAGATCCTCCAGCGATTCTGCCATGACCACGATATCGTCGGCAAATCGAAGGTGAGTGATGCATTCGCCATCAACGTTGATGCCGAGTCCTTTCCATTCCAGGAGCTTGAAAGCGTCTTCCATCGCATTGGTGAAGAGCTTCGGAGAGATGACATCTCCTTGTCTCACACCCCTCTGCAATGGAATCGGCTCCGTGCTCCCTTCCTGTACTCGGACTGACATGGTGGCGTTGTTATACAAACACTTCAACACTTCGATATACCGATAGTCAATATGGCACCGCTGGAGGGACTGTAGCACTGCCCAAGTCTCGATCGAATCAAAGGCTTTCTCATAGTCCACAAACGCTAAGCATAATGGCAAGTTATACTCCTCGGTCTTCTGTATAACTTGCCGCAGCGTATGGATGTGGTCTATGGTACTATAGCCTTTTCGGAAACCGGCTTGTTCGGGAGGCTGGAAGTCATCAAACCTGCGCTCGAGACGATTCGTGATAACCCTCGAAAGCAGCTTATAAACATGGCTCAGAAGCGAGATGGGCCTATAGTTCTTCAACAAGGTCTTGTCGCCTTTCTTGAAGAAGAGCACCACCACGCTTCCGTTCCATGCCTCCGGCGTGATACCTTCGACTATACTCGACTCAAATTCGCGTGATCGTCAGTTCAAATCCTCGGCACGGACCACTGAGCTTCTACTTAAGGGGTCATCCATAAATTACGTCACACGTTAAGGGGGAGGGGGGACGAGTCATAAGCTTCGTGACGTCACATGTATAAATCTAAAGTATAAAAACTAAACTTCAACTCTAACGAAAAACTTTAAAATATTACCAACTCTATTATAAGATTGTTTTAATTTAATAATTTCTAAATTTAAAATTGCAAAATATGTGACGTCACAACATGGGTCACACAAATGTGACCACCTGTGACAAGGACAGGGGCTAGGGGGCTGGGACTCCAAAAATCATGAAATTCAGCAGTGGGACGTTATAGGCTGATACAAGTACATATTGAATGCTTATAAATTAGTATAACGAAAGCTTCCAAACATTTTTGAGCGTTGAACGTTAAACTTTGATCTGTTAAGTACGTACATTAAATGGCATAATATGCCTAAGGTCTATTCTGTCCTAGTTTGTAAATTTCAATATTGAACTGAAAATTAGAAATAAGTATCTTTAGGAATTATAAATTTTTAGGACTCAACAATAGAAACATTAGAAAAAGTTAGTAGGACAAAGGTTCATTGTTCTAACTGCAAGGATTTAGTGTCGAGACATTGTCTGTATTTTTAATTCAATAGAAACGTGTGCAAATTCTTAAAATGCTAAATTCTCACAAATTCAACAAAACTGTTATTTTTCAAAGTGCTTCCAATAAGGGATACCTACACAAAAAGTCATGTGTAATTTTTAAGTATCCGTATTGAAAATATTTCGAAAAATAACTATAATAAAATAACCGTTTTATTACCATTTACAGATTTGTTTTTTTTTATAAATTAGCATTTTTAGAATTGCACATTTTGCTACTAAACGGTATAGTCCTCGCAAAACTTCTTGGGCGTTGACCTTGAATGGGCGTCAACAGTCTGCGCATCTCCCTCCCACAATTTCAAACAACACTCAATAAGGCGGTATAACATGTATGGTTTAGGGCGAGCGCAGAAGATAGAAGCCAGGAGCGATAAATGTGTACAGCAACGAGCCTAAGGGCTCCCCCGCCGGTAAACCAGCGCAAGGAACGGACCTCGGTTTAGGGCGTTGCTTTGGAAGGGTATCGCCGGATCGTGAGTCGGTGAAAAGTGCCCAGGCACGTGCCGATACCTGGTAAAAGTGTTGGCTGAAGGGCGAGTAGGAAGTGTTGCGTATCGCTCGAACTTGCGAACATATTATATTGTAAATACCCCCTCCGTCGCATTCCAGCCCGCACCACCAAACGGATCTAAAAATAAGCCACTGCGCAGGTCTGTCACGTGATATCGCCAGAGCCAGTTTTGCGTTATAATTACTTACTTTTCAATGACACTGTATTACTGTTCCATTTTTTTAACGCCACCACGGCACGCATTATTATTGCATGTGTCGTGGGTCCAGTGATACACATAAAGATAAAGACAAACACACAATCAGACCCGAACAAACATTTGTCTTGAAGCAAATGAATATCAGACCTAGGAGTTGAGAACGACCTTTTGCAAAGCAGGTAGGGTCAATACCAACTGCGCCAATCGGTAGCCTGTATAGCCCTGTACTAACCTTTCCTGCAGCACTCTCCACATCCTTAGCCTGCTCCTCTACATTCTTCTTCTTACAACACCGGAATTTGCTCAGCACCCCACTCTTTCCCTCCACGGGCGCCTCCACATCTCCCACCTCTTTCTCATCTTCTTCGCCCTTGACGCAGCACGAACAGCACTTAGTTTTGCACTTGCCGATGATTCGCCGGCAGATGTTCGGCTTCTTCTCTGATTGGTCCGCTTCGGGTTCTTTGTTTTCATTGGGTTTATCATCCTCGCTGTCTTTCTTGCGATGCGATCGAGTTGGTGGTTTTGGTGTTGTACTGTTGCTCTGGGGGAATCTGGTGGAAGAAAATTGTTTGTTTTTCATTATTTTGTAGAAACATACTAAATAAATAACATACTATTTTATTTCTCACATTCTAGTATTGACATTTACATATGATTGCAATACCTACAATTCAATTTGATAAATAATAATTTATGAAATATATAAATCGGTTTCATTATATTTCCATAAATTACACTTAATTTTGAGGTTGTGGCGTGTGTGGTTTTTAATTCTGTGTACTTATTGGTTTTTAATTCTGTGTACATGCTGTAACAACATTATTCAAGATTTTTTTTTATGAACACTAAAATCATTTCACTAATATCGATAATTGCCGTTAGGTTATCTCATTACGAGAATCAGTTTGACAGTTGTTGCTTATGTCACCTAATTTCACTAATCGTTTAATAGAGGAAATTTTACTGGTTTAGGATATATATTTTAAATCGTTCTAAAATTTAATCGATACTATGTTTTAAAATGCATTTCCAAACTATGTTTTTCCAAATAATGTAAGGAATTGTTTTAATTTTAAATAGAGAAATAAAACAACTTATAATTACATAAACAGCAAAAAATTCTGAATGAGATGAGAAGCAAATTTAGGATTAGGCTTAGATTGTCTGGTGACAATAAAGATATAGGATGTCCGTCGACTTGGTGATGACATTCTTAGTAATTTAAAATGATTTGCTTCAGTTATTCAAAAGTAGGTTGTTTTGTTGATCATTATTAATATGAA
Source organism: Sesia apiformis (assembly GCA_914767545.1). Classification (NCBI taxonomy): domain Eukaryota; kingdom Metazoa; phylum Arthropoda; class Insecta; order Lepidoptera; family Sesiidae; genus Sesia; species Sesia apiformis. Next base: position 9,608,840 of record OU611973.1, read on the forward strand.
TTATTATTTTTTTTAATAATTTTTGCTGTTTTTTCAAATATAGGTATCACTTTCCGCATGTGGTGTTATAAAATACGACTAAGCGATAAATCTGGGTAGCGCAAGCCCCGAGGAACTACATTACCTCTTAAAGAGTGGATTCACGAATCTACTTGGCCAGCGTGGCGTTTTCAGACCTTACTCGTACCTACATCCCTCATGCACAAGGCAATGTGCTCGAGGAGGCCCACGTCCTGCAGTGGATACTGAAAGGGCTGGTTGCATAGTTTAAATACAAGCGAAATTTTATTCAGTATCTAGCTGTGCCCGGCCACACACGCGTTGCTATAGCTGCGCTTACAGTGTTTTTTACCGGTTTTTGGGTAAAAACATGTTTTTACCCAGCGATAGGTATATAAAAACACGCGCGTATCGAATGCAACGTCGTCGTGTCAAAATTTCAAAGCAATCGGTGAAGAACTTTCCGAGACTTAAGATTTCGAACAAACGAACATTTACATTTTTATTTATATAGATATTATTTCACTGTACAACAGATAATAAATGTACATTAATAAATAATAATTGACATTATCTGAGATTAAGGACCTTATTTTCGGTGACGCAAAATATTGAAATGTTAGTGAAATTTTTAAAAGATAACGTACGTACCTATATTTTGATTACTTAGTCTTAAAAATTATATGTCAGAGCATGTATATATTTAAATAAATATAAGTTAGAATAGGCAAATTTTAAGATAGAATATCTTAAGTTATAGTGTCCTAGGTTTAACGTTTAAGGCGTGTAAGGTGTAAGCGGAAGGAATACCTAACTAATGTGCCTCCGTTCACATGAATCCACAATCACGCTCCACCGGTAGATCCATAGATAACTTTTCCTCCTCTTCGATCCGCAAGTGGATCGAAGTTGTTACTAATAATGAGTTTTTTTATTGTATTTACCTGTAATCATTAATTTCGCCGCCATTACAAATGTATTTATTATATTAATAAATTATATTTGAATTCCTAAATTGGTGGATCAAAGAGGAAGAAAAATTATCAATGAATACAGCGGTGGAGCCTGATTGCGGATCCATGTGATGTGAATGCGGGGGACTCGTGTAAAATGCTACAACAGTCAACTTTGCAAGTGTCATTTATTCTGGAACATATATTGTATATTCTAGAGAACAAATCTATACGCACCTACTTCCAAGTTTATTTAGAATTAGATAGATAGATATACTTTATTGTACACCAAAAACATACAGAGAAAAACAAAGTACAAGTAATTACAAGTACAACAGGCGGCCTCATCGTTAAAGCGATTTCTTGCAGGCAACCTTTGGGTGGTCAAGAGAAGTCAGTGGACGAAATACAGGCAGATGGTACAATAAGGAATTAATGTCTGTATATATATACATACATACAGACAGAAATATATAGATACCTACAGACATTAATATTAATACATATACATACATACAGAAAGATAAAGGAAAAGAATTTAGGCGTAAGAGAACTCATAATCTGCGAGGTAGTGTTGCTTCGCTAGTCCTTTAAAACGATTCAGAAATTGAATTAGGTATATTATGTAGCTGATGTGTAAAACGTGATCTTCATATCCGTTTTTCGCGATCTAACCAACTTAACTAACTAGCAATTTTGGTGAAAACTCGAAATATCGCATAAAAGTCGCCCGATTACTTTCAATCCCACTGAAGAGACATAATACTTTTACAAAAAATTACATACAAACGAGTAGGAAGACGTAACTCGTATTTTCTTGAAAGCATCTCGCGAAATAGCTAGCGATTTCGCGATCTAACCGAACAAATCGTGCAGTTTCACGAAAGTGCGGGGACACGTTTAGAGTTTTCGCGATCCTACTAGCCCCATTTAAAAAAGAATAAAAACAATTAAACACTGCGCACTCTTTTATTCAAGTGAAGAAAGGTCTAGCTGTGTGGTGAGTACTCCTCGATCTCCCAAAAACTTCTAAGTAACCGATTGTAGGATTCTCAAGTAAAAACCGGTTTATTTATTATACACTTTATTAACAAATGATATAATTACACTTTTATGTACTGCTCAATTGAATACTAAGGTAAATCTGTCCAGCGCGCACGTGCTACCACTACTTTTATAGCCTCTTTTCCAGAGGGAAAATGCCTTCCCTTACGCCTGCGCATTGCGCACCCCGAGCGAAGGATGGACCAATAGCACGTCTGCGCCGGTCAATTTAAATACTTTTAAATGACATGTATTTAATGACTAACGGACTATTGTTTATAATTTTAAATGTCTTATTAATTATCTCAAATTCTTACACGATTCACCTCTAATTTTGTATGAGTAACGATTACAGTCAGTGGAAAGCTACCGGGAAACCGTGTGTTGAGGGCGACCAAAACAGAGGTGCAGCTTCAAATATGGTTTGTGTGTGCACTTCGGCACCATACAGGACATTTATGGATCCTGGTGTGAAAAACTGCAGGTCCGCCAGTTGGAAACCTTCTGAAGAACGTCAGGATTCCATAGAAAACTTTTGTGCAGGTAAGATCACGAAATAGACATGTGTACTGATGCATTGTGTATAGTTGTGTTAGATATGTGTCATGCAAGCATTCCTCGTTCCTCGGGATTTACCTTAACAGCTGTGATTGGCCGGGGTATCTAGAATTTAGAAAATAATCAATGATTTAATTTATTTTTCTAGTAATTTTATGTTTGTTTCATGGGGATTTCTAATTAGTTAAGTATGCAATTTTAACATATAACATATATATGCTCATTATTGATCAGTTTGTTTGTTTGTATGTATGTCGGTCAGCTTTAGAACAACCACTATTTTGTAGTAGGTATATTAGCACCATCCCATTTCTTCCCGTGAGTGTGGTAAAAGGCGATTAAGGAATAACAAAACGGCTACCAGAAGCCTTGTAGAACTACCCACCTCTAAAAGAGTGAGCTCACCAGCGCGCTCGGCCACCGTACCGCCATCTTAAAGCTGTATAATCCTTCATGCGTAAGACAATATGCATACCTCCCGTGTCCAGCATACATCCAGCAGTGCACGGATACAAGGGCTGGTTATGGTGCGACGGATACATTTATACTAATTTATTTATGTTGAGTAGGTATCCAATTGTAATTATCCAAATAGACTTACTGCAAAAGAAACTTTTATCCAAAAAGTTGTGAATTCAGCCTTCAAAGCAAAAATAAATGCAAATTTTTATCGGTATCTAACCTTAAACTTTACTGAAACAATGTCACCGTGGGAAGTTACCTACTTCCGGTTGAGTTTCCTGTTTTTTAAAGTTTCGTACTCCAAAACACATGAACTGTTTATCTGTCCGACCGTATATATAAGTATATATTATGTTTTTAAATATACCTATATATTGATAGTATGTGTTGGGAATGGGCTCTGGCAAATCTCACTTACTACCCAAATCGCGTACGTACGTACACATCCCGACCGAAAGGAATAGGCATCGACTTCGACCATGATCGGCTAGTTCGGTTATTTAGAGCGTCATCTCTATCGTAACGCACATGACGGAGACGATGCTCTACAAAACCAAAGCTAGTCGATAGTCTCTTTCTAAAGGTGTATTACTTTCGGCCGGGAAATGTCCTTTGTTTTTTTATGGACGAATGCGACAGACCACCATACAGTCCACCTGATGGTAAGTGGATACTGTAGCCCGAATGACATTGGCCACACCCCCGAATGTATTTGAAGAAAGGGTTGGCTAAATGCGGAGGGATAATATACGATGGGTAATAAGCTTTGTCATGTCTCACTCACTACCGAAACACGCACGTACTGTGGTCTCCCGCAGGATAAAACAGGAGACATTTCTCATAAAGCATAATTAAAAAATATATTTTAGCAAAACTCATATACTTACTACAGAGTTTATGAAACTGGAAAATCGTTTCTTGGACTCAAAACTTATGTACATCGTAGTGTCCACTGGTGTTGGCGAGAAAAGTCGCTGGCATACAGCCAGTTCTATAAAGTTTTATTGTTTTCATTTCATAGCAAACAATTACCGAGTAAGTACTGACTTATAACAGAGGAAAAATTGATCGTCTGATATGATTACATAGGTAAATACTTGAATGTGCTCTCTCCCCCTCACCCCGCGGGTGTTGTAAAAGGCGACTCCGAGATAACAGAGCTACTATCACAAGCCCCGAGGGCCTCACACCACCTCAAGAGTGAACTCGATAAACCGATTGGGCAGCGTGGCGTTTTAAGGCTTTATCTTCGTCATGGACGAGACAATATGCTTGAGGAGACCCATGTCCATCAGTGAATACTTAAAGGGATGCTTTAATAATACAATACGGTTGGCTGTGTTGTGTTGGCCGGCTTTAAAACAGCACAAACATATCTCTTTCAATTCATTAGGGTCATATTTTTTATATAGATTCATCATATTCAAAGAGATTCATTAAATGACACTTAATAATAAATGTCAAAGGAAAATCTCTAACAGTTATTTTAATCAAGCTATAATAAAATATTAGGTAATGACACTTCCTATGGCGGAGTATTTCAGTTAGAGATGAATAAGAATCATACATACATACAAACAAACGAATCACAGATATACATAATGTGAAAATGTTATCTAAAGTCTCCTCATATACACGGGTAAATAATTCCAATGAATAATAATTGAAGTAATTCCATTTATAGTGATTAACTTTAAAAATAAAGCGATTATTAATATTTTTCTATGACTAAATTTTACCCGTCATCATTGCCGTACCGCTTTGGCAGGAGTTCGTTTGGCAAAATGTAGACTGTCCGATTATGTATCATTATTTAATCATTCTATCACTAAATCACAAACAAATAATAAAAAAAAAACACAATCGATAAAAATTTCGACAAAAAAAATCATAATCAAGATAAAATCAAATGCAAGCACTAGCTTTTTTGAAAATGCGCGAAGCGTTCCATAGACATTACAACTTCTTTCACAGATAGACAAAGGAATATAGACGTTATACAGCTTCACAGTTTTTGATTATTCGTGTTTTTCGCGCCATTTTTGTTTTACACTAGTTTACTGTTAATCGGACGGGCGGGGCGGCCGCAAGGCAAGGGCGAACTGTAAGGGGGCTGTGTAATTTCTTAAGGTATTGAGTGCCAACCGTTACGTGTAACTTTACTTTCGTGGCGTGTGCCGAGAGAATAATGAATGTTGCTTGGCGTATTATAAAGAAAAACCATTTATTAACACCATTAGTTCCTTTTTTAAAAAGAGTTATTTAAAGCGACAATTTCTTTTAAATACATAACAAAGGTTTATTAAGACACCGAGCCTTAACCATCCGTTTTTTTTATTTAGTTAAAATTTTGTTTAATTATATTCATATTTTAACAAGACCACTAGGTCTTAATACTAGAAGAAGAATTACAAAAATGTTATTCAGTTTTAGGTACGCGAATGTATTACAAAGAATGAGGTTAATTACCCCTTATTACGCATTTATTACCTTTGACCTCTGTAACCCTAACACGTAAAAATCCTACATACCATTATTGCATGTAATTCAATAGAAAAGTTGCGATAAAACCTCATTGGTATTAAAAATGAATACATTTGTAAATTACATTGTATTAATTATAAATATTTTTTCTAAATCTCCAAAGATAGGCAGCTCATCCGGTAATCTGTGAACGTTTGTCCCTGTGGACCAATGTCGGCATGTATCGCGGATGTCGCAGCGCGACAATATCAATTTACCAACATTTGGACTGTCCGATCGTCTTTCCCTAAAGAAACTGTAATGAAATTAAGTATTTTGGTCGGAAAGAGTATGTTTTTGAATACAACGACACAATATGCAACACAATGTAACATTGTATTGCAACTTTAGGCTGCTCAGTAGCAAAAATTAAACTATTGATGTCACCGAAGTAGTATAACTTTTAAAACTTTTAGCGTTTTGTTCACATTTTACATTCTAAATCGGGTCTGAACGCGTATAATAATGGTATTTGTTACCTTTTAATATCTACTCGACGTTTGGGCACGGGTCACACCAGCCGTGGTTACTAGTCGACTCGTGACACTCGATAAAAGGTTTACAAATATCTTTATTATACGCGTTCATACCCCTTGTAAAAATATCAGGAACAATAGTCTAGCAGGATAGGAAAGTATAAAAACACAGAAAAAGTTAGAAAACTGAAGCAAATAAATAACGAACATGGTCCATTTCGTGTACCGCGCCACGCGCTAGGGTTGGTGAAAAACAAATTAGTTTTACACTAGAGGAAATTAAATTTCTATATGGACGGAAAATTCTCGATAAACAGCCATCTACTAGAAGGGTTATCGGACCATTACTTAGTTAATATCATTTGTTATTCTATAGAATGGTTAGTAATAATGGCTATTACTTTATTACTATTGTAAGGTCATTGTATTTCGTTATAATAATTACTATAGGTAAGATATCACCTTCATTGTCCGTATAGACGTTGGTTAAGATTTAACCAATATTTCGTTTCGTTGTTTCAAGTTTACACTTCAAATTTATTTACAAGAATATATTTTAAATAATATATGGTCTAATTATAATTTTGTTGCTCATGGTATTCGACCTGCATGCAGGTGTGCTAATACGAGTTGATTTGTCATTTTGTCACAATTATTCAGAGGAAATTATTCAATCATTCGATTATTCAATCCAATGTATGCTGCCGTGTTGGGGGGGGGGGGGGGGGGTGCATTTTTCTTGAATGTGATCAAAATGTACCGTGGTTTTTTGGGTGTCTATTATTGTATTGTGTATTATTTTTTGATAACTTATTTAATAAATAAAAATGTATATATAGGATACCTAGAATTTTATATGGAATATTGGACAAATTGCGGCGCGCGTTGAATAGCAGAATTTGTCTGTATTTTGGTAAGTTTTGAAGATTTTTTTAAACTTATCTTTTCAAAAAATGTTATTTTATTTGCAATGGAAAAAGGCGGCAGACATGCATACAGTCCACCTGATGATAAGTGGTTACTGTCGTCCATAAACATCCGCGATACGTGCCAACATCAGTCAAGAATGACAAACGTTGGCCACAGAATGCGCTGGCCACTTTTATAGATTAAGGAATTAATTGGGAGGAAATCCTACCAAATACAAACCACAGTATAATATGACGTTGGATAGGGCTTGTAAAGCTCCATTGTGTTTAATTGTGTAAACTTGCGTTTGAACACTTTTTTCTAAAACGTACGGAAAATAGTGAAATCACCCTTCCATCTGGTGCTGCCAGCGGTTTTTTTTATTTTACTAGATGGGTTAAGTCAACCAGTCACGAGTTGACTGCGACTATGTTAATACCCCGTTTAATAGATAATAGTTTAATATTAATATATTATTTATAGCTTAAAAAAAACGTGAAAATATTAAAAGTTAAAACTGACAATGCAGGCGAAGCCGAAGTGTTCAGGAGCTGGTCTATTATAAATTTCTAGATTGCATAATTTTGGACACACTGTTGTATTTCCGAAGACTGCATTCAGAAAACGGAATTTTACACATTTTGTCTGTTCAAAAGGAGTTACAATCCAAATAGAATTTTCAGAAACTAGAATTTAATAAAATTTATCCATTTAAGCTCAAAACATTGTAAGATGTGTTATTATTTTTCTTTTCGATTGTTTTATATTTTTTTTTAATAAAATTGCACTTATTGTCACTTTTCTGGTGGATATAACTTTTTGTTTCAAAATTACTTATAGGCACAAAATTAATCAACGTAATCGGTACAAGTGTGGAAAAAATGTGGAATTGTCTTAATGTAGACTCCCCTTCATGAGAAACATAAAATGATTGATATTAGAGGGAGTTTAAAATTTTCTGCAGCAAAAATTTGGAATGATTTACGCACGAGCATGTCCCAATATACCTTTAAAAAAGAAATTAGACGATTGTATTTTGGCAAACAACAAACCCCTTTTTAAAACGCCGTTTGCAACTGAACACTGAATTTCAGCGCCACCGGAGAATGGGCAATAATTTAAGTACATAATACAAACCAGCGGTGATTCTATGTCACTGTAACTTGTGATTGTATTATAACTTGAATTTATACCTTTTTTGTTTTATTTAATATGATACAATTAAACTGGTTTGATTATCTTACAATGGATTATTTATAATGTTTACATTTTCCACATAGATCCCAATTACATACCTCCTAGAATTTTTGGTTCATACACAATTTTATTTTTAATAAGAGATGCGACCCATCCATAGCATTTTGGAAACATTGTAATAATGAGACAGGGGCAAGCTGAAAATGAGCGCTGTATAGGCGAGTACTCACAGCGTACGCTGAGCTTGCGACCTTTTGCGCACTGACATAATTGCTTTGTTTGTGTAAGTTAAGTCTTCAGGAATATATCTAACACATCCTATGTTAAAAACGGGTGTGTTTAAGCATTAAAAAAACTGTTCCTTTTTAGTTAATTAATTTGTATACAAAATTTTGGGCAATTTTGATTTTTGTGAACAGTGACAACCCTAATTCAAAGTTTCTTATGCTAATGGCGAAGCGAGTCACGCCACCGTCCGCTCGATACCGCTGACCGGTCAGCGACAAGTACTTGACCGCTTGTATCCAATGCACACTCAGTTTTAATAGGAATTTGTAAACAAAGACTATTTTCCAATGATTTAGTCAGTTTTCCCAGTAATCGTCTACTATAGAGTTGTATCGTAACAAGGAATAAATAGAGGGCGCCACCTCCTCAAGGGTGGCAATTTAAAACTAATTGGGAGCTGTCAAGTACACATTATTAAGTGTTAAAAAATTAACATTCTATTTGTTCGACTTAATAAATAAGTAACATAATATGTAACATATAGCTTCAACGTATAAACAGTTTTTTTTTATGTACGAAGGCGGCAGATGAGCATACTGTCCACCTGATGGTGAGTGGATACTGTCGTCCATAGACATCCGCGATACATGCCAACATCAGTACAAAATGACAAACGTTAGCACGCTCCCAGATGCGCTGCCTACCTTTGGAGCTATAGGAATGGATTTGGAGAAAGGGTTGGGAAAATGGGGATAGGTTGGGAATGGGCTCTGGCATATCTCACTCACTACCGAAACACGTACCTACATTAGGGAAATAAGATAAAGTGGAAAATGTAGTACATGAAGCTGAATATGAAAGATGTTTAAATTCGAAAGAGTGACAATTTAAAATGACCGTTTAAATAGATAAATTAAGACTTCTTTAATTACATGAAAATGTGTTAAAAACGCGAAAATCTCAAACGTTAGATTTAAAATAATATTACAAAAAAAGCTTTGTGAAATTTGGTAGGTACACATACATCCCCAGAGCATCACCAGCTCGCAACCATAAAGAATTTTCCGTTGACAAAGACATGTACAAATGACAAAGTAATTCCCTTTTGAATACTTAACGTCCCATTCATTGTAGACTCACTAGGTTATTGAGTGAAAATCAAAGTCAATTGAAACCACAGACAAAATATCCACCTAATCATAATGATTGACGACAATAGTCCCGAGGTAATGATTCTTATTCCGACCGCATTGAATCTCTTGGGTAGTTTCACGGTTGCAGTGAAATTGCTATCACACTTTCATTGTGTCGAAATGAAAATTTGTTTAGAATATTCATAATCGTATCTATTTAATGAATATTGATTAGTGAAAGGGAAGAGGATATTCGGAGTACACGCGTAACTGATTAATTAACGTCTAATTAATCAAAATAAGTTCCTGTTAGTTCAAGTGAGTAGGTGCTCGCAAGTTTTTTTTATGGAAAAAAGGCGATAGATGATCAGACAAATGCTTACCACCTGGTGGTAAGTGGATGCTGTCGCCCATAGACAAGCGGTATATGCCAATGTCGGTTCAGAATGACAATCGTTGGCACCACCGATATGAATATTATCAAATCGATGGGTGGCACACCCCTGGATGCGCTGTGCCTACTTTTGAAGATTGAAAGAAATGGATTTGGAGGATTTAAAGAAGGATTTCCGAATAAGTGTGAATAAGCCCTTTTAGCATGAAGCGTTTTAGACATGCATTTTCAGATATATTTTTTTAAATGACTTGTGTTTCTATTTATAATATTATATTCCGAAATTTTTGATAGCTTACTATTTTGTATTTATTCATTTTTTATACAATTAAATTGTTGAAAATATTATAAAACATTTATGGGGTTACTTCTGGACCCCACGCGTGACCGTACGTTACCAAAACGAACTCGCGTACTTAATGGTTAAGGATGAGCCCCACAGACGACCCACGACCGAGGTATGAATTAAAGGCTATAGTGGAAGCAGATCCATCTCAAAGTACAGCTGAGTTAACAACGGGGTTTGATGTTAGTGATAAAACAATGTTGGTTCATCTGCGTTAAATCGGCAAAATAAAAAAAGCTCGAAACGTGGGTACCGTGAACTGAACGAACGTCAGCGACGACAACGCGTCGTAGCACGCGTGTGTATTATTGAAGCGTCACAAAAACGAAGGAATTTTGAATCGCATCGTGACTTGTGATGAATAATGAATCCTGTACGATAACCGCAAACTTCGTATCAGTGGCTGGATCCAGGAGTTGCAGCCCAACAATGTCCAAAATGCAAGATAACTAACAAAAAGGTACTGGTGGTCAGTTTAGTGGTCTCGTGCTGGTACTGTCCACTACAGTTTCTTGCGAGCAGGTCAAACAACTGATGAAGATGTGTACTGTATGGCTCAGGAAAATCATACAGCGAAAGTTAAATCCATCGTATGCAGACACGCAATTTTTAAAAGGACGTCACAATGAAAAAAACAGATGACTGTTAGATGAAACAAACTTTATTCTACAGCCAAAGAGTTCCATTTTCAAATATTGTAATTGCTTTTTAAATATTGTTTATGTAAGTGGCCAGTTCCGGAAATTTTCAGTGTGACCTCTGTATAATTAAAACTTTATAACGGAGAGGAATACAATCCTTTGATTCATAAATATTTTTTTTATTCATTGTTGTGGGTATTTATAATTGTTGCACTGTTATCCTCCTTATTGTATGACATAACAATCATTTCACTAATGCTGACTTCAATTATTTGTTTCAAATTTGTTGTAATTATTGCTTATTTGCACGCCGATAAATGCAAGATGTGTAGGTCATACATTTTACTATCTATATATACTCTACTCACATTTGAATTTGAATTTAATTTGTCTTGTGAAATAACATTAATTTAATGAAAATTCTCTACTTACCCCCCGTTGCTCTGCGCAGATTTATCAGACCCGTTGCCGTCGGCCATCTTGTTTTGCACCGCCATTTTCCCTGCACCCGGCGTCGACACGTTCGAACTTTGCACCTCCACTTCCGGCTCTCCCTTCACCAACGTCTCGTTTATTTTCTCCACCACATCCATTTTATTCGGTCCATTTTTCTTTTCATTCACAACCATCACTATAGGCTCTATATTCTTCTTCGTTTCATCTTTGATATCTCTAGGCTCTTCGACTGGAGTTATAATGCTGTCAACTATCTTAGTCGCTTCTGCACGAAAATCGGTAGCAAATTTTTCGTTCTGTTTGACAACTTGGTTCTTTAAATCTGTCAATTTAGTGGCAACTTCGTCTTTCGCCCCTTTTATATCGTTTTTGGTTTTCGTTGCTAAGTTTTTAAATTTGTTTTTGTTTTCTTTACCTTGAGGTACAGACGTTGGTAGAGATAGGATGTTCTCAGTAGAAACTTCTGGTGTTTTCAAAATATCGTCTATTTTTTGTTTCACGCGTTCAACTTGAGGATTATTGTATGGTGGTTGTAGTGGTTTTAATTTCACATTATCTTCAGTTAATATTGTACTCTTTTCAGGTTTTGCTGGTTTTGCAGCTTTTTGTTCAACATTTTTCTCATTCTCTTCTGTATTCATTTCTGTAGTCTGCTTCGCAGTATCGTTTTCTTCATTTTTAGGTCCCAAGGAATCTCTAGAACTGAGTCTCTCAAAAATACCCCTTTCTCTAGCCTTTTCAAAAGCAGCTGGTAATTGGTTCGTCACTGTTGTGACAACTTCCAAAGGCTGCGCAGTTATAGCTGCCGTTGTCATAGAAACGACGTTTTTCTTAGTCATGATGACTAATTCACCTTTATCGTTTGTAATAGTATCATATTGTGTTTCGTTATCCTGTTTTGTAACTTCGTCACTTTCAGTTGAAGAGTTTGCAGTTTTTTTCTTATTTTCTTCTGCTACTTCATCCTTTGCTGTATCATTATTTGCTGTGCCCTTTCCCTTTTCAGGGTTTTTAAGCCCTTTCTTGTCATCTTTTTTGTCAGCGGTATCTTTTTTAGTTCCAAGTTCATTAAGTTTACTCGTTGATTGAGATTTCAAATCCTTTTTACTGTCTCTCTTCTTGAGTAAGGGAGGTTTTTCATTTAAAGTTTTTGTACTAGGGGTCCTTGTTAGACTTTTCATACTGTTTGTGCGATTAATGGGCTTTTTATGATCTACTTTACTGGGAACGTTAGGTTTTTGCACGGTTTTAGTGTTGGGTATTCGATTCGCAGGTTTTTGGTTAGTTTTGTTATTTATTTTAGAAGAAGTTGAGGTTTTGGCGGCAGTCTTACGCTTATCAGGACTAGTGTCTCTGCTAATGGTTCTGCTAGGCTGTCTAGAATTTAATCTAGAAGTAGCAGGTGTGTTGCCTGCAGTTTTGACCGGTTTTTTAGTAGGTGGGGCGGGTTTAGTAGACGTTTTAGCAGAGCTGGGTTTTAGATCTTCAACAGGACTTCTGTTGGGTGTACCCACGATGGGAGAAAGACGTTTGGCGTTGATTGTTCGGTTTGAAGGTGGCGGCCCACCTCTGCCGGGAGAAATTGGTGGCTTTCCTTTAATAAGAGTCGGAGAGATGCTCAAATGTTGGGTGCTTTTGCTTAAAGCTCTTTTATCATGTGCTTGACTTCCCACTTTGATAGTTTCGTGGATGCTACTAGTACTATTAGATATGAATCTCTGGTTTCTATTTAGGTTATTTTCAACAGGTTTTCTTGAATTGGAAGGCTCCCTTTTCGTAGTTCTCGGTGGAGAAACAGAATTTTGACGTTTAGGTATTTTAGAGTGTTTTGGAGATCCATTGTTTGATTGAGGTTGAGATTTGGACACGGATCTCAATCGAGATCTGTGCGCTACAGGTTTGGTCATACCATCGTCCTGATTAATGAATTCCTTGCTGGCAGCTGCTATGTTTTCGAAATGTAGTATCGCAGCTGGTGAATTAGATCTAGACCTTAACATAATTTTGCTCGGTGAGTTACTTCTGGAAGTAGTTCGGGAGCCAACAATGCTTCTAATTGCTTCAGTACTAGCATTCTTATCTAACAGTCCCATTTCTTTCAACAACGCTACTTCTTCCTCTTTTCTCTTCTGTTCTGCTTCGGCTTCATGTTTTTCCCTGTTCAATTCACTAAGTTCCCTTACTTCTTCTATATTTTCCTTGAGAAAGTTCCTTGGTGAATTTGGTCTACTCAGAGTGTGTATAGGTGGCGGTAAGGTTGCCGTTGCCATTTTGTCGATCTTGGATAAAGAGCTGGTTCTTCTCCTAAATGGCGAACTTGCTCGGGAGTTGGCTGCTGAAGTTTTCGGTGTAGTGTGCCGTGATGTCTCTTCTCTGAAGCCTCGACCTTGAAAAGAAATTATTATTTGGTTAGTATGCTTCTCTACATGACATTGACTTTTGCCTGATCTCTGATGTTTTTCGCTTAAATGATAAAGCATGAAAGATATTCTGTGAGATGATAAGTTAATTTACTATTTTAACGTTTTTAGTTCAATTTATTGCGTATGCTTTTAGTAGCTCTAGAGTTTTGTTTAAACAAAATTAAAATATAACAGATATGAAACAGAATATGAAACTGGCTTTAACAGAAATAATGCCGATGTTATACAATATTTACTTATTTGAGTTTCTAAAATAGAGTTTAATTTATTAAAAGTAATGTAGGGAAGTGTGCTGCTCGTAGATAGGTACTCAGTAGAGTTGTTAAACGTAGATGATGCTTCTTATAAGGAAATTGCAACAAGTTTTTGTCGAGAGCATTGATTTATTTTTAAAGAAGAACCTTGTTGTAGATCAAAATCAGCACAGTTCTCTAGTATTGCTGTCACGTTTTATATTGTAAAAAAAATCTGGTCTGAACGATATGTTTGTTATAAAGGCTATTTTTAAGAAGTTATATTGCTGTCACATACTGTGTATATATATGTATATGTTATTTTCTATAGGGGGAGACTGCTTGTTGCATTTCCATAGCCGCTGGGCGTACTCGACTGGCCATGTAACACCTCTCACACATAAGACAACCTTGAAATGTACTGCATTTTCATACTTTGTCGTATTTCCCCAGTGTACGTACGTGTTTCGGTAGTGAGTGAGATATGCCAGAGCCTATTCCCATCCCATCCTATCCGTCCCCATTTTCCCAATGTTTGTCATTCTGGACCGATGTTGGCATGTATCGCGGATATCCATGGACGACAGTATCCATTTACCATCAGGTGGACTGTATGTTCGTCTGCCGCCTTTTTTCTATAAAAAAAACATTGTTGCTATAGGGGACCGTTTATGTAGGTATAGGCTAATGGCCGTCTTTGACTTCGTTGTATAAAAAAATGATTGTTTTAATACTACACACGGTCTGTTTTAACTGTCAGTTTACACCAGGCATGGGCAACCTTTGGGAAATCGCGAGCTAAACTGTCAGACGTTCATGATATCGCGGGCCGTAGGCAATAGTTGTGTATACAAAAAAAACGTTTATCTTATTTTATGCGTTTATTTAGTAAGCCAAAGTTACAATGTGATCTTAATAGTGTATTTATTTATTTATTATTATTAACATTAATGGGAAGCTTGTACTTGAACTTGAGCAACAAAGATTATTAATGTCGGGATCAATCCCACTAATACACAGGCGCAAAGTATTTTGCAAATTTTCATCAGTAAGCCTAGTTCGACACTTCAATTTATTGGTTTTCATCACTGAAAAAAATTGTTCATATTTAAGTATATGTGCTTCCAAATGCGCAAATCAGTTTTCTTGCAAATGCTCTCAGATGTGGATACCTTTCCTCAACAAGGTATGCCCTGTAAAAGTCACTCAGCGCGACATCTTCAAATTTCTACTTCAATAGTATGTCTTCTTGTAGCTCAATCAGCTCCATTCGCAGGTGTGCTGGGGCCTTTACTAGGTCACATTTTGTCGGAGTAGCAAATAGGTTAAAGCGCTATCCATGTTCTTAAAGTCGGCAAATCTATTTGAAAATTGCTCCGACAGTAATATCAGTTCTTCAGCACATTGAGCATGAGCAATATTTTCATGACGGGATAGAGTTGAAAAATGGTAACAGTTTCCAGATCGCATTCGTGTTTCCCACAAACAAATTATGTTCTGGAACGCTTTTAAATGGCTGTACAATTCGTTCATCACCTGACCTTGTTTTTGTAGTTTCAAATTTAAATCGTTTAAATGTCCCATGACGTCCACCAGAAATGCCAAGCCACACACCCATTTTGGATCACTGACTTCAGGCAGTGGTTTTTCTTTGATTTCCATAAAATCGGCTATTTCTTGTTCAGTGAGGTCGTAAAATCTTTTTAACATTTTGCCTTTGCTTAGGCACCTTACTTAATAGTAAGTCACATCATCGTGTTGTGAAAAGAGGTCATCCAAAAATGCTTAGAACTGGCGATGGTTAAGCGCACGGGATCTTATAAAATTGATGCTCTTTACAACCACATTCATAACATTTTGCAATCTGATGGACTTGGAACATAAGTTTTGTTGGTGGATAATGCAATGGAGGATTATGAAATCTTCTTTTTCCACGTTCAGCTCAGTTGCTTTTTGTTTCTAAATGCCGCAAACAGTGCAAACCCCAACCAATCGACACCACTGCAAACCATACTGATCGATAGCAGCTCGAACCTCATCAAAAATGTCCAGTAGTAGTCTTTTTAGCGGTTGTAGCGCCAGCAATTCTTCAGTTACATTAAAATCTTTATCTACACCTCGTAGGAAAATAGCTAATTGGCCTGTATCAGACAAGTCAATGCTCTCGTCCAAAGCAATCGAAAACGCTTAAAATTCTGTCACACGATCAATCAACCTTTTCTTGATATCTTCAGCCATCATATCAATACGTCGAACAACAGTACGTCTTGACAAACTTATTTTTTCGAACTCTTTTTTCTTCTCCGGACATAGAATATCTGCAATTTCTAAGAGGCACTCTTTGACAAATTCTCCTTCAGCAAATGGCTTCGATGACTTTACTATTTTTGAACTGGCTATGAAGCTAGCTTTCACAACACTGTCCAGTTGTGTCCTTTGTTTATGAAACATTTGTTGCTGTTTGTTCAAACCAGTGATTAACTTTTGATTTTTTTCTTTTCGTGACTGACCCGCGAGTTTATGCTGAGCAATATGTTTACTGGAATAATGCCGTTTCATATTGTATTCTTTTAAAACTGATATAGATTCATTGCACAACAAGCAGATTGGCTTACCACTGTACATTATGAAAAAGTATTCATCAGTCCATTTTTATTAAAATTGGCGACATTCTGAGTCGACTTTTCGTTTTTTAACACCAAATATTCTTCCAGGAGCCTTCTGAACTAAGAGTCACAAAACTAAAAACTATCGCAATGCAACGTGACGAGCAGTGCAATCACTTGAAAAACAATAATGACCTAAAGTTCATTCATGTCCGGCCGGCCGGCACAACCCCACGCGCACAGCCTCCCTCAGTTTCTTTTTCATCCTGCGCGCCTGGCATCTATACCTACGTCTTTATCGCTACGATGAAATTCCAAGAAATCCATTCAAGTGCTTTGGTTGCGTACTTGCCTATTATTTTGCACTTGATGTAATCGCTTTGGGCGGAGTAAGTAAAAGGATCTAATTCTCAGTGAAATTTGACTTAAATGGTTCGAATGTTCGACGGGCCGGATAAAAAGCTGTAACGGGCCGTATCCGGCCCGCGGGCCGGACGTTGCCCATATATGGTTTAAACCGTTATTAAAAACTGACAGTTTTAACTGATAGTGTGTAGGCCGTTAAAGAAAAAATAATGTTACCTTTAAAAGGCGACACTCTGCCGGTTCGGGACTCAGGGGGCAGGGAGCGAGGGCTTGAGGGGCGGGAGACAGCGGCTTCAGCGATGATCGCGAACGACGTCTCCTTCTTTCGTTTCGATGTCGACAGCGCACTGGAGACAAAACATGAGATTAGAAATAATATTTGCGACATTAAAGGTATTCTTTGTGAATACGACATTTGCTATATGTGAAAATATTATATACGGTCTTACAAAAATAGTGTACAATATTTTAATATGTCAATCACTACACTATAGCTATTATATCTACGTAAATATTAACAAGTATTTCAATGCTCAAAGTCGGATGCTACGTCTATTGATGGCATACGTTTTTTTTTTTTCGGAATGGCTAAATTCTTGTGGCCCTAGCGGCCTTTCAAGAGTCACCGGTCGTGTTTAATTTAGGGCGAGCACAGAAGGCGCTCAGCCAGGAACAAAATGTGTGTTGCAACGAGCCTAAGGGCTCCCCCGCCGGTAAACCGGCGGAAGGAACGGACCTCGGCTTAGGGCGTTGCATTGGGGGGATACCGCGGGATCGCGAGTCGGCGAGAAGCGCTCAGGCACGTGCCGATACCTGGTAAAAGTGTTGGCTGAGGGCCGGTGTGTGTGACGGTGTAACGAGGGGACGTCCACGTCTCCGCCGGCGGTGATGGCATACGTGTTAATAACATAAGTTACGCGGATGACATGGTGTTGCTGTGCTCCTCGGCGCATTCAGTAGATTATTAAAACTTTCAAAGTCCTATGCGATAACGCATGGGCTCAAAGAACGTGAAAAAAGTGAACTATTAGTATTTTAAGCGCGAAATAAACACATTGGTAACATATCATATGTAAAACTTTATGGCACTGCACTTAATAATGTGACACGTTTCAAGTACCCGGACCCGATGCTCGCATCTGAGGCAGGGCGTGAATCTGTTCGCAACGTGCGTACGCAGTGAATGATCACAATGAGCACCCACGTGCACGCAGCCTGAAGTACGTGTAGCGAACCATTCGCGGCGTATGCCTCGTGATGTGTATGCGCGCCTTTAAAATTTT
Source organism: Sesia apiformis (assembly GCA_914767545.1). Taxonomy (NCBI): domain Eukaryota; kingdom Metazoa; phylum Arthropoda; class Insecta; order Lepidoptera; family Sesiidae; genus Sesia; species Sesia apiformis. The sequence goes on from OU611973.1 coordinate 9,627,071, forward strand.
GATATCGAGTTTAATTTTGATACAGGTAAATAGAACGCGATCGACTCACCCGATCTAAATTATCAAATTATAAGGACTACACTGAAATAACTTTCCATTAAAAATGTACACGTAATAATGCAGTTTTCGATAACTTAGTAATAAATCACTCTGTCCTACGTTTTATGCGTAACTTTAAGGAAATTATGTTGCCTCTCCTATCGATTATTCAGAAATCGAAGTCTTTGTCGATAGTTTGCAAGTCACGTCACTATTATAGAGCGCCTTATCACCGAGTAGATACCTAGTCGATATTACCTGCACTGTGGCTTTGTTAAAGAACCCCTATAGATTGAGATACCCAATCAGGGCGGGATCAAGCGTGTCAAGCGTGTCTAGCGCTCTTGGCGGAAAATCTGCATCGCCCCTTTATGATTGACATTTTAAAGTGTATTTTGAAAGCATACTCAGTTATATTTGTTTGATATATTCATGTGATAAATGAAAAATCAAAAGAAAAATCAGATTATCCGTTTGCGACGCCGCGGCCTTCGATAACCTGGTGCGCTGAGCGATCGCCAAGCTTGTCCAGTCTTTTATACGGCCCTAATTCCAATTATACGGGATCGTTAAGGAACTGTGATGGCTTAGTGGTTGCATACCTTAAGTTACATTTGTGTAGTCGTATGATACATAATTATTAGGTTTACATACATACTATACCTAGTCCGGCCATAAGTTCTGTTACAAATGAGAATGCAATTTTTTTTTAATGAAGTAATGTAATATTACTAAAACTTATATGTACATATTTATTAAAGTCTCAGCAAAAAATAAAAACAATATTCTATTCAAAATGGCCACCTTTGGCTTTTATACAGGCCTTTAATCTGTCTGGCCACGAATCTATGAATTTACTCACTGTTTCCATGGGAAATTTCGCCACTGCTTGCTCCAGAGATTTTTTAAGAGACTCAATGTCGCTGTGTCGTTTAGAGCAAGCCATGTCCTCTAAAACTGACCACAATTTGTAGTCTAAAGGGTTGAGGTCTGGGCTAGATGAGGGCCAGTCTTCAGCTCTTATAAAGTCCGGAACGTTGGTTTCAAGCCAGGCTTGGGTAGTTGGTGCCTTGTGACCAGGTGCAGAGTCCTGTTGGAAAGTCCACGGTACATTTTTAAAAAGTGTATTGCTGAGGGGTTTCACAACACGATCCAAGACTGTCTCTTGATACACTTTGGCTGAAGTTTTCACTCCTTTTTCACAAAAATGTAGCTTTGTGACGCCTTGATAAGACACGCCCCACCAAACCATCACTGACGCAGGATGATGACCACGTTGTACCTTTCCGACCACTTGAGCAGCTTCTTTAGAACTGTGAGCGTACACTTTATCATTTTGCTTATTGTAGTGCTCTTCAATCGTGAAATTTTTTTCATCGGTAAAGAAGATATTTCTGTGCCCTTCACCTGCGTATCGCGACAGAAGGCGTTTTGATCGATCCACTCTCTTTAATTGTAAAGATTGATTTAGGGCATGTCCTGTATATCGACGATAAGCACCGAGCTTCAGGTCTTGTTTTATAATACGCGACAGAGTCCTAGCGGGAATCTTCATTTCTCGCGATAAGATTTTTTGCTTCCTAATGGGATTTCGACGAATTCTGGCTTTAACAGCATTAACAGCCTTTGTAGTTCTAACAGCCCGCGGCCGCCCCGATCTTTTATGGTCTTCGACAGAGGAAGTGTTGTTGTATCTGTTGATAGTACGATATACGAACATACGGCTGATACCAAGCTTTTGAAGTGTCTGAAATATGACCGACGGCTCCATACCCACTTTGTGCAAGGCGATCACCGCAATCCTATTTTCTTTAACACCCCATTCCATATTGTAATTTGATAATGAACACGAAAAAATATGTGAAATGGCGCGAAATCGAAAGAACTTTTAAAAATAATAAACGCGTTCCAAATTCAAAATAATTAAAAAGTTGAAAAAAAAGAAAAGTTTTTATGTAACAGTATTTATGGCCAGACTAGTTATACACTGCAAAACACGTGATTGTGCGCCTTTTAAAAATGTACAGAACATCGAATTAATTAACGTCTTTTAAATGTCACTGGCATACTCATCACTGGAGGAGGTTCCATCTCGTACTCCTCTGACGTAATGCACCGGTGTCACGTGATGGCATAGATGTTATCTTCTCAAAATTGAGCGGATTCTGAACAGCTATGCTGTGGAATTTTTAGAGGAATCGTTATAAAGAATGCATGCATCGATTTTTATAAACTGTAATGTAGGTACCTTCCGTTATGTTTATCTAAATATGATAAATAAACAAAGAGGTCTGGGCAGGCAATGTCAAATTTAGATAAACCTTTTGCAGCGTGTTTGGGGTCTTATACTGTCATCGTGTCTGTCACAACTTTCTAATTCAAACTCAGCTACGAATTTAATTTTTTCTTTATTTGTGCAATCTAGTTAACCATAATTGGTAAATAGGACATCGAAAGGAATCTACATACTATGGTCCGGGTTTCAGATTAGAAATGAAAATTAAATCCATTTTTTTTTTCAAAAGTGAAAACGTTTTCTTTTTTAATTTATTAATACTTTATTGCGAAAGTAATTGTACAAATGACGGACTTAATGCCATATTATGGCATTTTCTACCAGTCAACCACTAGAACAAACAGGATCATATTCAATATAGTCGGATTATTTATTCAATTCACGAGATATATATAGAACTGTCAAATAGAGTGAAATATGTACGGAGATGACACTTCATTGACAGTTCTACATGTCATATCCCCGACTCGAATAAATAATCTGACTATACTTATCATTGAAAACAATTTAATTATGCAATTAAAATATTTTGGAATTTAGAATATCATTAGAACAACATCTCTCAATCAAAGGGCGTCGCCGGGGGGGGGGGGGGGGGGGGGGTGTTCAGTTGCTTCCTTCTAGAGATTCGAAAAAAAATGTATTTTTACCTATAATTCATCCCAACCTCTCTCTCATCTTGCCCTTCCCCTGGCCCATTGGCTGACGTTGGCTGGCGACGCCCTTGTCTTAATCAATTTGTCTGTTATCACGGAAAAACAATTGAATGGTAGCTACTGAACTGATATATTAAGTGCAAAGTATTGGATGAAAATTAGTCTTATATACGAGAATGAGCCTAATGTATAGGCGACCTTAATTTCCGTAACTAATAAGCGTTCCAGTGAAAAAACGCGCCTTTTTAACGGAATTACTCAAGCATTGAGGTCAAATTTTTTATTTTAAACGTTTGAATGGCGGGCGCTAGTCAGCCAACAAGGATGTCATGATTTGGTGATTGTCTTTATTATGGTTCGGGACATGTTAATTTCGTTATCATTTGTCCGTAACATTCTGCTGTTCAATTAAAATTATATTAGTATAATAAACAATCGGTCGTGTTGTGTCGGCCGGCTTTGGAAATAACACCACCCCTCTCTCCCCGCGGGTTACATAAAAAGCTACTAGGGGATAACAGAGCAGCTACCACAAACCCTGAGGAACTACCAATCAAATCAAATCAAATCAAATCAAATCCGTTTATTTGTGAACGTGTCAGTTAATTCTGCTGTAAGCCGTACAAATATCTTACATAATTATCATGTCACAAAGTTTGTTACATGTTTTCATGTTACACCACGTATAAAAAAGTTGGGGTTGGGGAGTCCACTCTTTTACTCATATACATTGTCTTGTGTATGAGAGATGTATGGTCTTAAAACGCTAAAATGGCCAAGCAGCAATGAGAAGAGAGGAAAACCGTATGTGGTAGAGGTCCTCGTGAGAGGTCTATATTCAGCAATGGATTGACACAGGCTGATGGTATGATATGGTAAAAAAGTGGCATCTGTGTAGTAGGATTACGTGTACTATAATTGAAGGTGAATGTTTCATTCCCTCATTCGAAAATTTAGTCCGAAATATAAAGTGACTCAAAGATTATATTATTCCTTCGCGTCATTTCTTTTGCCCTTTCTTTCATACTCGGTCAGAGTTCAGCACTTTTGAAATGATTCACACGTTCTATGCGTGACGTCACTAACGTGTGAAACATGACATCATTTCATACTCCTAAGTGCCTGAAAAATATAAATTTCTAACGTAGTGCTGATGACGCTATTGTATCAGCCTATAACCACTCACTATAATCTCAAGTGAATCCATCACGTGGGCCCAGTGCGGGTTGGTAGATCACATACTCCAGATTATTTTATGTTTCTTCTGGAGCATGCGAGTTTCCTCACGATGCTTTACCTCACTAGTGATTTTACAAGTCCTTAGGTACAGTAGAAACTCAGTGGTGCGGGCCGAGGATTTGAACTGACTATCACACGAATGTGAGTTGCTATATCACCGTTGATGATTGATAATATTCATAATTCGCGAACTATTTATACAATGTAGCATAATGTAATTGACAGTTCTTAGAGCATTAGATAAAAAAATAAACACATATTTAAAACTAGCTGATGAGTAGATGGTATCGTTAGTTTGATTCCCGCGCGAACTTTTGTAGCGCACATTGCAAATAAATAAATTGTATTGAATTAAACTTTATAATTATTGATCTGGATAACAATTACCTTAATTATTAATCCGCCACATAAGTTATAACTATGCCAAGTTTCATTAAAAATTCGTCCATTGGTTATCATGTGATGCGCGTTCAAACAGATAGACAGACATACAGACATATCGAATGATATGTAGATGATGATGATATCGTATCACTGCAATGACTTTTTTCAAAAATATTTCATGTGCTGACAGGGCTTTGTTACGATTTTTTTTATAGAAAAAAGGCGACAGATAAACATACAGTCCACCTGATGTTAGACATCCGCGATACATGCCAACATCAGTCCAGAATGACAAACGTTGGCACGCCCCCGGATGCGTTGCCTACCTTTGCAGATTAAAATAATGTATTGGGAAAATGGGGAGGGATAGGATAAGATGGGAATGGGCTCTGTCATATTTCACTCACTACCGAAACACGTACGTACTCGTACATTGGGGAAATACGACAAATTAGGAAATGCAGTACATTTCAAGGTAGTCTTCTGTGAGAGAGGGGTAACGCGGCCAGTTGAGTGCGCCCAGCGGCTGTGAGAATGTAGCATGCACTCTCCCCCTACACTATTATATGCATAAAAAATAACTGTAAGTAAGTGCCTACCAGTTAGTTTTTAACATTAATCGGTAAGAAATACAAAATCACGACAATTGTTCCTTAAAAGTGTCCTTGACCACAAAAAAAACGTTAAGGAACTGTAAAAAAATTCAAATTATTTTTTTAAAGACAATTCAAATCCGTTTATTTGTGAACGCATATTAGTTGTGCCGTAAGGTGTACAAATATATCACATAATTACTATGTTACGAAGTTTGCGTACAATCATTAAAATCAAATTACATAATTTGATGCTAGTGTAATTAAATTAATAAAATATAATCAATTAAATCATTAACATCCGTCATTAACAAAGTCAACGTTATTATTTATTTGAAAAACCTAATCAACAAAAAGTTATTATTATTATTATAGTTTATAAGTGGTGTAGTGGTGACGTGGTGAGGGGTGCGTGTTGTCTCATGACCTTCAAGCAGGACCTGGCCACATCGGGGGTAAGCATGTGCTATAATGATGGCGAAAATCGAAAGCGAAAGTTATTCGAAAACGAACGTTATTCGGAATTCATAATTATTATTATTTACTTAATCTGATTAAATGGACCTTATTGTCGGTTTTAGTTCCCCAGATATTGAGACATTAGTGAAATCTGACAAAAATGACACTATTATTTTTACTGCTTTACCTTAAGAAAAATATCTTAGAGTATGTTTCTATTCAAACAGAGTTTTGAAAGAACGAAATTTTACATTTTAGTCTTAACCAAAATCTATAAGAGACGGACAATAAGTTCCTTTGCTTCTATAACGTTACAAAGCTGCAAGAAAATACTTCATCTTGGTCTAGGTTTGTTAAAAGTAAGACGAGTTAATATAAAGCAATTTCACACTGGCATTTCAGGTGTGTGATAACACCAACATCGGAAACGCCTGTTTTGCTGTATTCACTGGTAAATTCAGAAATGTTACATATGCATTTTGTATCTAATTAGAAGGGATTTTGCATCTACGAGTATGGACATTAGTGCTAAAATCGATAAACGATTAAAAACTCGTATTAAAACTCTTAGTTGATATCTTAAAATCTATATTAGTTAATGAAATAATTAGTCTTATTTACATTTAGAGTAAGTTTGTGTGTGGAAGTCAATCTAACACTTTTTAAATATTATGTATTACTTCACCGTCCGCTAACAAAGTAAACGAAATAGACTAAAGTTGGTCAGACTATAGATTCATAAATGTTCGTATGAATTAGGTAATGTTCAATAACTGGCAACTCTTCAGTGTTGTAAAAACTAGTAATTTATTTCCTTTAGTTTCGTTAACGCGGCTAATGGCGTGTGAACTGCCCATTACCTATTTACGTTTCTGTTCATCATTATTCATGCATTTGTTCCGAAGCTAAAAACCTGAACACGATCTTTCAACAAATGTTAGTTGAGCCGGTCAATTAGTAGTATGTTGTGCCCAGGATGGATGATAGGCAAAACAACGAAGACCGTGCAGCGTGCAAGATTTAGCAAAGGACTCGGGGAACATTTATTCAAAGCGGACTTTATTAATCAGACCTGAATTATTTATAGGAGGTATGTTGTATGTATGTTTATTTATGTATGTATCACTATTCTATACTATTCATAATACCTTCTAGAAATAATTTAGGTCTGATTAATAAAGTCCGCTTTGAATAAATGTTCCTCGAGTCTTTTGTTAAATATTTTAAACTGTAGTTTTGTATAATTTTAACTGTTATTGCACCTACCATGCCATCGAGGAATAGCGCAATGTTTGAAAGAATAATTAAATAAATAAAGTAAAATAACACGGTTTACACTTGGTAGAATTTTTATAAACTAATAAAGCCTTCTTGCAAATACTTTTGAATTACACATCTAATTATAATACATATTACAATGTGCTAACTTATGTGTTTAACCACTACCGACAAATTTCTTTAAGTTGTCGCTCCATTTGGCTGGAGGGCATCATACAAAGAAGAGAAATACTTTTAAAATTTATTTTAATACATAACACAAATAAACTTGATCATAAAAATACATACTAGTACAAAACTTGTAAATGTAAAACAAAATAAAAGTTAGAACGAAATTATTGTCGAAAATTCGTAACTCTTGATTTTCGTTACGATTTCGTTTTTCTCTAACCTTTCACCGTGCTAAGGCCAGTTTACAGGCGACCATATTGTGAGCTATGCCAAGGATATTGATACTAACCTTGGCTAATAAACAAGCTAGCTCCATAGCTGTGAAAATATTTTAACATTAAGACACACTTTCAGGTTCTTATAAGAGAGTGGTCGATTTGACTAGTAATGACCGTAAACAAAATCACCCCTTTTATTGTCCACTGCTCAACACGAGCTTCCTCATCCACATTGTTTTGGCCAAACGAGTTGGCAAGTTGGGCCAATTTCATGTTGTCCGGTTCTTAGTGCGTCTGGCGCCAAAGAAATATCAGAGTAGTCTCATCGCGTCTTTAATTTTTGGGAAAATAATAATTGAAACCAGTGAAGTATATTTAATATGTTAATAAACCGAATATTGACTTTTTTGGTCCCCCAAAGTGAACTCGAGAGGTGAAGTTGAGTTTTTGTTCGATTATTGTAAAAATAGTTATTAAAACTTGATAGTTTATTAAAACTTCAAAGTGTTTTTCGTGCATGCTGTTTGTGATAATCAAATAAAAGCGTGGGATTGCGATTTTCATGTGTTTCCAAGGAGTCCTCTTCTGTCCTCAGTAAACCTACTATCACTTTATTGATCGACTCCAGACTTACTTCCACGGGACTGGTTTCAGACTTTGCAATTGTTTATTACGAAGAAAACTTGACACTGGCAGAATGTGCTAACTGCACCATTGCCATATATGAAAAGAAAAAACAAACATTGGAAAAATCCACTTCTCATTATCTCCTCTTACTCTCTACTCATTGACTAAATACAAAAATCAGATCGAATCACTTCTTCTGTTTTAAATAAAAGTTATTTATGCTTACGTATTAATATATTATATAAACCAAATCCAAAATCCTTCAAATCGGTCAATTTCCTCTTACATAATCTTTGAAAATCATATTGATTCTTTTAAGTTTATTGATATAGCTTTTCGCTCACGATTATGCGTGTAGTTGGATTTCTAAATTTTTGCGATAACATTTTTGGAATCCTTTTCACGTACTATGTATCTTCATAAAATGAAATAAATATAGTTATATGTAGCGTTTTAATTGCTATAGTTTACATAAAACCATGAAATAGACCCCTTTTTTCATAGAAAATGTTGATGAGACAACGGAACTGGCGCTATAAATGTGTCAATGCATATAGTTCAGGGGGTAGTGTATGAAACAATGTATGAAGCAGTTGTATTAAGGCAGATCGGCAATCGGTGTCCATACGCAACGTTACTTTCGCCGGCCATGCGCCGCTGCCCACGCGCATTCAGACGCAAGTTTTAAGATATTAACGGATTTACGTATATGATTTGAAATTCAAAGACATTGATAATCTATAAACCTTATTCAAAGTTTCAATAGAACTTAAAATACCGACAACAGTAACCAGCCTTTTTTCGGACACGTGTCTTCTCATGCACATCGTCTCGAGCACGAGCGATGTATGGCCTTAAAACGCCTCGCCGGCCAAGCATGTGGGCGAGTCCACTCCTTTAGTTGCCTTTTACTACACCCGCGGGAAGATATGGGGTGGTGCACTAATTACGAATTAGCACTAAGAATTACAACAAAAACAACTGTAATTACATATAAAAAGAAGTAGGTACTTCAAAGAACTTCTAAAAAACAGCTATCGTCTTAACATAAAGCGTTACCTCTTTTGACTTAGGCCATACGCCACGCACTGCCGGCGCAGGTAAAGTAATTACGGCTTGTTATGCGTTATGGCTGCGTTTATAGGTTGAGGACCTCGTATTAGCTGGCTCATGTCCCTGACAACATCAGTAGTAGAAACATACTTACCGATAATCCTATTCAGACGTCTAGATCTTTCTAAAAAAATAGCACGGATTTTAAGGCTCTCCGGATGTAGTATGTGTTCAGTATAATAGTAATGGGGCTGCTGCGTCACTGCTGAATGTTTGCTGAAGCGACTGTTGATGAGTTCTTTGCCATTATGTGTAAACGTTTGTACTTCCCAGCTAGCGCGAAATCGTCATAATTGTATTTTAAAAAATATATATATATAGATGAATGCGGCAGACGAGTATACAGTCCACCTGATTTTAAATGGATATTGTCGTTCATGGACATTCGCAATACATGCCAACATAAGTCTAGAATGATAAACGTTGGCCGCCCCCGGAAGTGCTTCCTACCTACCTATGGAGATTTACGAATGGATTTGGAGAATGGGTTGTTAAAACGGAGAGGGATAGGATAAGATGGGAAAGGAATAGACTCTGGCAGATCTCACTTACTACCGAAACACGTACGTACATTCGGGAAATACGATAAAGTAGGTAATGCAGTATCTTTATTGGAAGTAGAGAAGACTAGCTTGAAATGTACTGTATTTCCTACTTTATCGTATTTCCCTAATGTACGTACGTGTTTCGGTAGTGAGTGAGATGTGCCAGAGCCCATTCCAATCCCATCCTATCCCTCCCCATTTTCCCAACCCTTTCTCCCAATCCACTCCTCAATCTGCAAAGGTAGGCAGCGCAGCCGGGGGCGCGCCAACGTTTGTCATTCTCGACTGATGTTGGTATGTATCGCGGATGTCTATGGACGACAGTATCCACTTACCATCAGGTGGACTGTATGCTCGTCTGCCGCCTTTTTTTCTATAATAATAAAAGATAACATGACGAATAAGTTACCAATAACTTATCCACTGTTTGTCTAACGATTAATAATGAAACGCATGACTCAACGTTGTTTACGCAAACAAGTGCGTTTACGTTATCGCGGAACAATAGATTGGGAGTCCGTAGGCTGTTGTGGGATGCGCCGAGGTTCCGCGCTTGCGCAACGCTAATGAGGCCTGCTGCATCGATATGCAATCGCATATGGGTGGAAGTTATGGTAGATAGTTATGCAGATTATGTCACTACCTCTTCCAATACGTAGGTACAGAATGTAAGAGATTCGTTGCCGAAACCTAAAACCCTATCGATAAGAATTTCGGGAATCTTTTTTTGCAAACAATAGATTTTTAGGTTTTAGCCAATTTTTAAGCCCATACTAAGTAATGTGCTAAATACGAAGCCTAAAAATTAATATCTTTGTAAAAAAATATCATTAACGTTATCAATTATGGGCTTCCGAAATTCGGAAACACCTGTATATAGAAGTGACATACTCGTATGTTACTCTGTATTTTGTTTGTAAATAACCAAACGTATTTAAAGTCTGGACAAACCAAAATCGTTAAAGCTAGTAACATTTGAGGGGAAGAGTGCACGATGCAATCCAACAGCCGCTGGGCGCACTCGACTGGCCACGTTACCCCTCTCTCACAGAAGACTACCTTGAAATGTACTGCATTTCCCACTTCATCTTATTTCGCCAATATGCGTACGTGTTTCGGTAGGGAGAAAGATGTGTTACAGCACATTCCCATCCTATCCCTCCCCATTTTCCCAACCCTTCCTCCAAATCCATTCCTATATCTCCAAAGATAGGCAGCGCATTCAGTGGCGTGCCAACGTTTGTCATTTTGGACTGATGTTGGCATGTATCGCGGATGTCTATGGGCGACAGTATCCACGTACCATCAGGTGGACTGTACGCTCGTATGCCGCCTTCGTACGTCAAAAAAACCATGAGTTTAGTTAGATAGTAGCTACCTTTCATGAAGGGATTTCTCAAAATTCAACCCCTAAAGGGGTGACACGGGGTCCAAGTTTAAATGGAATTATTCGATGATCCAATAAATATTCTACAATACAAAATAATGATACACATGTTTTATTATTTATCAAAATTACGTCAGGGGGGTAAACTACATGCTGTCAATTTGTGTATGAAAGCACTTAGATATTTTTATTAATTACTTATTTTTATAATTCAAATTCAGTAAATATGCTGTGCTATATAAATGAGTAAATACCTGTCACACTGGTTTTTTTTTAAATTGTGTCGTGGCAATTAAAACCACGCGAGCGAAACCGCAGGCAATTAGTGTAGAATAAAGTTTAAATTAAAGATAACATCATAATTGTAACTCGTTGTAACATTTCACAACCTCCTTTCTATAATTAAATCAAAATCAAAGACGTTATTTATTAATGCAATTTTTATAATAAACTAATGATTCTTGTGCAAGCGATGAGTAAGTACAGAAGGGTCGCGTGGGTAGGATCGTGTGTCAGCTGATGCATCTTTCCGTTTTGAAGGTTGAATTCTCTTTGTTTTGATCATATGTAGGCATAATTATTCTGAGCCTACGACAGTTGGGTAATGTACGATGTACGGATGATGCCCACCTGTTAATTCTCCTTTGTGAATATCAATATATAAATCGAAAATAATTTAATTTACGCAGATTTGATATTGTATATTTTGTGTTTTATTTTCAACAAAATAACAATCATTTTAATGAAGAGAAGACAATCTTGACGTGTCACCGAAATAATGCAAAATTTGAAACACGTCAACTAATTTAAAATATATAAAACCGTTCTAGAGAAAAATGAAATTATTTTAGGGAATCATTAAAAAGTTACAAACGTGTAAAGTTTGTTTGTTCTATTTAAAACGTTCGTAGCCCTCGTTGCTCAGAGGGTAATGACCGGGCGACTAGGCGACGTGGCGCGGCACGCCCGGTATTTGCAATGAGTGTATTATAGTTTTGCGTAACTGCACGTAGAGTAAAAGCTATTTTAGAAATTAACAATAAAATGGCAGCACATCCGGGGACGCGCCAGCGTTTGTCACTCTGGACTGATGTTGGCATGCACCGCGGAACTCGACTGGCTTTTTTTTTTTTATGTTAGGAGAGACAATCAGGAAAATCCTGCATGGACACCTGGTACCATCTAGTCTAGCTGGGCCAGCCTAGGTGGTACCAGTTAGTGCCGGACTCCTACCGGCTAAAAACCTGATTGCCTCAACATCGTGTATGTCTAAGTTCTTGTGGCCCTAGTGGCCTTTCAAGAGTCACCGGTCGCGTTGATGTAGGGCGAGCGCAGAAGGCGCTCAGCCAGGACTCGACTGGCATCAGTATCCATTTACTACCAGATGTACTGTATGCTCATCTGCCGCCTTTTTCCTATAAAAAAACAGATCCAAAAACACAAACATTAGGTTTCCAATTTCGGTTTTCATTAGCGGTCAGTTCTTTGGGATTTAGTAGTAAGAAGTTCGGTGAAGGACAATACTCAAAAGAGTATTGTCTCGAAAGTGTTGTTACACAGTGAAGAAATATTTTGTTGGAAAATATACTTATTAGAAAAGAAAAAACAATTCCAACTGTATATAAAGTGACGCGCTCGGTAAATCACACCCAAGTCATCTGATGGCTAAACAAGTGTGTAGTAACAATTAATTTCAAATTCTGCTATTTCAAACTTGCCAATTATTATTGTCGTCCCACGTACATGTTGCAACGATAGAATTAATAATTGTGTAATTACTATTTGCCGATTTGATTTGTGAGATGCAACATCTCAGTTTACATAAAAGCTCATAGCGAGCGTCTGAATAATAAAGAATTGCATTGTAAAAGTCATTACTGCATTTTTATTTTAACTTAATTTCTAGTAAGATACTGTCTTCTATACATATAATAAAACTGTAGAAACAGCGTGTCTGAACATTGAATCCTATTATCCTATTAATATTATAAACGCGAAAGTTTGTGAGGATGGATGTATGGATGTTTGTTATTCTTTCACGCAAAAACTACTCAATGGATTTTAATGAAACTTTACATTAATATAGCTCATACATCACAATAACACATAGGCTATATTTTATTTTGAAAACAAAACTTTTAAACCGAAGCGAAGCGAGGGCGGATCGCTAGTATAATATATTTCTTCTTTTCTTTTCTTCTTTCTCAGCCCTTGGACGTCCACTGCTGGACATAGGCTTCCCCCATTGTCCGCCATTTAGACCTATCGGCAGCGACCTGCATCCAGCGGGTGCCCGCAACCTTTATGAGGTCGTCTGTCCATCTAGCAGATGGACGTCCTCGGCTTCGTCCGCCGGTACGTGGTCTCCATTCGAGAACCCTTCTGCCCCATCGGCCATCGGTTCTTCGAGCTATGTGCCCTGCCCACTGCCACTTCAGCTTGCTAACCCGAGAGGCTATGTCGGTGACTTTAGTTCGTCTACGGATCTCCTCATTCCTGATTCGATCACGTAGGGAAACCCCGAGCATAGCCCTCTCCATAGCTCGCTGTGCGACAGTGAGCTTATTTATGAGGCCCATAGTCAGAGACCACGTCTCGTAATATATATAATAACGAGTATATAATAACGAGACCACGTAATATATTTACTAAAAACTTATTGGGGCCGACGAAGGAAAAGTATCAGAATACAGAAAGACGATTATGAAAATTTTTGTCTGTCTGTCTGTTTGTCTGTTCGAACACGCTAATCTCCAAAACTACTGAACGGATTTTCATGGGCTCTTCACAGGTTAATTGAGCTTAGCGTGGTGTTTCGAATAGACTTTTTTTCATCGAAATCGGCTGAAGGGAAGAAAAGATGCTGTATACAAAACTTTATAAATTAAACTAAAATTTTACGCCTACGAAGTCATGAGCACAACTAGTTTACTATTAAGTACTTAGTATTAAGTACGCCAAGGGTGTGGTCACGGTTTTAGTCAGGGGAGAGCAAACAATCTTCTTATAACGAGGGGAGATGAGCGAATGTCCTATCCTGCCTCATTGTGGCTACCCCCATTGTAAAAGTAGCTACTATTACTGCAACTTACCAGCTCTTTCAGTATCCCGTGCTGCACAAGAAAATGAACATGAAGGGTTATGCACATTTTCTTTTGCATGAGGCATGTACGGCTGCTTTATCCTTTAGACACCTTACAACACCCACGGGGTATGGGAGATGGGAAGATATTCTATAGCCGGCCGACACGGCACACGTCAAAATAAGGACATAATTAGAAGGATTTAATGTACCTATTTTTTGTTTCCTGATACCTACTTTATCTCCTAATAAAGTAACTGTTAACAATCTGATAGATGAATTCTGCCAATTACGTCTAGCTGATACTGACTTTCTGATACCTTCTGATGAAGTATCACGAGGTGGTGAGAAGGGCCCTCAATCATTATTTTGAGTTACAATGACACACAGGTAAGACGAAAGAACTGAAATTTAATCCTAGGTAAGTACTTCAGCCAACTATGACGCCCACCCAGTGTTCCTATGCATAGCGGACAAAGCTTTGGTAAGATTAGTAAAACTTTCATGTTAGTAAGCTCAGAATCATGACCTGAATCCAGGGCTTCAGTCTTCGAGAATCATTGTATTTATAATATAATCTGTGACCCGGTATAGAAATTATAATAATTGATATTTATTGTTTACGTACCTAGTCACCTAGGTTTTGTGTTACACTCCGAACAGACAGACAAAAGAGAACGTGCGTGCTATATGCAGATGTGACGCGAAATACACTTTTGTCGGTACGTTGAAAATTGTTGAACATGCATATGTTAATAGGTAAATATATGCGACATTGTCTGAGAAAAGGGACCTTATTGTCGGTGCTAGTGTAGGGTGTGTGAATTAATTATAAACGTGTATCTACTCGTATATGTTAAGGCTAAAAGCCGTGGTGTTCCTACACCTAGGTATAGCCGGCTACAACTAGGTGCAGCCTGTCTGCAGTTGGCTAGAAGTCGGTACAACCTTTTTTTTAAATAACTATGGTTGTGCTTTATATAACGGAAGTACAGTCGGCCGGAGTTCTATGGACTGAAACCGTCGGATGATACACGTGGCATCGAGTAACACCTTGTGCATTTTCGATAGGAGCAAACCCCAAGAGAAACCCAACCGCCTCAGGTTGCTCTCGAGACTGATTGCGATTAGACCGTTTATTATTATTATTTAAGGTTGGCTATGCTCATTCTTTTATTCTGGCCTTACATAGGACATTTCGTAACAAATATAGCGGGGATTACGACATTTCAAACACAAAACTAAATTCCTATATCCCCAATGATATTAGTGGGAAAAACAGTAATAATTTTGTAATTCCCGTCGTCCTTACCGGTGGGGATTGGCGGTGGGGACAACGGTAAAAACCGTTTTTAATTCGAAATAGTGCTACATTCAATATCATAACATTCCCTACGTCGAAGATTCAGAGATGTCACGAGACTTTTTACATAGATCTTGAGTAATCAAATGTTTCTCCAACCGAGAATCGAATCGGGAACTTTTCGCACAGTAAACAGGGGCAATACTAACTGAGCTAATCGGTCGTTAAAATGCGTCATTTATGTTGTTATTTATTGTTAATTATAGTCAGAAATTTAAATTGTTTCGTGTAACATTTTGATAGTTATTTTTAACAAAAAGAAATAACTCGGCAAAGAGTGAGTACGTCGTTAACGAAATACGGGTTCCGTCAAATAATTTATTTGGCGAATATGGGCACAGACATAGTTGTCAATAACAATAGGCCGCTATATTCCACCTCTAAGCTAGGGCATGCAAATATAAGCAATAAAACAATAAGCAATTACTACAATAAAAAAAATACAATTCATGTCATCCTTAAAAATATATATATGTACATATATATATATAATCTTAGTCAAATAAGGATGTCAAAAAATC
Organism: Sesia apiformis; assembly: GCA_914767545.1. Taxonomy (NCBI): domain Eukaryota; kingdom Metazoa; phylum Arthropoda; class Insecta; order Lepidoptera; family Sesiidae; genus Sesia; species Sesia apiformis. The sequence goes on from OU611973.1 coordinate 9,643,042, forward strand.
AATGTAATGTCACATTGTCTGTCACTAAATAACTGTTATAATATCTATTATCTCACGCAATATTATCAGCAAAGTACTCGTTCAATGTGCAATGCTTCGTCAGCCAAAAAATTATTGAGTTGTGTTTTAAAATAGCCATTTGTAGCTGCCTCGGCAATATTTCTCGGCAGCTTATTATAAATTTGCGGTCCGATACCAATCAAACACACATCTTTTTAGAAAAGCTGTCCTACAAGACATTGCACATACTTTGTGACAGTTAAGTTTGCTTTTAAATGTAATAAATTTATCAAGATTATTTCGAATAAAAGTTGCTATCTAAAGTCACATATAAAAAAAAATACGTGTGCGGTGAGGGGACCCCCGTCAGGAACGAAGATCCTCACGCATTTTTTTTAAACACCGAATGTATTTCGAAATAAAATCTGTATAGTTAAAGTATTTTTTTTTATTTTGTATCATATTTTCAATGCAAATAATTTAAAATAAGGAATCCACGCACTAGTCTGCACATTTGTTATTCTGCTTGAGTCTCGCTCTCGATACTCGCACGCACGCACACACACAGAGAAAGAGGAAGGCGTATGGAGGGGGTAAAAATCTTACGTGACGTTACATTTTCTCTCGAATAACACCTACCTCAAGCCGCGTAAAGGAACTTCATTCCAAAAGAATGTGGCTGACAAGCAGACAGTTCACCTGGTGGTAAGTGGATATTGTCGCCCTGCGATGCGACTGTATCCGTCATATACATAGATACATACTTACGTAAAAAGTTAACTCCGATGCTCCGATGTCTCCTATGCGCGGTCTACGTATGAATATTTTGAATGAATAAGGAAATACAGAATATGTAGCATATTTCGGAAGCTTGAAACTGTGGGTTCTTGTCATGATTCTCAGTTCTTGGACACGATAATTTAATGAATTTTCTTACTAAAAATTCAATAAATGAATTAAGTAGGGATTCACGCGCGCACACACACATACACGCGCGCATACACACATACACACGCGCACGCACGCACACACACACACACACACACTTTATTTTATTAAATTTATATAACTTAAAATATTGTTAAAAATAAACAAATCCACTTGACCAGCGCAGCGTGGCGTTTTAAGGCCTTACATTCCACATGCACAAGACAATGTGCTTGAGGAGGCCCGTGTCCAGTAGTGGATACTTAAAGGGCTGGTTGCATTGCATTAATAAGTACTATGTGACTTTCTTTATATTAAAAATAAAATAAAATTAATCAATTTCCAGGTCAGTGGAAATGTGATCGATTGAAATACGGTTGATCTGGTCGGTAAGCACATATGTAGGTATTTCACTTATTTCTGGTATATACCCTTTGAATATTATACGAACATACTTTGTTTCGAGTCATACTGTAAAGGGATAGACAGACAAATTAGTTTTATTCTTGGCTTTATGTTTAGACGGAACTCTAATAACAATAACGTCTGTACTACAGCGTGTGTTACACGCTTTCTAACTATCCAATTACGGTAATTCATTAAACGCGACAGTGAAAAAAAAAACAAGTTTAAAGCGTAACCAATAGTAAGTTCCTAAAATAGACTCGTGGTATATTCTTGTTTAGGTAGGTATTTGTACTTTGGAACCTTTTCCACGCGGCTACGCTCGAAGGGTATATACGGTAATGATTTGTATAATAAAATAACGTACAAGATAGTGGAATCCGCATCTAAATATGTGAAGTAGAAACAAAGTTATTAAGTGAACAAACATACGTTGCATTTGAGTTATCGCGACGTTTGTCCATATACGACAGTGTCCTCTTATTATGGACTGCTTGCCTACTATACTTTCCATAAAAAAGTACCTCCTATTTTTCTATTTACATTTCTTTATATTTCCATTGTATATTTTCTATTTCCATAATGTCGTGTGATGTTGGCCAGCTTCAGAATAGCACGTACTTACCCATAACAGGAATTACAAAGCAGCTACCACAACCCTTGAGGAACTATACCACCTCTAAGAGAGTGGATACGCTAACCCGTTTGACCAGCCTGTCGTTTTGAGATCATATATCCTTCATGCACAAGACAACGTGCATGAAGAGGCCCATATCCAGTAGTGGATGAAGAGTCCTAAAAGGGCTGGTAAATGTTACGGTTATATTTACATTTGAATAAAAAAAAATATTTCCTGACACAAAACGCAAATCATAGAGTTTTGCGAGCTATAGCATGCAACTTGTGAACTAACATTGTGACAGTTGATTTGCCGCGAAAACGCTGGTTTCGCGCCAAACATACTTATTATTTTATGAGTGAAACTACATTATTATGAGTAAGCATACTTAGTGAAACATTATTATTTTATGAGAATGGTTGACTGCAGAAACTAACCGGGTTTAGATTGTATACTTAGTCCTATTGTTGTTTAGGAAGTTGGTTCGTAGGACTGAGAAAGTAGAAGGAATGAGTCTTAAAGGCATATTCCAGACTTTGCTTATATACTCTTTAGTTTTCTTTTTCATATATGGCATAGATGTAATTAGCACATTCTGCCAGTGCCAAGTTTTCGTCCTATTAAACAATTTCAAAATCGTATCTGTCATCCTCCTGTCATCCTGTCATCCATGACGTATCCTGTCAATGTCCAGTCCCGTCGAAGTAAGTCAGGAGTCGCTCAATAGTGTTAGTAGGTTTACTGAGGCCAGAAGAGGACTCCTTGGAAGCACACGAAAAACTCAGTCCCACGCTTTTATTTGATTATCACAAACACCATGCAAAAAACTATCACTATTAAATCACAGAACGCCTAATACACAGTTTTTATAATTATCAAACACAAACACGCATAAAATACACTTTGAAGTTTAATAAACATAAATTAAACCATTAAAACACAAAAACGACCTATACACAATTTGTATAACATACAAACAAAAACTCAACTTCACTTCTTGAGTTTCCGCCAAAAAGTCCAATATTAGTTATTAATAGTAGTTTATGAAACTGTTGCATAATGAGGGGTATTAAAACACGAGTGTGTGTTTAAAAACCGAGCCGAAGGCGAGGCTTTTAATAGTATCACACGAGTGTTTTAATACCTAGTTATGTGCAGTTTAATACACCACTTTATCTACTCTCATACATTGGTGCTGAACCTACTAAATAAAAGATCAAAGTTAAAAGAGTAAGAAATAATTTATTATTTATAATAATTATTCAAGTTATGTATGTTGCAATTATAGAATTGTATATGTATTGCTGGGCAGGCATTTATCATATAATTTTCTCGACTTTGCTGGTAATAGATTATTAGTCATTTCCGTCGCCGCATTTAAAATATCGGGCGGAGTCAAATTTTCTTCACAATCACTGCTATCGGACATTTTTAAGCAAAAATAACAATATTTCCACGAAATTTAGTACAACAAAACGTATGAATGGCGCCAAAACCCAGCATATCACCGCGCATGAGCTAAAGTGGGCGCTGCCACAGACAAGTAAAACTGTATCGTAATGAAAAAAAAAATATTTTATAACATTATTTTGTTTGAGAAAAAGTGTTATAATATGATTCTATTTTTAAATTTCGGTATTGTGTTTATAAAGTATGTCAATATAAATTCGTTTTGAAGTTTGTAATTCGAATTTTACGATATGAGAGTAGACAAAAGTTGTTTATTAAAACGTTGACAAAAGTTATTAAAAAATAGTTTGTTTTGCTGATCGTGATTTGTTGCCCATTTAGTATTTTTTTGTTACTCATTTAATTACAAGCCAAGAAAATCCTTTCAGATAAATCTGCTAGCAAAGGCAAATGTAGATTATATTTTGACGTCTGCATTGTAAAATGAGGTCAAACACTAGATTTTTTTCTATTACTTTTTGCGTTCTAAAAACGTCACGTCCAGTTGCACCCAAAATAATGTTCTTTAACGTGAACAATAGAATAAAAACTATTTATAAAATTCATAAAAACTGATTATGTCACAAAGTGAAGGCGCTGCAGGCTGATGTAGAGCTCTAGGCATTGAAGCGGGATTTCGTGTTACTTATGTAAAAGTAAAAAATATGATAAGGTTTTTATGTGGTGGTAGGATTTGCTACCTTTTAAGACCATAAAGATGTGTCATGCCTATGAACATAAGACTTTTGAAAATTCAATACTTTTTCTTCACACAAAAGAAATAAATTTTTATGTTATCTAAAAACGTACTTACTCTGTGAAGCGAAAAAATATGCAATGTTGTCAAACTGTTGAGAAACAGAAATTGCAAGCGGGCAGTGTATTTATTAGGCAAAGACTACAAAACATGTGGGACGAAAAAATAAAATAAAAACTTTGTTTGGGAAAAATCAAGTTCAGAAAAAAGTCGTAAAACAAAAGTTGTTAGTTTTAATTTATTTTTTTATAGTAAGGAGGCAGACGGTGGTAAACCAGAATCATAAGAGCATAATCCACCTTGACCTGGTGGTAAGTGAATACTGTCGCGATACATGCCAAAATCAGCCCAGAATGACGAAAGCTGACACGCCCACGGATGCGTTGTTTAACTTTTGAGACGTGGAAATTGATTTAGAGAAAGGGTTGAGCAAATGGGGAGGGATAGGATAGGATGGTAGTTTTAATAATATAAATTCAGTATTATGGATCCACAAGTTTTTATTTAACCTTGTATATATGACCAACAGGTTTTATCAGTTCTTGAAATACATACCATACGTCATTAGCATTACACTAGTGTTGTTAAAACGAACGCTGTACGCCTTAGCGCTCTAGCGCCGGAGCGTTGTGTTAGTGATGTTGAACCTTAACCGTAACCGTTGTAGACTCGGGCTTTTAACTACAAGGGCTTAAAATGTGTATTATAACGCTCACTAGCCTTTAACGCTAGTTTTAAAAGTTCCTTAGCGCTCAATCAGCGCTGGAACGCTCGTTTTAACAACACTACGTTACATGGATTACTGTGTTTCTTTATTCATAAAACGTTACTGTAAGACCTGTCACACTATACGCAGAATGTGTAAAGCCACATTTGTTTTTATATGAAGAAAGCGGCAAACGAGCATACAGTCTACGTGATGGTAAGTGGATACTATCGTCCATAGACATACGCCATACATGCCAACATCAGGCCGCAATGACATACGCTGGCACGATCCCGGATGCGCTGCCTATGGAGATTTACGAATGGATTTAGGAGATTTGGAAAAATTTGAATGCATTGGACAGGATTGGGAATGGGCTCTAGCATATCTCACTCACTACTGAAACACATACATACTCGTACATTGGGGGAATAGGATAAAGTAGGAAATGCAGTAGGTACATTTTGCGTTAGTATTCTATTACAGAGGAGTAACGTGGCCAGTCGAGTACGCCCAGCGGCTGTGGCATTGCAGCGTGCACCCTCTCCCCCACACAGATGTAATTAGTGTATTTCAAATGTGCTAATTTAATTTGACTAATACTTTTGATTAGCAGCTTGGCTGAACAGAGCCACTAATACAAAAGAGAACACTCAAAGATCAAAAGTCATATCGCTTGATAGGATGTAGCGGATTTTCGCCATTTTATACGCTTGTCAGTGCCACAGTTCTAATAGTTCTGCTAACACGTTAGCATAATTATTTTCTTAATATAATAACTGTCTTTTCATTTTAAGTTACAGTAATTTTTTTCGCGGTACATGTTAACATCTGTGTTAAGTCATGTTACTTTATGTCATATGGGTATGTGACGTCCGCCGACTTTAGTATAGCATCATCGTATCTCTTCTCGTGGATGTAGTAAAAGGCGACTAAAGGGATAACAAAGCCGCTAGTAAAAGCGTTGAGGAACTACACCGCTTCTAAAACAGTGGACTCGCCAACCCGCTTGGCCAACGTGACGTTTTAAGGCCATACATCCTTCATGCATAAGACAATGAACATGAGGAGGACTCATGTCTAGCAGTAGGTAGATAAAAAATGGGTTGACCACAGGTGCGGTTTACTTCTGTATATTAGGGGTTAAAGTATGAAATTGCCGATTTGTACTGAAAAATTGAAACTCGTTTTTTTCTAAAATGTAACATATTTATTTAATCAAAATATTTACCCTCATTATCTATACATTGTTGCCATCTAATCGGAAGTTCATTTATGCCTTTGCGATAGAACTCTGGGGATGTAGATTCGACAAACTGTGTGAAAGCATTTTGTACTGCCTCTTGGGAAGAAAATTTTTTACCACGTAGAAAATTGTAAATTAGGGTATGCAGGGCCGTCTTAAGTCTATTCTGCGCCGGGGTGCGGGAGTGTATCCTAAGACAGTCAAACATCCTATTGTGTATCCTATGACAGTCAAATATCCTATTGTGTATCCTATGACAGTCAAATATCCTATTGTGTATCCTATGACAGTCAAATATCCTATTGTGTAATTGTTTACTATAGCGTTATATTTTTTCATTACCTTTAAAAGGTGAGCGCCCGGGGTGCACCGCACCCCTTGCACCCCCTGGTAAAGACGGCCCTGAGGGTATGAAGGTTTTATGTCAATTCAAAGTATCTATTACTATAAAACGGCAATTTCATACTTTAACCCCTATTATATTCCTTTCCTTTTGTATGTATTACCGTAAATCTGATTTGCAAAACTGCCAACCCTAACTTTAATTGTGACAGTCTTAAATTTAAATTATTGTAACACACGCTTTGAGGTCCATTTTATTGTGTGAACGGTGCACGTATAATTTGAAAAGACCGAACGAATTTCCGGACAATACAATACAATAAGTAAACAAGACTCTTGTGCAATATTAATTTGTATATAATTATGTCTAGGTACTTATGTAAAGGCCGTCGCGCGTCGGTCGATTTTAAAACCAAATAGGCGAATTTAGTTAATGGTAAACTTGCTAATTGGTAGGAGAAGTAGATACAGAAGTTCTAATGATGATGCAATATTTCGCGGTAAATGTGTTTGTGTAATTGATTTTGAGTATATAAATAAAGCAGACTCTTTATTGGTAGGAGGCATCGATATGGAGACAGACTAGATGACACATCATACGTTCTTATCAATGAAACCTGATTGGTAGTTTCTAGGGGTTTGCAGATGAGGAGGAGTTCATTAAAAAGACAAATTTGAAACTCTTAAGTTTCAAATTTGTCTTTTTAATTTATTTATTTTATTTAATTTAATTAAAACGGCCGAAGCCAATTACATCAATTAAATACAACAATAAACAATTACAAATAATGCAGTAAATAACCAAAACAAATAAAATAAAGAAGAACACATCAAAAGAAAATAAAATTAAATTAAAATATAAACAACTGAAAAATGAGAGCCACAATCACACATGCTCACAAAAGCTCAGACACTTTGACATGATGTCCAGCCAACCATCCGCAAACAGATCGCTTTCTGGATATGCGGTCAGGAGAGTGTTGAGTGCGCATGAACCCCTTTAATTGAAAATGGAATTGTTTGAAAATGGAACATTCTTATTACGTAGTACTTATACTACGTAATAAGAATGTTCTATTTTCAAACCACATATGAACTAAAGAATTTGAGATTTACTGAACATAGAACACTATCAGATTGTAACGTGCCTGCCCTGGAGACGAATGCTTGTATAACATACTATGCTCAAATCGGATACATCGGATACATCGAATCGAATACACGGGAGCATTATTTTTAATAGTGGAGTGTAGGCTTGCTCGGCCGGTGTCCATATTAATTGAATCTTCCGGGCTACTTGAACGCAGTCGCCACTGAAGATGTCAACCGCAGTTGTTGACGAAACGTTTGGAAGAAAGAGAAGAGATTCCAGAAGACCTCGGCCAAGTAGCCCGGAAGATTCAATTAATATTATTTTTAATGTTGACTTGTGACGAATTTTTTTTTTTATTAATTCATCAATAGATGCATTTCTTAATATTAAATCACATATCTCCTTTGCGGTTTTTGTGTGATTTACATTTCTCTTTTTCTCCATTCACGCTTTCGTCAATTTGCCACCTCACCGAATAGTTTAATTAAAAAGTTAGAAATTAAGAAAAAATCTACTTTAAAGTTCACAGACATTGACTTCGTGTCTCATTGATCCATGTCTCATACTTTTCCCAATATAGAAACTTGTGCTATTACGAATTACCCTATTTGAACATACCTACTGCAGACTGAATTTTAATGATCAGTAAATGTAGACAACGACTTCGAGTTTTTGTAACGTTTTCAGAAATGGGGATAGATCAAATATAAATTTTAACTTATTGATCCACTAGCTCGTACCCGCGGCTTCGTTTGCGTGCACTAAGCAGCTGTAGAAGATTTTTAACACCAGTAAAAGTGCCGACGTGATGGATTTCACAAATGAAAATCCACCGAGTAGTTTTAGAGTAGTTCTATTGTCATTTTTTTATTTTCCTCTATAACTCGACTTCCTTCTGTCATATGAAGATAACATATACCACTTTTCTTTCTGGATACTTAGCTATACATTAGTAAAAACCCGATCAAAATCTGTTCAGTAGTTTTTCCGTGACGCTCAAACAAACAGACATACAGTCGAACATACAGACAAAAATTTATAAAACTACTGCTGAGGGTTCTGTAGCTTCTAAAGAGATTTTTTTTTATGTACAGACGTAACCCTTTTACTGTTTTATTGTATGTATTGATTTAAACGGGCCAGTCACCAGCTGGTTGGCCATGATTGGTGCAACCACACAGATACGTCGAGTAAAATATATAAGGTAAACAAACGCGTTGAGACCCGTTTAGATAGATATGTATGAAAAACGCGACAATTTCAAATGTTATAAGTTTGAACTTTTTATTATGTAACACTAACTATCCCTTTTATCGTCTACTGCTGGATACAGACCTCTTCATGCACAATGTCCTTGTTAACCCAGGATCTTATAACCTTTAAACGGCACACTGGCTAAGCAGATTGGCGAGCCGACTCTTTTACAAGTGGTGTATGTAGTTCGGGCTTGTGGTAGCCGCTTTTTTTTTATAGACTAGTGGGCGGACGAGCAAGCGGTTCCACGTGATGGTAAGTGTTACCGCCGCCCATGGACACCTGCAACACCAGGGGGTATGCGGGCGCGCCGCCGACCTTGCAAAATCCTATTCACAGCTCTCTTGAAGAACCCCATATCGTAGCTCAATGGAAAGACCTCTTGAGGCAGTTCGTTCCACAGACTACGGGTTCGCGGTATAAAATAATTTATCTTTTAGTCGCCATTAACGTCACAGACAAAATACATAGGGACAAAATTGGATGGTACTATTCTTCAGCTAGTTGATACTCGAGTCGGTATGACATCTCATCCGTTAATTAATCCGTAACAGATGAACATACAGACAAACAGACGCTCAGTCGTGTCACGATTCAAAGACATTAAACATTCAGTGTCAGTGACATTAAAAATGATTTGCGTAATTTAGAAAATTAAAGGGAATTAAATTATAGGTCTTCAAAAACAAAGGAGCAAAAAATCGAAATCGCCGCTGGGGTGGGAGTACACGGAAAATGACGTCATTTTAAAGCTTTAGGCACTTGAAGGTTGTAAAATGAACTAGCGTTTTCCTAGGACTTTGTCCATCAAGAAATAAAAACGCTGTTGTTAAATTTCAGTTTATTCATTATGATTATGACATTTATATTCAATTAAAATTAATAATTAAGTTACAAAACCCTTAGATACAAAACAGTTACGGTACTTAAGGTAGTTGTATATTAAGATACTTAAGGTACAACTTTCCAGACTGGTCTACATTGTAAATATTAAAATTTTCAAAAGGAGTCGTCAACCCCTATTTAATTGTGTAATAATATTTTTTTCCTTACTTGTAGTTATAAGGTTACTTGTAGTTTTTACTTAGGTATAAAAATATAGTACAAACTATAGCTTTACTCATGGAATTTTGTTAACTTTTCTTGTGAATTTGTGTTAACTATTAATTGACACATATAAAGACAAAACACAACGAAAATAAATGACAATTAATTGTTAAATTTTGTTAATAAGAAATTATCAAACAATGAAATATACAAAGAAATAAAAACTCAATTAATTCAATATTTTTTTAATTCTCAAAAAAACTTCAACAAACTTCGAACATTTTGAGAATCACCGACAAACATTTCACTTTTAACATGTCTAGGGGCAACGAACCCCACGTTCTGTGTATTGTAAAAACTAATTTCCTCTCTGCAATCTGTGGTATTACTTAATCTATGATTGTGCCAACGTAATTGTTTCATATATTTTTTTGTTTTCAACTTTTTATTGTTATGACAAATGTCTATTTCAAACAATAATAATATATTATGTCCACAATACCCTATTAAATTGATGATGCTCTGTTTTCAACAAAAGATATGATAAACTTACAAGACAATATCAAAAACAACATGATTGAGGGCGTAACAGTTAATTAAGAGTTTTCATTTAAAAGAAACTTCTATTAGAAAATAAAAGGCAATTAAATTTTTAAGTATCAGTGCGTTTTGCCAATTATATGACGTATGGTGTCGAAACGTGGCCTTTAACGATAGGCCTGATCCATTAGTTCAAAGTCACTCAGTGAGCTATTGAGAGCTATGCTCGAAGTTCCTTTGCGGGATAGGACCTGAAGAGATTCGCCAAAGAACTGGTCACCGACATAGCTCGTAAAATCAGCATGCTGAAGTGGCAACAATCGGCAGGTCATATTTGCCTCAGGATCGATAACCGCTTGGGAGACGAGTTGTCGAATGGAGACCACGCACGTACGACGACTTGCAGAAGTTCCCTCGTGGTGGTTGGATGTGAGTGAGCCTTGGGAGAGGCCTGTATCCAGCAGTGGAGGGACACAGGTCGATGACACCCACCCATCTTCTGGTTCTGAGACGAATTTAACCTGCTTCAGCTCAATACTGATTCTTTGAGCCGTGTTAGCAACACGTCTTGTAAGCCTCTTCCATCGAGACTTGTAACACTCGTTGAAATTACAAAATAAAGGTTATTTTCTCGTCGTGTCTTTTTAAATGACTATACAGCTTGTGGCAAACGCGATAGATAGTGATAAGGATTATTATAGAAGCATTATTATTAGCATTATTACTGACATCGACAATTTTGCAACTGCCCAACCGATTTGATTTAACCGAGATTATAGACCCAAATCATTTTTCTGTCAATTTTCATTTCAATCCGCTGAGAAATTCTCCCGAAAGTTTGTCTGCTAATTTCGTTTTAAGGGTCTTACTACAAGCACACCTGAAAGCTTCTCTTCCATTGAAATCATAAAGTCCTACAAAAATAGTGTAAAATATTTTAAAACATGTCATAAAACTGTAGAACCAGCGTGTCTGTACATTGAGTAAATTTACCAAAAACTGATTGGGGGCGATGAAGGAAAAGTATCAGAATTCAAAAAGACGATTTTGAATTTTAATGTCTGTTTGTCTGTTCGAACACGCTAATCTTCGAAACTACGAAACGGATTTTCGTGGGGTTTCCACAGGTTAATTAAGCTTAGCTTAACCAAGCCTAGTCGAATTGGCGCTTCGAATAGGCTTTGTTTCATCAAAATCGGCTGACGGAAAGAAAATATATCCCAATGTTCTTAAAAAACAAAAAACCAAAATTTAAAACAAACAGTTGAAACAAAACAAAACAAACAAAATAATTAAACAAAAATTTAAAACAACAAAATTATAAAACAAAAATAACAAAATTTCACGCGTACGAAGTCGCGGGCACAGCTAGTTTAAAATAATTTGTATTTTTGTAGGACCGTACATTACCGAGCTATGATCTGACCGTGTGTTTATTCGTTTGTCACACAATCACAGTAAACCACCGAAACTGTTTCTTACGACACAACCTTGACGAAGTCACAAGTGACTGATATAATGACATTGTGATTCAATGACAAAAAAAACACTGTTTTTGTCCGCAATCATATGATTTGTTATTAAAACGCAGTTAGAAAACCCTATTGTCTTTAGATGGTCAGTCCAATGGTTATTATTTCATTTTGGATATACAACAGAAGTCATAAAACCTTGCAAGAAACCGGAGACCAAGATACAGTTTCATTCCAAGGCTCAGTTCAATTGTAAATATCTCAAAAATTAGTAGATAGAACCCTACAATTTATACAATGGAAAATTAAATGAGGTTTTTCACTGATGGTAGAAAGTTCACTTGATGGTAAGTGGATACCGTTGGAGTGGCACTCGAAGTTCTTGACTATTATGTCAACCTTGGACAAACAATTCAACTAGGCAAGTCCAACTTCAGCAAGGAGGTCGATAGACGCATTCAGCTCGGCTGGGCAGTATTTGGTAAAATGCGTCGGCTCCTCTCGTTTCCTATACCACAATGCTGGAAGACGAAAGTCTTCTCTCAGCGCGTGATGCCGCAGTTATGACGCATGGTGCCGAAACGTCGCCTCTAACGGTGGGCCTGATCCATAAGTTCAAAGTCACGCAGCGAGCTATGGAGAGTGGAGTTTCTTTGTGAAATAGGATTCGCCGAACAACTAGTCACCGACATATGTCGTAGAATCGGCATGTTGAAGTGACAATGGGCAGGCTATATATGCCGCTGGACCTATGGCCGTTGGGGTAGACGAGTCCTGGAATGCTAACCACCTACCGAGACACAGAAGAACAGCTGCATCCGACATCCGATCTCTTTTTAAATAAGATAATATCTGTAATTCCGCAATCTTTGCAAGTTGCAATATATTATTTTAAATTATTTGTATTATATATTACAATAAAAATATAATTACACTGTATAAGTGTATTATAAGTATTGTATATATATTTATTTATATTTTATATGAATTATGTAGTACTCGAATCAAAAAAAAATACCCACCTTTTACAAAAACAAGCAGCCATACACACGATGATAATAGTTTCTAAAGATTTGGGTGATTGAATTAGGAGAACCGAACCTTCTCTTCCTCGAGGGACTCAGGGCGGAAGGAATGGCAAATACCGATCAAAAAGGTCGAGAAACAAAACACAATTATACATTTTCTGTAGGTGCTTATTGACGCACCAATAGACAAGTTAATATCCAACAAAAAATATTATGCAACAAGTAAAAAAATAATACGTAATACTAATAAGTGATGTGTAACAAGAAAAAAACAGTATAATTTGAAATAAATTTATAACTTTTTATATTTTTTATTTATTTAACCTTATTATTATGGTAGTTGATTTTTACACATTTCACCATAAAATATTAGCGTTTACTCTTAGGATTATTTTCAGCTTTTCACCGCTGTAGCTCGTTATGTATTAGAGATATAAAAAAGTGTTGATTTCAAGTTTGTATGTGGGTATTTTGTTCGTTAGATCAACCGTTTACGACTTACTTCAAAAATCATTTTTTTAGATCTTTAATCTAAGATGGCGGCTCGCGCCTCTCTCCCCTCCCCCCGAAGGTCAAAAACTTGGATTTTTCATTAGGGAGTAGGGACCCGACCTAAACAACATATTATCAAACTCGCTACTACCCCACTTTTTACAACGTAAACGTTATCTCCTTTATATCATTGTGACAAAACAATAATGCCTAATTGCGTTATAATCAATTGTAAAAAATCGTCTTAAGTGGTGAACCGAGTCAAGGGAGATGTTTCGTTTGTCCGATGTCGAGGTGGTTCCGATGTCGTTTCATCGGTGAGTGGTTTTATGGTGGAATGTCATAGGTGTTTTGGATTGGATCACTTAGTACACAGTTTATAGTTCGTTTTATTTATTTCACAATCCATGATACACAATACAAGTTGAATATATATCTAACTCTTAGGAATTGCGTCTTACATTTTTATTATCTGACATTTTATCTATTGACATTTTCTTACCATAAATATTATAAAGTCCTATTAAATTATTTTAGTGAGCAGTGCGTGTCACTGTCAGGTGGTAGGAAACTCTGTATCATTTATATTTTTTATCTCACACACCACAGTTTCACATCCACTAAAATTTGCTCGTGACTCGTAGGTAGACTTAGTTGTAGGTACAAAATAAGTGACACGTTTGGTTACATATAATTTCATGAACTTGCTTTGTTTAGGATGAAAACAATGTTCCAAAACTAATTAGATTATTTACTAACGTGAAAGTATGTGTATAAATGTGGAACAGTTTGTTAAAAACTCTGCTGCCGAAAGTAAGAGTAAATAATATACTGTTACGTCATCATTATGCATCATATTCGTTAATTTTCTTACCTTTTTTTTATGAACGAAGACGGCAGACGAGCATACAGTCCACCTGATGGTAAGTGGCTACTGTCGCCCATAGACATCCGCGATACATGCCAACATTAGTCCAAAATGACAAACATTGGCGCGCCCCCGAATGCGCTGCCTACCTTTCGATATATAGGAATGGATTTAGAGAAAGGCTTGGGAAAATGGGGAGAGATAGGATGGGAATGGGCTCTGGCACATCTCACTCACTACTGAAACAAGTACGTACATTAGGGAAATATGATAAAGTGGGAAATGCAGTACATTTCAAAGTAGTCTTCTGTGAGAGAGGGGTAACGTGGCCAGTCGAGCGCGCCCAGCAGCTGTTGGATTGCAGCGTACACTGTCCCCCTCAAATTAATGTTCTACAAATGATGGGATTTGTTAATCCGATTTTAATAAATTATCGAAGTTCAATTCTGCATACCATCCGGTAGTGACGCCAAGAGCAAGAGATTGTCGCGGCGCCCAATTTGAAGAGCTCAAAACCAGTAGAGAATTAAAATTGTAAAATCGAGCTGTTTACTATTGATATTTCTAGAAACTTTTATGACAATTTTCTTGAACATTATCCAGAGCCAACGAAGTGGACGTAGAAAGTTTTTATATATTTTTCTTATTTTGAAGTTCCGGTCATCGCAAAAATTCAGCGCCTACTTTGGCACCCAGACACCTACTTCCTCCTCGAACTGGTAGCGCCATCGGTGGCAGTTGTCCCTATAACAATGGAGAGCCACAGGCTGATGGCATTTAGGTTTTTAAACTATGCTGATGGTAACGTATGGTAATCTGTCCGTAAAATGGTCCTTGATTATTTTTTAATATTTCTAATCTTAACATTTGACAGTTTATATTATACATAAGACAACTACATCACGAAACCGAATATGGCGTTTTTCTGGTGACTGTGTGCCTAGGTGGAGGCGCGTCGCGGTCGGTAGTTGCAATGAGTGTTTAAATTTGTTTTGCGTACCTGCACATAGAATAAGAGATTTACTAGAAATGAACAATACTAAAAAATACCTATTTCAAAAAACTTGTGGAATCGGGCTATGATCCACCACGTGGATCCATCCACCAGCGTGGGTTGGTGGATAAAACCAAATCTAATAAAAGTAATTGTATTAACAATAAAGATTATCATTAGTTTAACAAAAGAACGTTTTTTTCTTGTTAAAAAATCGGAAGTAAACTGCGGAGGACATCTTTAGAATTATGTTATTACCTTATTACGCTCCGTTTGATATAAATAATTATTTTTTTCTTTTTATTTTGAACAGGCGCTATTATCTGTTAATGGCTAATCATGGCCCAGGGTCGTGTGAAGGAGAAGGCTTTAATACCAATACAATGCTTGTACGCAGAGAAAAATACTAATCAAAATTCTGGCTAACAGAATTTGGTTATATAGAGGACAATCAGACTTATGGTTTAAATAACGACTTGTTTTGTTTTTTCAAAATTATTAATAATTGTCTATATGATTAATTGCATTGTATTATCAAAATGACATTTATATGTAAATAATAACATGCATACTTTTAATTTAAAAGGAAAATTATTTAACAAGTCGATCTTTTTACATACGCGAGGCAAATTTCTTTAGAGTCGCGATGATTTTATAAATACACTTTATAACAGATAGTTCCCGAGGTTATTGCGAATAAACAGACAGACGTGGGCATAAACATGAGAAATTCTTTCTTCTTATCCCATTTCTTATATTTTTTTTACACTACCAACACCGTTACACCAAAAATATTGCAATTCAAAACTGCTAATAATACCGTCTTTGTAGCTTTTTCAACCAAATGACAGACTGAATTGACGGGGATAAACAGAGGAAAACTTACTTATCATTTACTACTAATTACCTACCCTAACATGGATGAATCGTTGACGGTTGCTATTGTTACTGCTCTTATATCTATACCCTCCTTACAGTAAAAGGCATAAGTACATTTTTTTTACTAATTTAAATCAAGCTAGTAACTTGAAGATTTGGTCGAAACAAAAATAATAACTATTGTTTATTTTTAATTTCCGAATATAAAATACATAGTGGAGAGACATAGACTGATGTCTATGTCTCTCCACTGCATGAGAATAAGAAGATCTGGATAAGAAGAGCCGAGCGAATGTGGTGGCGAGTCTTGGATATCCAGGTGTGGTGAGACATGAGAGTACAGTACTATGCACAAATTATAGATTTACCTCAGGAGAACGAATCAGGACAATTCAAGATAAATGTTTTCCTATTTATCATCTGACTTTTTGAGGGAAATACCAATCAATGACAGTTCGATATTGTCAGTTTTTGTCTGTAAACACTGTGGTGTTATGTCATTTCCCGCCATTATTGATTAGACAGGGTTTGTGGGGAAGTCAGCGTGCTTACCGATCGCAGTGAAGGGTTTGTGAAACAATTGTTATAAATTTTAAAGCGATTTCGTTGATAATCAATTTATGCATTGCAATCACACAATGGAATGATATACCTTCGCCCTGCGTCAAATTTTCAATTTCAAACAGCGATGAACCAAAATACAGACATATAGCATTATGGCATTAAAAGTGAGGCATTTGGAAGGCGGTCTAATTTATCCCCGTCAGTTCAGTCTGTCATTTTGGTGGCAAAAAACTACCAAGACGGTATTTATTAGCAGTTTTCCATTTTTACAATAATTGCCAATATCTTTGACGTAACGATGTTGTCAGTTTAAATAAAATATAAGAAATTTGGAAATAATTGAAAAATAAAACTTTTTCTATATAAACTAGAATGTTATTAATGATATAATATGTTGCAGTAAATGTATTTGCGTAATTGATTTTAAGTAAATAAAGCAAATACTCTAAAAACGTAAATATTGGTGCTACTTGTGTATCGTGAGAGTAACACTTTGTATTTATATCACTGGCATCACTCAGTACACAGACTTTTTGGCGGAACTCAAGAAGTTGAGTTTTTGTTTGTAGTACCGGACGTTTTATGGTTTAATGGTTTTGTGGTTTAATTTATGTTTATTAAACTTCAAAGTGTATTATGTGCGTGTTTGGGTTTGATAATTGTAAAAATTGATGGTGATAGTTTTGTGTTTTTCGTGCATGGTGTTTGTGATAATCAAATAAAAGCATGGGACTGCATTTTTTGTGTGCTTCCAAGGAGTCCTCTCCTGTCCTCAGTAAACCTATCACTTTGCTGAGCGCCTCCTGACTTACTTCGACGGGACTGGACAATGACAGGATACGTTTTAGACTTCTTTTATTTCTATTTGTTAAGATACCATTATTATATTTATTACGAACAAAATCTTGACACTGGCAGACTGTGCTAATTGCACCATTGCCACATATGAAAAAAATGAAACTGTTTTGTCATAAAGAATTATCCCATCTATGTAATTTGATTGATCAATGGTTCCAAACAAAAATATTCTATTTGGAGTGACAGAAGTAAGCAGCTTGAGTGGCAGTATAATACAATCTGTCCGTATTCGCGTATCTATAGACACGATTTGTGTAATGCGACTGTTGTTTTTGGAACGAAGTTCCTTTAGGCAGCTTGCGGTAAGTATGATTCGAGAGAAAATGTAACGTCACGTAAGATTTTTACCCCCTCCATACGCCTTTCTCTTTCTCTCTCTTTCTGTGAGCAGCTGGGCATGTGCGCAATATATGTGTTTTTGATTTGATTCCTTATTTTAAATTATTTGCATTGAAATGCATGATACATGATACAAAATAAAAAAAAAGATATACATGAATTATATAGATTATATTTCGAATTACATTCGGAGTTTAAAAAAATGCGTGAAGATCTTCGTTCCTGACGGGGGTCCCCTCACCGCACACGTTTTTTTTATTATTTTTTTTAACCCAACACTTTTGTCCAAACACTTTCTCTAAAACGTATGGAAAATGGCGAAGATGTACCTGGCATTAGCGTTTCTTTAACAACAGTATTTTTTTGTTGAAACACAAGTAATTCATTATTTTTATAACATAAACATAATTAGTAATTATGCAATGATTCATGAATTAAACATGAATCAAACAAGAAACTCATTATAATAGAATGGGAAAGGAAATTAACAACGCATTTTACTCTGTTAACTTTTTTACGTAATTTTCAATGTCATTTTTGGAATACAGAAAAAAATGGACATAGACCATGGATATATCTCGAGAAATAATTAAATGAGTACCAAATCGATGATAGAAAATTCAAAGGTTACATTTAGGTTCTCTGATAATTATCATGCGGAAATAGGAGTCCCTCCTCCGTCGACTTGGTGACGACATTGTTAGGTATTCATAAATAGGTTATTTTTTTTATAGAAATTAGGCGGTAGACGAGCATACCGTCCACCTGATGGTATCCAACTGTTGTCCATAGACATCCGCGATACATGCCAACATCAGTCCAGAATGACAAACGTTGATACGTCCCCAGATGGCGCCGTCTACCTTTGGAGATATAGGAATTCAATTGGAGAAAGGGTTGGGATAATGGGTAGGGACAGGATAGTATGGTTTGGGAATGGGGTCTGATATATTTCACTCACTAGGTATATATATTTCACTGGTATATTTCACGTACGTACATTGGGGGGATACGTTAAAGTGGGAAATGCAGTACATTTCAAGGTAGTTTTCTGTAAGAGACCCCCCTCTCTAGAGTCTGATCGAGGTCAGCCGATCGCGCCCAACGGCCGCGGGAATGCAACGTAGGCACACTCTCCCCAAACTAAAATTTTGTTTGATTATGCTGCTCATTTCAATAAAATTCCCTAGTATTCTTGCTATATTTGTTACAGAAGAATAAGCAGAAGATTAGTGTCCTACCTGATGGTAAGCGGTCTCCGCCGCTCATGGACACCTGCAACACCAGGGAGGATGTGGGTCTGCCGCCGACTTTGAAGGATCTTATTCACATTTATCCTATCTATTGCGCTTCTGTGGCTGGCATGTAGTAAGTACTAAATAAAGTTGCTATTTGACATAGCAATTGCTTTTATACGTATTAATTTTTTAATTATGTATAAATGTTTTATATATATCTGGTCGTGTGGTATTGGCTGACTTTAGAATAACACCAGTCCATCTCTTTCCGTGCGGGTGTTGTGAAACGCGACTAAGGAACAACAAAGTCGCTAGCACAAGCCCCGAGGTACTATACCACCTCTAAACGAGTGGACTCCTCAATCCGCTCGGCCAGCGTGGTGATTCAAGGCCACACAACCCTCATGCACAAGACAATGTGATGAGAAGGCCTGGTGGACGATAAAAGGCCTGGTTACGGTACTCCTCCGCCTAGTCTATCATCAAGGTCACTAATGTCTGAATACAGAATGTTAAAATGGGATACGAATCGTGGACAATTCTCTATGCAATGTTTGCATTAACCCGATAGACCATCCATAATCGCTGTTAATACAATTTGTCAATGCCTATTTCTGCCAGGTTTTTGCTCGATATTTTTTATCAGATCCCATTTAGCGATCTGTGGAAAGTCGATTTTTTTATAGAACATTAATTATTTTTACTCTCAAAAATACTTATAACATTTTTTTAATACCTATTCTTCTATCACACTCTTAAGCAGCTTATCGGTAGAAACACTCATTTCTACTATGTTATATGTATTTTATTTCTTACATTTATGTCTATGAATTAAAATAAAATTTAAATGGAAAAGTTTAAAATTTTGATCTGTTCGATCATTAAAATCGTACATGATCTGAGTTCAAACCGGTAGTAAGCCAGGTTGGTTTCTATCTTTAAAAAGTTAGTACATTTTAGTACGAAAGGGTTAAATGTTTAAAATAATTTAAAAATTAACAAACACTACTGACCGACCGATTGGTACAGTTTGTAGTGACCCCGCGGGCTGTGCAAATAGGTTCCGGATTCGATCCCCGGTCGGACATACATTTGTTTAATAAAAAAAAAAAAGACATGTATGATCGGGTTTGGGTGCGAGTTTTGTATTCGATAGTGGGTCCAGAGACTATACAGGGAACACTTGTATGTATTATTGAGTGTGGCGTTATTTATTTATGAATAAAGTTATATATATAAAATATTTGTTTAACTTCAATTATTAATTTAAAAAATATGAAAGAGTCTTGATTGCGTATGGACAATAGTATGTTATGGTATTTCTTTGCTGTACTATAACTTCTACTTGCCATAATAATTATTAGTTTTTTTTTCACATATTACGCTGGTTCAGTTTTCTGCGGGCCGCTATCGAATTTTATAAATTCATCGTAATAACATTGCTCTAATGCTATATTAAATAATTTGCTTTCAAACGAACCGGCAATATCTACTCTAGAATATTGAAATAGTTGTTCGTATCAGTTTTTTTATTTTTTTTTCACTATTGACTAACGAAAAACTTACATCACAAAAGGTTGTAGCGCCGAGGGCAGTGTACAAGAAAATGACAGCAAAATGGTGCCTATAATACTGAAAGAATTGTCTACTGAACTCCAAGACAACAAGAGAGAAAGACGAAATTAAGTCCTTTTTTGTTAACCTAAATATAAAAAAAACGGCTCGTCATCCACACAGGTTTCAGTAGAAAATAGTGTAACAATTAAAAATATATTGTGTGGTCAAAGAAATAAAGAAAATAGAATGATATTTTTGCAACATACAGGAAATACTTACGGTAAAGCCGCATGCGCAGGCGCTGGCGCAGATAAAGGCGCAGGCTCCAATTCCCGCACGCCCCTTAACGCAGTCTCCGTAGCCAACACCTTGAAGGCTTCATCTTTACCACTGTTAACACTACCGACCCTCTCAACAATCTTTACTGTTCGCTCCTTCGCCGAACCCGGCGCACTTCGCACTTCAAAATTATTCGTCAAACTTCGCACTTTACCCGTCTTTACCGACTTCGGGCTGTCCACAACACTACTCGACTGCCGCGACGATAAATCAAAATATCTATCCTGCGCGTGAATCAACTGTGTGACAGTAAACGCGGGAGAGTCCTCGTCGGAAGTTTTAACGGAACTTTTAGACACGATATCGACGTCGGAACCGAAAACGTCGTATTTTAAATTCAAATTTCGGTTAAAAAACCGATCGTCTTCGATGTCTTTCGACGGAGACACGTCGGAGCCGCGCGACTTAATCTTAATGTCGACTACGTTATTGTTACCGCTGTTGAGTCGCACCGTGCGATCAGTAGCGAAAGCATACGGCGTATTAGCCAATTCCTCCTCTATACTATTGTAGCGGCTTCTGAATAGCGACCGTGACGTCTCCCCACCTATCTCCACGTCGTATTTCCCCCCAAAAAGGTCGTACTGCGCGAATCTGTTGTTGATAGTGTCGAATTTGGGGTCCGTGATTTCGGTTTTTGATTCGACGGGCTCTGCGTCCCGTTCGTTCAGGTTTTCGTCCTTTGCACTCGACGTTGGGCTCATGTTGATGTGTAGGATGCCGTGTTCGTCCGTGTATTTCAATTTTAAAGCCATCTTGTGTTAGCTTCTCATTTTCCTCTTGGGTTTTTTGTCTGAAAAAAATGAAAAAGTTGCAAGTTATAACTGTAATTTTAATAAATAAAACATATATAAAACGGTTTGTGTTCAAGTAACTACATAAGTATTTTTATTAAGCTACTAGCTGTTGGCCCGCTATTTTGGGGATATTTATTCTAATAAATAAAATAGGAAGAGATAAAGATTTATTAGTACTAGGAAAAATAATAATAATAGGACACTAATAATAATGCCACGTTAAATTAATCTATCTACTTAACCTAGACAAAATAAAAGTGTGTTCTTGTATGAACTGTCACGTCTAGTAATATATCAATGTTTATTAACATTAACATCGAGATTGTACATTGACAAGACGCGTTATGAGTTGTATTGACTTTAAAATCGTTGATTAAGAAGAAGAAAACTCGATATCGGCACAATGTACTGATTGCGCTATTGCCGTATAAAAAAACAAAAAAAGATAATGGTATTATGGTTTACTATAAAGATGGAAGAATTTTTTTTTCTGGACGAAGACGGCAGACGAGTATACAGTCCACCTGATGGTAAGTGGATACTGTAACTCATAGACATCCGTGATACTTGCCAACATTAATCCAAAATGACAAACGTTGGCACGCCCCCGGATGCGCTGCGTATCTTTGGAGATATAGGAATGATTTTGGAGAAAGGGTTGGGAAAATGGGGAGGAATAGGATGGAAATTGGCTCTGGCACATCTCACTCACTGCCGAAACACGTACGTACATTAGGGAAATAAGATAAAGTGGCATATGCAGTACATTTCAAGGTAGTTTTCTGTGAGAGAGGATGTTAAGTAAGTTAACGTTATTGTTTATGAGTTATATAAATATACGTTTTACATATTTAACCGTGTAGTGTTTTAGTGGCTTAATACTTACCGTCCGGCAACAACATCATGGGTCTTAATAATACCGCAATAAAAGTCAAATGCACTTACAAAAAGTGTTTAATGTAAGAGTTTCTTTGGTAGCTTTGCATAAACGTTAGTTATTATAGTATTAAACCGTAAAATGTAAATGTTTTGTTGATTTTGAAATTATGTTAACTTTGCAATCAGTTCTATTTGCGTTACTTGAAATTGTAGAAAAGTTCCGACCCATATTTCTAGTTTTCATTCACGATCTTTTTCTTTGAAAGTGGTTCGGTATGTTAGATACCTCGAACCGTAAGGCGCGCTCAAACATTGTACCTAGTTAGTTGAACCTGGTCAAGGAACATTATCTGACTTACAATTAGTAATTTCCGCATACCCTATCTCTCTCCCACAACTTGTTTCTTGTTTCTTCTTAGTTCTGCATTCACTTTATTTAAATTATATTCTTTTCCTTCTACAATTATGTATGTATTTATACGTATTATATTTATATGTATAAATAATTTATTTCAGCTGTAATATATTGACATTGTGTAAAAGTTCCGTCTTCCTATATTTGTTACCTGTTTTCTCGTAGCCCCAACCCCAACGGTACCCCATTAACCCGCCCGTGTGGTGTCGGCTGGCTATAGAATAACGTCACACATCTCTCCCCGTGGATGTCGTGATAACAAAGCTGCTACCATAAACCCTGAGGAACGACACCGCCTCTAAAACGGTGGACTCGTCAACCTGTTTGGCTGGCGTGGCGATTTAAGGCCATACGTGTACGAGGCCCATGTTGAGTAGTGGACACGAAAAGGGCTGGTTACGGTGGAGATCTTGCAAATCCTCACCTAAATTCTTTTTTAGCTTTTAATTTTTTTTAAATCTAACCCAAAGTGGCACGATGGCGATGTAACATCACATTTAAGAACTCTCATAGTTTAGGTATAACTACAAAATACAATATAAATACATATTATTGAGGTGTTTGTTCGTATAACACTCCGCATACATTAGCAGTAACCTGGTATTTTTGTATCCATGACGTACATAGTAATTACAATGTAAAATAACCCTAAATGAGGACCTAGTTTCATATGCTACGATGCGACGAGCTTGTGGTTTAAGGCTGTGTCCCACAGTAAGCGATGCTATATACACTATTCCAATCCAATTTGTCTAAAATGTAGACAAACATGGTGGCCCGAGGTAACTGACACGGTCTTATTAAATTAAATAGTGAAGTGATAATTGTTTACATATCCATAATTTGTACAATCTACAATCCATAATTGTAGGAGGAGAGTGCACGCTGCATTCCCACAGTCGCTGGGCGCACTCAACTGGCCACGTTAACCCTCTCCACAGAAGACTACCTTGAAATGTACTGCTATTCCTACTTTATCATATTTCCCCAATGTACGTACGTGTTTCGGTAGTGAATGAATATGCCAGAGTCCATTCCTATCCCTCCCCATTTTCCCAACCCTTTCTCCCAATCCATTCCGGAATCTGCAAAGGTGGGCAGCCCATCCTGGGGGGCGGACCAATGTTTGTCATTCTGGACTGATGTTGGCATGTATCGCGGATGTCTATGGACGACAGTATCCACTTACCATCAGGTGGACTGTAAGCTAGTATGTCGCCATTTTTAATTTAAAAAATAATCAAGACTGCAAGTTTGCCCTAGATTTAAGGTTACATGTTTAGATATTTCATTGGTTTTATTTTGTTTTCGGCAAGTTGGATTGGAACGGGCAATAGTTATGAGTATGGGTAAACTAGAGCGCCAGCGAATTAAAAAAATGGTACATGTAATGTGAATAAATGAATTAAAAATGTAAATTGTGTGAATTTATTGATCAGTCCTTATAAATCCTGGCCATTATTTATTTGTAGCCACTTGAAATCATAGCAATGGTACAATTCGGCTAGAAATATAATGCGACAATCGTACAGCACGGCTAGAAATATAATGCGCATAGGAATCTTCGCCAAAGGTCATATTGGTATGTAAATAACAGCTCTATAGAATACCGTGACAAGAGGTGCATGTGTGCGGTTGGCGTCAAGACTCAATGACAACGTTTGTGATTCGGTCACAATGACCGCAATGACCCAATGACAACGTTTCGGCTTAATCACCACGTTACGTTTTGTGATTCGATTTTTGTCGGAAATACGAAGCATAGCGAAGATTTCTATTCGCATTATATTTCTAGCCGTACTGTACATTCTGTACTGTACGCTTATCGCTTCGCATTCACTGTAAACCCAGACTAATATTCCAGGAATTCTAATAGAAAACTTTATTTTTATTGTTGTTTGTTTAATTCGTACTCGTTATGTTGGTATTTATATAAATATTTAATCGCAGATTTTAAATCGGCATGACGACAGCAATTTGTAACGTCAGCAGCAGAGGCTGACAACGAAACATTTCTTTTGTATTTGATTATGTGGGTTTGTGTATTTTGTATCTTAATTTATTTTGTTATGCCTCAGCAAAACAGGAATGTGAACTTATTAACATGTAAATTAAGCTTATCACCAAAAACGGATTTTACTATGTATACAATGCAAACTAGATAAATATTGTTAGAGATGGGCTTACTTATACAATGAATGTTCGCATATAAATATGTATGTGTTGTGCATTTATGTGTAGAGTAAAGGAAAAATTTAAATAAATGAAAAGGTAGTATAGTTGTTTCATCTCACGAATGAACTGATGAAATAATAAATATAGAAGAATTATTTAAAATGATTAGAATATACTCGTAATCTAGGAAATAATATAACAGAATCTGATTTAGAAATGTTAATAGGTTTAGCAAGAAAGGAATATTCGTTTTTTTTCAGGTACAATTACGACAGCGCAATTTTGAAAGTCTTTAATGCAGCCCGCGTGACGTCATTGCATTGTCCAGCTCAGCTATATACTGTGAGCCCGCGTCAACAGATAGCCCTGATTTGTAACTGAAATCCAGTGATGTCTGGATGGGACGGACATTATAAACAATAACAATAATAATAAAATAAGATACATGCATACGAATAATCAAGTAATTTTGACCAATCTATACATATAAAAAAATCAAGAGCCGTGTCTGTCCATGAAATATTTTTTGAAAAAAGTCATTGTGATGTACGAATGAATACTGAATAACTGTTCAAAAACTATTTTTAATACTGATCTATGGTTTTTACATAATAAAACAAACCCGTTCCAAGACGTAAAGTTAATTTACTTCAAAAAAATTTGTTTCATAAAAAAATAAATCAACGCTACCTTCATAGTTGCTAATAACAAAATTATTAATATGAAATGATACAACTAGCGCCATCTAGTATTAAATGTATGAACAAAAATTAAAATTACTAAACAAATGCTTTACAAAATATAATGATTACGGCGTGAACAGATAAAGACCCCAAAACAACATTTTTTGTAATTTTTGTCTGTCTGTCTGTGTGAACGCGCATCAGGCAAACACTACTGAACGGATTTTATCGAAGCTTTGCATAATTAGAGCTTATACGGCGGGTTAACATTTGGGGTACTTTTTATCTATTTAGATCCACTATAGAGTTCCCACGGGAATCACTCGACCGAAATCGCGGGTATTACTAATTACTTCTACTAGGAGGCTGCTGACAAACAGTTTAATCAATAAATGTTTATATTTTAATTTATTATTTATATTCCTAACGTTTACAAAAATTGGTTGTAACTACCTGAAAACCATGGTCCGGTTTGTCTAGGCACAGCGTTTTTCAAAATTATTGTAAATTCTTATAACTGTTACAGGTAAGTATACAGGTACTCACATCAATGTATAAGCAAATAGCAAGCCCTAACACAGGTCAATTTGGGCTTCTATTGCACTTGCATCGGTTACAGCTTTAGACGAGTTTCTTATCTTCTTATGAAGACCTTATCTTTCATTAAAGTGTTTAAAAAATAGCTAATAAGCTTCACATATAATACATTCACGATAAAGTAATTTAAAAATATGCATCTGTTGCACCATCTACATTTTTTTTGATATTGTTATCTGTTTTCTCCTGGGGTTGCCAAAGGTTCCCTGGAAAATATCTCTTTGGCGATAACACCGCCTGTTGTATCTACTGGTCGTTTTACTCAAATTGTGTGTTTACAACATACATATGTTGGTGTACAATAAAGATTTACCTATCTATCTAACTAAAGTATATATCGAATGTAAAATAAAATTAAATAAAATATCACCGTTCTTTATATCTAATGCTACATGCAAAAAAGGCAGTGAATGCAGTCGGTACACTTTCCTAATATGTATGTTTATACTAGTTTTTATAGGGCCATGACCGACACGTGTTGACATTTGTCAAGACTCCTACGACTTAAGTTTTTATAGGACAGCTAAGAGTCACTGCCAAACTGATGGTAAATGAGTTACAAGAGTTTAGGCATCCGCAACACCATATACAGAAATGTATCGCTCAGTTTACATTTAAGTGATCACCGCCCTCATTTAGTTGTAGGTTAAAAATCAATTTGTAAGAAGTTTGGCCTTGTGGTGTTGGCGGGATTTAGCATCACCCATTTCTTCGTGTGGGTGTCATAAAAAGCGACTCAGTGATAACAAATTGGCTACCAGAAGCCCTCCTACACTACCTACATTACACTCCTTCATACATGAGACAATTTGCATTAACGGAGAGGCTATTGAGGGGGAAAGTGCACGCT
The DNA here is from genome assembly GCA_914767545.1 of Sesia apiformis. Lineage (NCBI taxonomy): Eukaryota > Metazoa > Arthropoda > Insecta > Lepidoptera > Sesiidae > Sesia > Sesia apiformis. The sequence goes on from OU611973.1 coordinate 9,670,451, forward strand.
GCAACCCAACAGCCGCTGGGCGCGCTCGACTGACTACGTTACCCCTCTCTCACAGAAGACTACCTTGAAATGTACAACATTTCCCACTATATCTTATTTCCCAAAGTACGTACGCTTGTTATTTTGGATTAATGTTGGCATGTATCGCGGATGTCTATGGGCGACAGTATCCATTTACCATCAGGTGGACTGTATGCTCGTCTGCCGCCTTCGTCTATAAGTCTAGCATGTCTAGCAGTCTAGCATGTCTAGCAGTGGACGATACGAGGGCTGGTTACGGTTATTGCAAAAACTGACCAGAGTTTTCACTGTCTTACGACTAGCATTATATCGATGTAAAAAATATCCGTGTAAAATGAAAAACTGGCATTTCCCGCTCGGCGTGTGGTCCACGCTTTAGCCTTGCCCCCAAAACGTAAACTTATTGCTTCCGGAACTTTTTTATTACAGCTATTTTTATACGGAACCGCGACACAATTGAATATAAAATTGTGATTAACACGGAATTTAGAATATTTGACATTATCTGATCAAAGGGACCTTATTGTCGGTGTGGACTTATCGACTTTGGTTAAGATTTTGTACCTTAAAATACCGCAGTTCTTTTTTTTTTTCTTCATATATGTAACTATAGTTGATATAGATAAAATTGTTTCTTCATATATGTAACTATAGTTGATATAGATAAAATTGTTTCTTCATATATGTAACTATAGTTGATATAGATAAAATTGTTTCTTCATATATGTAACTATAGTTGATATAGATAAAATTGTTTCTTCATACATGTAACTATAGTTGATATAGTTAAAAATTGTTTCTTCATATATGACAATGGTACAATTAGCACATTCTGCCAGTGTCAAGTTTTCTTCGTCATAAACAATTTCAAAGTCTAAAACGCGTCCTGTCAATGTGCAGTCTCGTCGAAGTAAGTCTGGAGTCGCTCAGTAAAGTGATAGTAGGTTTACTGAGGACAAAAGAGGACTCCTTGGAAGCACACGAAAAACGCAGTCCCACGCTTTTATTTGATTATCACAAACATCACGCATAAAAAAACATTTTGAAGTTTAATAAACTATCACCATTAAACCACAAACCGTCCTATACACAATTATTACAATAATGAAACAAAAACCAACTTCACTTCTCGAGTTCCCGCCAAAATGTCCCCCCTGTTGTTTGAAGGTTATGTTTACACAGAAATATGCTATAACATCCGATTCTTAAGATTAAGCAATTATTAAGTTTTTAAGTCATTAAGTCATTATTAAGTTGTCCATATGTTATGATTTTAATTTTAAAATTAAAGATCTTCTATTTAGATATTTATCTTAATTTTACAAACAAACAATACACCACAATCATTAAAAAGAACAAAAAATCGAGCATAGTCTCATTATAAACTTTTTTACTCCAATGGCTATGTCATCATTTAGCCAACACCACATAAATACAGAGCAATTCCGACGAAATTAACACCCTTTGCTCTAGGAATAAGACCTGCTTCAATTATGTTAAAAAAAGTGCAAAAGCACAGTCGGCTCACGCGGCAGTCGGGAATGTAGCTTTAGCTATTTTCTGTAAGTTATAGAAAAATAAATCTTTGCACAAGAGTTGGAGAGCTTCATACATCCAGTTCAACAGCGAGTCCAACAGTTACATTGTTGTTGATTTTCGTGAGCGTTGTAAAAAACGATTAAGGCATAACGAAGACACTACTAAAAGCCCTGAAGAACTGAACTAAAATAGTGTGACTGGGAGATGATGCTGTTAAAGGATTGGGAAAATGGAAAGGGATAGGATAGGATAGAAATGGGCAATATTTAGTCGACCAATGGGTAATTCGCAAAATGGTTACCATGTCTCGCCAATTTCATTAAATAATGCATAATTATGATATTTTTTCTGAAGCGAGCCGCCAGTGCTGCCGACCCGGTGGTTGAAATGTGGCACAAGTGTGCAGCTTTCTTTTTGTTTAGTCAACGAATACGTAATTCAAGAGAGGAAGGGTGCATGCTGCAATCCTACAGCCGCTGGGCGCACTCGACGGACCTTGTTACCCCTCTCTCACAGAAGACTACATTGAAATCTACTTCCCTACTTTATTCTATCCCTCAGTGTACGTACATGTTTCGGTAGTTAGTGAGATTTGCTAGAGCCCATTCCCATATCATACTATCCCATCCCTTCCCATTTTCCCAAGTCTTTCTTCAAATCCCGTCCTACATCTCCAAAGGTATCTCACCAAAGCATCCAAATGCGGGGGTGTGCTAACGATTGTCATTTGGACTGAAGTTGGCATGTACAGCGGATGTCTCAGAGTGACAGTATTCACTTACCACCAGGTGGACAGGATGCTCGTTTAACATCTTCTTTTTATAAAAAAAAAATGCAAAATTGCTATCGAGTCTCAAAATATCCACAGCGCTAAATTCCAGAGCCCATTCCCATGCCATCCTATTTCTCTCCATCGGCCGCTGCCGCTACCGCTCACCGTTCGCCACTACATTCGAAGCCTTACACCCCTGTATCATAACCCGAATGTCGTCCGGCGTCCGAGGACACGATTACGCATAAGTGTGTCCTTGATACAGTTTCAAACGCGTGTATCGGCCGCCGCGATCTCACCCTGATCGGTGCCAGGGTCGTTGGACATGAAGTTTGTACGCACAAATTATTTTAAGCAACGTTGCCTATTTTTCGGTCGATAGTCGCTTAAAATCATTTTAGACATATTTTGGAGAAATCTATCGAGTGTAGAGATCACCAGTTCAAAACTTTGGAATATGTATAATGAAATGTGAAATTTAATTAAATCTGCGGCTAAATTAGACGGCGTATTTTTTAACTGATTGAATTGACATCAAGAACGAAGATAGCTTCAGTAATTCCAAAATTTTGCCAAAAAATTACAAAAAAAATAATTCAAATTTCCAATTCAATCATAAAAATTACTCTAGCATTACCTTTTACAGCATATAGAAAGTAGCAAAATCTGCCTTTGTGTATCTGCGTGCAATCGACGTTTTTTTTGTGCAAGAATTTGCTCTTAGTTAGTTAGAAAGTTCTATAGTTGAGGGTTAAAGATTCTACTATCAATATATTTGTCTAATTCTATCCGATGGTGAGACACTACGGCACCTATCGGCATTGCAGACTGAACAAACACATCTTCAATTTGGCACTGAAGTATTGGGAACGTACATTTTTTTTTCTCTTCGCCAATTTATTCAAATTGTCGGTCTATATCGGTCGGACCTTCCAGTGCGTGGTCTCTTGAAGTTTCGTTTACTCTATCAGCATCTATCTCTGTCATATATGCCGCAAGACCAACGTCTTGCGGCATATATGACATGCCCATTGCCACATATTGATCTTATAAACTTATCGGTGACTTTCGTTCCGTGGCGAAACTCTTCATTTCGGATCTTATCCTATGAAAAACTTTCTCCATAGCTTTCTGAACAACTTTGTACAACAACGCAACGCAAATCGGCTGTTTTTACCTTACATTCAAACTCAACTGATAATCCAGAATTGATTACTAGATTACTACACCACACAATATCGTGTTGCTGCGTGAACACGCTCTAATTCAAGTGTCAAGCTGTATCAAGTTCAATGACTTGCATCAATGCTGACTCAGCCATACTCCACTATTCATTATAGACACGGCATACGGTGAGCTAACTTCACACAAAAGAGCTTAATACGACTAACACACACCAACGCATAAATTTACAGGCGTGTTGGGGAATTCTGGGGTTACGCATTTGTGGAACTCGAGGAGTGAAGTTAAGTTGATGTTTGATTATTATAAAAAATGTGATACTACGTTTTATGGTTTAATAGTCACATTTTGTTAAACTTCAGTGTTTTTGTGCGTAATATTTGTGATAAAGATAATCAACCAAAACATGGGACTGCGATTCTCACATGCTTCTAAGGAGTCCTCTTGTTATAACCTATTATCACTTTATTGAGCGACTCCTGACATACTCCGACGGGATTGGACATTGATTGGATACATGTAGAGTTGAAGTTATTTATTATAAAGAAAACTTGACACTGGCAGAATGTGCTAATCGCACCATTGCCATATATGAAAAAAAAAGACGACTAATCTCAATGTCATGGCAGTTCACCTACTGTTTCATATTATTACCATTATGGTTATAGACTATAGGGTACATTATGTATATATATACACAGTATACATAGAAACGTGTCACTAGTGGCGTTCTAATTAAACGCTGCGCTTTTCTTGGCCTCCGGCTGTCTGAAACTGAATTCCATCGATCGAAGGCCAAGGAAATTGCTTTACTATTATCAATTTTTTCGGAATTAGTTGAGACTAACCTATTTCTTTTTCAATTGTCACTAGCTCGGCGGTGAGGGAACCTGCATGGACCAGAAATTAAAAATAACCCGGAGTATGTGATCGATCGTGGTAGATTAAGGCCTCCAATCATTTACAAGGGGAGTGAGACATTATAGGCTGATACAAGTACAACCTATTTGGTGCAATCTCAAAACCCCAAGTTCAAGGGAAATTCCTTATTATTATCTCAGTTATTGTACTCATATATACTTTTGAGAAGAAAACTATTTGGCTACAATAAACAATAATAATTGACTGGGAAGTGTCGGCCGGCTTTGGAATACTACCACCCCATATGTTCCCGTGGGATAACAAAGCCGTTACCACGAGCTCTGAGGAACTGCATCACTTCTAATAGACTGGAATTGCCAACTCGCTTGGCCAGTGAGACGTTTTAAGACCATACACACTCGTACATACATCCGTCATCAATGAAATTTAAACTCGAATCGTGTCGACCTATTGGTATTGTATGGTGCTGTATATATTTTTTTTTTTTTATAGAGATGAGGGCGGACGAGCAAGCGGTCCCACGTGATGGTAAGTGTTACCGCCGCCCATGGGCACCTGCAACACCAGGGGGTATGCGGGCGCGCCGCCGACCCTGCAAAATCCTATTCACAGCTCTCTTGAAGAACCCCATATCGTAGCTCAATGGAAAGACCTCTTGAGGCAGTTCGTTCCACAGCCTACGGGTTCGCGGTATAAAATAATTTTTGGACCGAACAGTGCGCGACACCTCCGTATCTAGGAAATGCGGATGGACCGCACTTCTGTGACGGGAGGTGCGGTTGTAGAAACCCGAGGTGGGAATTATATTGAACAATTCTTCAGAGCATTCCCCATTGTACAGGCGGTAGAACACACAGAGAGACGCAACGTCCCTCCGAACGCTGAGGGGTTCTAAACTGCCCGTGAGAGTGGGATCGTTGACAATACGAACAGCACGTATTATATGGTACTTTATATTGGTATTGTATGGTACTGTATATTGGTAATAATACCAATAATACCAATACTACCAATATAAAGTAATAATACCAATATAAAGTACCATATAAATGGTACTTTATATTGGTATTGTATGGTACTGTATATTGGTATTGTATGCTACTGTATATTGGTATTGTATGATACTTTATATTGGTATTATATGGTACTTTATATTGGTATTGTATGGTACTGTATATTGGTATTGTATGCTACTGTATATTGGTATTATATGGTACTTTATATTAGTATTGTATGGTACTGTATATTGGTATTGTATGCTACTGTATATTGGTATTGTATGATACTTTATATTGGTATTATATGGTACTTTATATGGGTATTGTATGGTACTGTATATTGGTATTGTATGATACTTTATATTGGTATTATATGGTACTTTATATTGGTATTGTATGGTGCTGTATATTGGTATTATATGGTACTTTATATTGGTATTGTATGGTACTGTATATTGGTATTGTATAGTACTGTATATTGGTATTGTATGGTACTGTATATTGGTATTGTAAGATACTGTATATTGGTATTGTATGATACTGTATATTGGTATTGTATGGTAGTGTTGTTTAATTGCAACTCTGCACATTAATCATGTATCGTTGCAGGCTTTAGCAATTTATACTCAATAGCAACTAGACACATGTGCATAAATCAGTACCTAGAAACGTTTGCTACCAAAATGATTGGTCAGATATAAGTCACACGACACAGTCCATCGATCGCTGTCTTCAAGTCTCGTCTAAAGCGGCACTATCTGTCACTCTAATGTGAATGAGTACACGTTATAAGTACGTATATGTTTGTGTGTATTCGTATTACTTTATTGTTCACACAATACACACAAAAGGCGTGCTTATCCCCCCAGGAGATTTCTACCAGCAAACCTGCGAGAGCGATACGTGAGCAATTAAATGGACAGATACAGTGCGTACAGATACATTACGAAAACATTGGCCATCCGATAACACCCGAACGCGTCATCCACGTCTATCCAATGAAGTATCTCGTAATAAAGTATGCAATTAGAGTTACGATCAATTAAGGGATGTATTATTAAACGTATAACATATAGTAGGTAAGTATGCATTATGTATGTATGTGTTTATTTATATTATGGTATTTAATAATTAATAAGCGTTAATATTTACAATAGTTTTACTTAACCTTAATTGTTATTGCACCCACCGCACTATCTCTGCATAGCCTTTAAAATATTAAGTTCGCCTTTTGTCACTTTATGTAATAAAGACAAAATAAAAGATAACAATGCATTATATTTCAGCTTTATTCTGCGTCATTTCTTACTCAATATCTCCATGTCCTTTCACACACACACTTCCTCCCACAGTTAAAAAAACACTGTATAAGTAGGTAAGTAAATTTCTTTTGTGTTAATTTTCCACACCTCATATTCCATGTACAGGATAAAGTACATACCTGCCTAGTGTATTAATTTCGCATATTACAAGTCTTCATAAAGATTAATGGTGCCCTCTCTAACATAATACGTTAGTAACCTCGATGTTAGGCAATCTCATTAGACCGATAGCGCTATATTGAAGGATTTTTTTGGCTGGTCGGGCTATTAGTACACTTTACTCGAGCTATTATGATTTTGATTACGTCATCAATGGGATATATAGTATGATAAATAGATACTCTGTGCTGATTCTAAGCATTTTGTCGGTGACCCGTGAAGTGTTAAATGGCAATGTTAATTTAATGTTAAATGAAGTGTTATGAAGTGTCTTATTTGCCGCAGGATCGATAACCGTTGAGGTAGACGAGTCCTCTAATGGAGGCCAACGTATCGGGCAGCGCAGTGTGTTACACCCTCCGGCACTATGGACCCACGATTTGAAGAAGTTCATCGATGGTGGTTGGATGAGGAGAGCCGAAGATGTTCTGCAGTGGAGAGACATAGGCTTGGTACGGTATGGTATAAATGCTCTATAGGATACTTTTTAACCCATTGACACCCGGATACCATAAAGAACATTTCAAAATAACTATCTTTCGTCTCATTTATGATCTTCAGATACCTAATCTTCTCCTTAAAAATCCCGACAATTATTTTACTTTCTATTCACGTTCCTTCACTGTCAAAGCAGTTTGCTTATGGAATGCATTACCTTTAACTGTAAAACGCGCTTAGTCTCTGGCAGGTAATAAAAACTCTTGAAAGAACACTGTTTCGCAGATTAACAGTTCTCTTACGCCCAATTCTCTTGCATTCAATCATGTATGTATGTACCTATATATTTGTATTAAGTACCTATTTCTTTCTTGAATCTCTATGCGTCTACAAAATTCTCCTTACCAGCCAAAGGTAGTTTTAGTTATTAGTATTTTTGTTTCTTTCTATATGTTTTGGTGTACAATAAAGTACCTATTCTTATCTATCTCTTTATACACGGCACAACATCAGTTCAAAAACAATGGGCGGATTAAATATTCAAAGAAGCTCATCAAAGGGCCGGACGGGATTGATTGAAATGTTTACTTGACTCTTTGGTACAAAGCATCTCCTTTAGAAGATGGGTTTTGCAGATTTCACAATCTTTCACAATCTTCACAAATTTAGAGGGGGAGAGTGCACGCTGCAATTCAACAGCCGCTGGGAGCGCTCGATTGGCCACGTTACCCCTCTCTCACAGAAGACTACCTTGAAATGTACTGCATTTCCCACTTTATCGTATTTCCCAAATGTACGTACGCGTTTCGGTAATGAATGAGTGAGATGTGCCAGAGCCCATTTCCATCCTATCCCTCCCCATTTTCCCAACCCTTTCTCCAAATCCATTCCTATATCTCCAAAGGTAGGCAGCGCATCCGGCGCGTGCCAACGTTTGTCATTTTGGACTAATGTTGGCATGTATCGCGGATGTCTATGGGCGACAGTATCCATTCACCATCAGGTGGACTGTATGCTCGTCTGCCGCCTTCGTACATAAAAAAAAAAATCTGTATTGCCTTTAGTGAGGAGAAAGAGTGATAGAATCACCTAGACTTACCGCGCGAATATGACACATCGACGGATTATTTTTGTAGCTAATTTATCGAAATAAATAATTTCCTTTAAAAACATCGAAAATATTTCAATTGAAGCGTCTGAAACTTTTTAAAAGCAAATCGTTTGACTTCACTTTGCTATGACTAGAAGTAGGCGTTATTTTACAATTCTTGTTATTTTCGTAAAAGCGTGTAACCTTCTCGTCCAAATTAATAAATTAGTATTAGTCCAATTACTTACTAAATTAGTTTTAATATTAACTTTGTGACGTTTAAAAATGTATTTTTTCCTTTCTGGGGTGCTATGTGGGATATCAGACAGTGGCAGTGGTTGTTGTGGACTTGTGGGGCATGCTGGTGCAGTGCACCGAGCTCTCAAAAGTTCAGGGGAAACATTAGCCAATTCTGCGACTTTTCTCCAGTATCACTACACAAGGTTCCATCTCGTACTAACCTCCAACGCAATGCACCGGGGTCACATGCTGTGAGTTATTTAATGAAATGTTAGCGCTGCGTAAAATGACATGCCTAGATGTTTTCTTTTCAAATGGGCGGATTCTAAGCAGATATGCGGTGAAATTCATAGAGAAATCGTTATAAAGAATGTATGCCTTGGTTTTTATAAACAGTAATGTACTTACTTTCTGTTCTCTTTAAATAAATATATTAAAAATTGCTTAGAGTCCCCTATACTGTCTGTAAAGCTTGGGGCCTATGTATTACTCTTAAAAGTCTAATTTGGATAGTTAGGATACCTCGAGGGAGACTTATATTCAGTAATGGAGACATAAGGAGAGATAAGTTTCGTCTGTCTAGATCAGGGGTGCTCAAACGGTCGATTGCGATCGACAAGTCGATCGCGATCGACCGACTTACCTTGACTAAAATAATGCATATTGTGCGTAAAACTAATATCTATATATGCCACGATACACCCTACCTAGACGACAGTCCTGCATCACACATACTTGCAGCCTCTCAGAGTCGATCGATCGTAGTCTAACAATATTGAGGTAGATCGCCAGCAGTTCAAGTTTGAGCACCCCTGGTCTAGATGATCATGTACAGGCTCTTTAGAATTACATCTTTAGGTTAGTTCTATCACATCACCAAGCTGCTTTGTGTGACGTGTGTCTGTTTCGTTGACGATATTATAAAATTAGTTTATTATCATTAAATTAGTATTATTAGTATTAAATTACTATCAAATTAGTATTATTATTAATTTTATAAATGCTCTTCATAATATTATGGGCGTATGGTTATAGTATTTTAACATTATTTATTTGCAATAAAAACATTGTGGTAATTTATAAGAGGCAAAAGACGGAATAACACTAAAAGTATTTTTTCCAAAATTTACGGACTTATTCATAGCGGTACTCCTTAAAATAATTGCGTGCTTTTGATATACTTACTAATTGTAAATTTGGGTTTGATTATTGTATGCCATAAAAACGGGAAATTATCTGCATATACCATTCATATGTTATTAAGCTCTCGATATGAAATAATTGTGTTTTATAATTAGCACATATTTTTCATTGAAGTCAAAATGGAAAGGTCTTTTTACTTTTAAAAATCTGATATTCACTTGTGTGTAGGTTAAATAAAGGGTAATGCCAGTATAAATCCAATTAATATTAGAGAAAATGGAAAATACGTACCTTAAAAACAATGTCACAGCCAAAATGAAAAACAAAATCACAAAAACACACAGTCAAAACGTTGGATAACAACAATCTTAACCAATCGCAACTTCACATTTTTGCTTTTACGTAATTAGCACACACATTAAAAACGTCATCATTTCAATTTAATTTTGAAAACGTAAAAGACCTTACAAAACAATTCCACCATGATTGTTTTTTTGGCGCCAAAATACGTCGTTACAGTTGTCATTTTTGAAAAAATCCACATCAGTCCAGCGCAGTGAGCACGAACATCACGCGATGCTAGAAAATTTACGCTAGAAATTAAGAAGTAAGGTTTTGCTCAAGAAAAAAGTTGCTTTAAACACATGAAGGTTATATATCAGCCTGTCCGCCATGATACGATAAATTAAAACTATAAATCACTTCAAAAAAGGAATTCCTCAGTTACATTTGACAATAAATTTGACTTTTTTCACATGTTCATATGTTGCCAGTGCGTTTAAAAACGTAAAACGTTGTTTATTTTTGTTTTGCATTTAGTTTCTAAGGCTACGACATAGCTTGTAAGGCAGTTGTGGTATAACTGACCATTGTGTGAAGAAATGGGGGTTTGGGGGTGGCAAATGGCAAGTCGCGGGGGCTAGTTGTTAATCACGTAGGGAGGAATAACTTTGCTTTTTAATTGTATCGGAGTGCGTTTAGGGAGCTGATTTAGCGGTTATTAAGTTTTTTTTATTAAGGTTACGGTGTCGTGTGAAGACAATCTTAGCTATGAGAAATCATTTGAGAAAGAAAGGATATCATGTTGTTAAATTGGCGTGAAGAGGTGTGTCGACGTACAATTAATGGCCTTTGCTTCTGTAAATTTCGCTAGATAACATACTTTATGTCTTGTACTACATAGTTGCAATTCCAATGCAACGCAATGATTTGTGCATAAGGGATCTCCCTTAAAACCGCACGCTGGCCAAACAGGTTGGCGAGTACTCTTTTAGAGTTGGTGTAGTTCCTCAGGGCTTGTGGTAATGACATTGTTATCCCCTAGTCGCATTTTATGACTCACACGGGAAGTGATGGGTTGTATTTGCGAATAGTGGGGTAAATTATTCGTATTTTTATTCGTGAATAGTGATAGTTTTACTATTTGAAACATCGATAATTTAATCAAACACGGTTTAAAATTAAATTAAACTTATTATGTTCAAATGAACTTATTATCTATCAGTGATTGTCCCTTACAAATAAAAGGTCGTAAAAATGATGTTCCGGCATTTGATGGATGGTTAGAGTAAGGAAGGAAGGTAGCGGAGGCAGGTCACCTATTTATTAGAGTAAGGAATGAAGGTAGCGGAGGCAGGTCACCTATTTATTAGAGTAAGGAAGGAAGGTAGCGGAGGCAGGTCACCTATTTATTAAAGTAAGGAAGGAAGGTAGCGGAGGCAGGTCACCTATTTATTAGAGTAAGGAAGGAAGGTAGCGGAGGCAGGTCACCTCCGCTAGGTATGTGTTCGTAATAGGTATGTGTTCGTACCTCGAATTTTTCCGTGTCGCGACGCGTCTGAAAAATATCGCGGGGTTGGTATATTAATGTGTATTAATGATTAATGGTAAACGAGTGTTGAAAACAATTCCTATACATAAAATTACGTTTTTAATAGAAGAGCTGGTAAATCGGCGGGCAACTGTAGAACTAGGGGGCATGCGTTGCCGACCATGTAGAATGCTGTTGATCCTTCGAGATTTCCATGTCGTTACGCAGTGGAAAAACCTCATTAGACGGTTCATTCTCTAACTTTCGGGTTTGCAGTATAAACTGTACGCAGTAGCAAGAAACTGCTTCGGTGATGAGTAGAGTTTAGTAGAGTAGCCCGTGCCCAAATGACGAGTAGAACTAAAAGGTAAACAAAAGCCTTTAACACCACACCACACTCATTGGCCCATACAAAGACGAACACAACACAACACTCCACCTGCTTTTATTTTTGTTTGTATTGTAACCGCTATCATTGACCGAAATAAAAAGGCATATTTGTCTACTCAAATAAACTTTCCACTATTGGCGTAGGTATATAAAAGTTTCATGGATATCTAGGAAGGCAAAATTTCTTTAATTCTACTTTTTTGTGCTGTCCCGCATTTGAATGGTTGGTCTAAGTAGGTTGGTAGGTTGACGAGAGGTTTGATGATGAAAACCCGAAGTTTACATTAAGTTGTACAGTTCTTTAAAACATTCCCAATTGTAGTTTGAAGAAATGTGAAATCTACCAACTCAGAATTGTATGGTCGTAAGTTGAACTCTCTCTTCAGGATTATCACATTCATAACCATGTAAGAGAATGGGAATTAAATGAAATAAGGGATTTCCTTTCACCAATTATATCTAAAAGTTGCCTGGAAGACGTCGCTTTGGCGATAAATTGTATTTTTGAAACGTGTGTACAATAGTTTATCTATCTACTCTCTACAAGGTTTAGGAATGAGAGACTACCCTCATTCAATTTATACTTGATGACAAGGGATGGACTGTACGAATGGACACAGAGACATGAACTGGAAAGGTGAATTTTTTTTGTTCATTTCATTTAATCGATGACAACAGGGAACATCATCATGTGAACAGTTGTAGACGAGAATTGTATGTAGTTTGGTAGCATACGAGAATCGTATAGGTACAATATTCTCGCCCGAACCGTCCGTGAAACTCTCCTTGTGTAAATGAGCCTTAACTGAATAACTTACAGAAGGTGTGGTGCAGTCGTTAGTATTGTATATCGATAGTACGTAACCACAAAACTGTAGTTTGCCGATCCCTTTTATACGCAACGACCCGGAATCATAAAGATCCAAGGCATCGCCGGTCGGAAAGATTTCGCTATTTTTCGTACGTTTTTGACAAAGTGTTTAGATAAAAATTACAGTGATTTAAGAGCCCAGTCTAAAACATAATATTTATTTATTTAAAAAAACATTATTGCACTTAATGGAATAAAAGGCGAGCTTAGTGCCTAGAGGCATTCTCTAGCGGCTAACCTTTTGGTTGAACAGAGACACGTTGGGAGGTGGGATGAAATGTATAAGTAGATATATACTTAACATAAACGATGAACATAAATATTTTACACATATACTTGCATCAACTGTAGTTATATCTACTTATAAATAGTACATTACCACTTAAAAATTAATACCTACACATATATACACACATAAATAAATACATGTAAAGAAAATATATTTCTTTCATCTGAATTTTGCGACGCTCCGCGCTGTCGGTAAAACTATTATAGTGTCGGTAAAACAGAGTAAGCGTCAAGCGAAGAGAATCGTTCTGTCAAATTGTAGGTAGACATAAATAAGAGTATTGTAAGGATAAATAATAGATTTTAAAAAGGATTGAAGATTAAACTTTATATGTCGTATGTATATCGAAGGAACACCAAATAAGTTTGTTTCATTTGACAATCCTTTTGAAGAGAAAGTAATCGACCTTATATACATATAAGTAGAATCGATAGTTATGCCCTCGGCTGATAGAGATAATCCAGTTAATGCTAACATTGTATTGCATGTGTTCTTGAATGAAGACGCCCGAGCGGATACGATTGGGCCGCGTCTTTTTACTGACGCTATGTGGCGATGCTCTACCATACGAAAAGTGAACGGCATATACGAGTATACGGCATTAAAATATAGTCAGTTCTATTAAGGTTCTCATTGAAGGCAGCGCATGGCCAATAAAGTTGGCAATTCCACTTTATTTTGTAATTATTTTCAGTTTTTAAAAAGCTCCCAATCTCTAACGATACACATTTTTATGTATAAATGACGATTGCCATTTTGTTAAAAAGTTTTTATATTTTCACACAAAATACAGTATGGTTTTTGTAGTGACATTATTATTATACGTTTGAGATGTTAATTAATCTTCAGCAGGTGTCGTATCGTTACATATAAAAGGTTTTCTTTATGTAGCTGGAACATTAGTGTAATTGAATAGAGCATTACAAGATAACCACTCCCAATCCATGAATAAGGTATTCTATGAATTTTCATGCCACCGCAAATACGATACTGCAGTGCACTGGTAGGTATAAAAGCCAAACAGTTTTTGCCGCAGATATCACCGTTCAAGAATAAAATATACGTAGTCACCATTCAAGAGAAAATCCTGTACTAACTCTGCCCATTCCATTAGCTGGAGAGCATAATGGAATAAAAGAAACTCCATATTTAATTATTCTCTTGATCAAATCAAATCAAAACGTTAATTTGATTTTATGATTTCCCATCTTCTCCAATGTAGAATGGGAAATGTAATCGGATGAGGAAAGCCCTTCGTAACATTATCATTTGTATTCCTCATCTTCCCAACCTTTCTCCAAATCCCCTCCTAATCTCAACAGGTAGGCAAAGCACATACAGGGCCGTGTCATCGTTTGTCAATCTAGACCAGTGATTGTTAACCTTTAAAGAGGGACCATGTCTTTTCTCATCACGAACCACCGAGCAAGAAAGTTTCTTTGGTAAGAAACAAGTAAAAAAAATACTACGAGTATCAATAAATAAAAAAATACAAGTTTTACTAAGAAGTAGGTACATTACATTATCACAAGATGAATTCGGTGTTTTGTACATTGCACAAATCGGTACAGATGGGGACAAATAAGCGGAGGGGGAGAGTGCACGCTGCAATTCAACAGTCGCTGGGCGCACTCGACTGGCCTCGTTACCTCTCTCTCACAGAATACTACCTTGAAACGTACAGCATTTCCCACTTTATCATATTCCCCAATGTATGCACGTGTTTCGGTAGTGAGTGAGATATACCAGAGTCCATTCCCACGTGCCCAACCCTTACTCCAAATCCATTTGATCATCAAAGGTAGACAGCGCATCCGGGGGCTTGGAAAAGTTTGTGTTTTTGTACTAATGTTGGCATGTATCGTGGATGCCTATGGGCGACAGTATCCACTTACCACCAGGCGGACTGTATGCTCGTTTGACACCTTCTTTCTATAAAAAAAAGATGTGGGGGATACAGGAAACTCTAAAGTAATCTTCATAAAATATTGTATCAATGAGATTTTTGAACCTGCATTTAAGTTACTACTGTGTTCTTAGTTCGATTTGGTTCTGGGATTTGATATCGATTTTAAACATGCCACCCACATAAACAGTTTTTTGGTGATATATTTAGAATTAAGCGACTTAGTAACTATATAAAAAGGCGGCAGACGAGCATGTAGTTCAGCCGATGGTAAGTGCATACTGTCGTCCATAGACATACATTGTACATGACATCAGTTCAGAATGACAAACGTTGGCACACCCCCGGATGCGTAGGGATGGGAATGGGTTCTGGCATATCTCACTCACTACTGAAACACGTACGTTCATTGGGGAAATACGATAAAGTAGAAAATGCAGTACATTTCAAGGTGGTCTTCTGTGAGGGGGGTAACGTGGCCACAGTCGAATGCGCCCAGCGGCTGTGGGAATGTAGCGTGCACTCTCCTCCTACACACTTCGCGGATCACTCCTAGTCCTGACGAAGCACCGCTTAAAACCACTTTTTTATGTGCGACAGTATCCACTTACCATCAGGTGGACTGTATACTGTATAGGCTGATGGTATGGTACATGAAAACATTATAAATAAAATGAAACACGTGTATTGATTATGTATTTATTTTTATTTCTATTACAAGAAATACATGAGAAAAGTAAATAGAGATCTGAACCTTGGCATGTCATTTTCAACTTAACACTTAACCAACAGTGGGATGTGAGCGAAGTCGAAGCCAAAAGCTAGTGCAGTAAAAACGAGGAATTTTACATGTGCTCCACTCAAGTGTTGGAAATTTATTTGTACAATTAAAAAACCTATTTACATTATTTTTTTATTAATATATAAACGAGAATAATTAAAAAAATTAAAAAGTCCTATTACGGCGTAAGAACAAAATATTATTAGTGGTAAAATCGAAATTTCACAATTTTCCTCGAAACACGAATTACCTACACCGAACGATTCGGCATTTTGAACTCTTTCTATCGGTAAAATTTGTTTTATGTTACAATGTACCGTTTCGGAGATATTGAGAGAAAACCCGATGGCATTTTGAACTGTTTCTACCGGTAAAATCGGTTTTCCGTTACGATGTACCATTTCAGAGATATTGAGAGAAAACCCGATTGTTAATTTTCCGGTTTTTTTTTGCTTCTCAAGTTATTCTTGGATTATAGTGCAATAGGTATAGAAAAGTTTATTAAATTACCTATTCAAAATAAAATTTGAAATAAAAAAAAAATTCAAGCACTTGTTCTAGTCGCCAAACTTTCAAAAATAGTTTTTTTTTTTCAAAATCATGATGTCAGAAAATCGGTTTTTGCACTAACGGACGAATTCTCTTCCTTTGGCTTCATCGTAAAATACTAATTGAACCTTTTATATAAAATTAAATTATATTCTGTGCGGGACGCGGGGGGGTTGCGCACGCCATGTTGTTATTGTAAGTTAAGACCTCCATTTTGAATCACAGTTTTAACTATTTACAAATTAAATAAAATTAATTGTAATTAAGATATTGGTAATTATTACAGTCCACTACAGTCGTGTTTCCTAAAATAACAAGAAATTGATTAAGAACTTTATACAAGTAATAAAGCGAAAAGATTTCTTATTTAAACAATAAAATTTTCGACGATATATTTTTGTTTTTTTTTTATTATATTTTAAAATGCAATAATTATATTGTATTATCGCAGTTTTTAAACTTAAAAGCTGTCGATAGTATACAATTTATATAATAACACTACTACTCCTTAGGAAAAAATGCTTCATTATAACATTTGACACTAAATTTTGTTTGCGCGACTGTAAAAAATAAATCTGCAAGCACCTAGTATTCATATAATTTTAAAATTAAATATTTCACATCAATCTATTCTCTAGTAGAAAAGGAAACATTTATAAAACAAATTTACAGTAACTATAAGTATTATAATATAACTAGTATAATTTTCTATATAACATGCATAATAATGTTGAATTATTAAATCGGAATACGAGCTCACGACCTACACAATAATAACGGAGCCACATGAAGATTAAAAACAAAATTTTATGTTGAAAGTCCACACGATGTTGTTGTCTTTAAGACATTCATATTAAAAAAATACTAAACAAAAACACAAACATTAAAGAGTATTCTAGAAAAATTTAGAAAACAAATTCAACGACCCCATACAATTCCTTCGAGTCGCCATACAGTGACACCGTGTACCCGACGCGACGCTTAAGAGGAGAGAAATACCATTGGTCAAGAAAGGTGACGCCTATTGACTTTGGCGATGAGTCACTGTATTCTTATCGTGAATACATATTAGTTGACCAAAAGAAAACAATAAAAGATCAAAAGAAACTTGCCCGAGTGGTTAAGGACGATACAATCTAATTAGCATAATATATTAATTAATTAATGTTTCATACAATTGAAAATTATAATAACTACAGAACTAAAAAAAAATATATAGAAATACTTACAAATAATTTGAACAAGTATATACAGTAATCGCTTTTCCATTTGATAGGCGAACAGGCTACATAAAAAAATTGGCTTTAGGAAAATATCAACTTACATCGTATAATAAAAAATCGTAGAACAAAATAGTTGCGTTGCATCGGTCAACCAAAATACAGAGATAGTAGCAGAGATGGTAGAGATGGCCCTAAAAGCGAAGCATTTACAAGTCGGTCAAATTCACCTACTGTCAATTCAATCCGTCATTTAAAAAACTACCGTGAACGTATTATTGTCCGTTTATCTTTTTTTACAACTGCAACATTTTTGACGTGACGGTGTTGTCAATGTCAAAAATATAAGGAAATAATTAAACAAACAAAACGGTTTCCATTTAAACTGAAATATTAATGATGCAATATATCGCGGAAATGTATTTGCGTAATGTGTAAATGCTCGTAAAAAAAGTAATTGTTACTACTCGTGTATCGCAACTATATTTATACCGCTGGCATCACACATGTATAGTCCCGGAACGAGTTGAATGCGCGCGGAAGAAAGTGAGCGTTTTATGTCACTTGTTTTTAGTGTTGTACTACAATGATCTTAGTGAAAATCTTAGTGAATTAGGTTTGGTCGCTCATTTTAACAAGTAAGTATAGTAAAAAACTACCCAACACGTGTTATATCGATGACGCAAGAGAAACAATAGAAAGCGAGCGCTTGCTCACTAAACTAGCCGGGACAAGTGCGGCGAGACGGATGGGAGGGGGGTGTGCTCGTGTCCCCACACCTCATACCGCGCGCGCATTTAGCTCGTTCCGGGACAGTACACAGTTTTGTCACAAGGTATTATCCATCTATGTATGCATTTTGGTTGATCGATGGTTATTTGTTTCAATGATCGACATTCAATATTAAGAGGGTGCAGATATGTTTTATTTAATCCTGTATCTATAAAAATCTCATAAATTTTGACAATGTTGGAATAGGCACTGGTTCAATTAAATATAAACTCTATTATCTTATTAGAGTTATTTTTCGTTTGTCACATACAACCGGCGACTTTTTACTAAACAATAAAAAAATTGAATTATTTGCGATTATGGTTAAGTCGGTCCCCTTCGCAACATTTTTGCAAAATTCATAGTTTTTAATAAAGTGTTGTCAATTCGTTTGTGTAACACATAACATTAAACTGTAGACCGTAACACCACAATAATAAGATTAATTTTTAAATGTCAATACAAAAAGTGCACCAAGCTACTTTATACAGCGCACTCTTAATGGCAACACTATTGAAAAGTGTCTCTTGTACTCAACGGAGAAATATATTTGTCATTATGCGAGATAAAAGACCTTATTGTCGGCTTTATTTCCGCAAACATTGACATCTTTAGTGAAATATTTAAAAAAAAAATATTATTAGAGGATGTCTTAATTGAAAAAAATAAATGGAAAATTTTAACTTAGGAAATGTTATTCCATGAGTCCAACAACGAGGATCGATAATAAGTTCAGATGACGTATTTTATTTTCATCTATGACGGTAGGACCAAATCTATGCGGCATTCCCCCTTTGGTCCTACAGTAATCCCGTTCTGTACCCTTTTGGTCCGAATGTCCACTTATGGGCTGTTTTAGCTGTTTATGAAGTGACGGGAACCAAAATATTTTATGCATTTAAAAATGGACTTAATTTTCAGAAACATGCATTTACAAGTAAAAATAAAGATGGGAAATAAATTTTACGTGTTTTATAAGTATTTTAATCAAATCAGATTCATTAATTTCGCTTTCAATATTCAATAGTATTTATTGTCTTGTGTTTGCATTGTGTTGTCAGATTTTGATGGCATAACTGTTGTGTATTGATTGATACTGTGAGGAAAGAGAAATGTCAAAATATAATAAAATTAAAACGTTTAAATAATTGATACCGTTAGAAAATAAACTCGAAATATAATTGAATAATTTGCTTGTTGCAACGTTCTCCCATCTTTATTTTTTAAAAATACAAAACATTTTGATTTTAGGACACATTTCAAGGATCAAATTGGTGTAAAATTTTAGTTTTATTCAAAACTGTATGTTTGGGGCGAAATTATTAGTCTATGCTCTCAATAATGAATCAAATATATATAACTATCACATTCATTTTCACATATCTTTCAAAACGTGTTTTAGAATAGCGCCCTCTGTGTTTCTAGTTTGGTTGACCCCGGTGTCGAGGTAGGATCTTGTCTCTTCGGGCTCTATTGAGATGGTTGAAGCGGTCTCAACGGAGTCTATGTTTTGGAATAGAAGATTGTTGGAACCCGTCGATGGGTTGCGTTTGTGACCGACATCGTATGGATTAGGTTGAGGACCTAAAAAAATTATTTTGTTTTTATTGAAAGAAGGTGGTAGAAGTGCAGATAATCCACTTGATCGTAAGTGAACTTCGTCCACGGACATTTGTGATACATGTCAAGATCAGTCAAAATTGACAAATAACTTTTTAAACTTTTGTACACATTTTATATTGTAAATTGGGTCTAAAGGCGTATTATTTAGGTATTATTACGTTGAATAGAAATAAAATGTAAACAAAAGGCTTTAATAATACGCGTTTAGACTGGATTTACAATATAAAGAATGACAAATGTTGGCACAGCTGCATACACTGCCTCCCATCCTATCATAAAACACTATCATACGGTTATGATAATTAATTAATTATTTAATTCTTATTCCATTTAATTCTATGTATATTTTAAGAAGTTAAGAATACATTTTTTTTGACCCACGACCCAATTCGACTTGTTTCTGAAAGTCAATATTCAGTTTGGACATTATTCAGTTTGGGCAATATTCAGTTTGGACAAAAAACAATTGACGTAATTTTGAACGTAATTACGTATCGGACAATCATCACATTGGACATAAGTCGTCAAACCTGTTTTTTTAGGTATATACATATATAAATAATCTGTATATTGATATATTATACGTACCAAGAGCAGAATTCTTCCTGGACGTCGGAGTAGATGCCCTACTGGTATTCTGAGCTAAGCCCATCATATTTGGCAGGGCTGGTCTGGGCCTAGACTCATTCTGCAGGAACTTGACGAATTCTGCAGCCAGGCTATCCGGTGCTGTTGTATTGCGAACCAAGCCAAGCTTTTCACACTCTTGTTGGTTGAAGTCGAGTACTGTTGAGAGAATCCTTAAGACTTGCGTCCTGGAAGAAAAGTTATATTACTTTTTATAAGAGATTTTATATATCTTTAATTTGCTTACCTACATAAACATCGGTTCGTCTCCATTCTGTCGTGCTTCAAGGGACTTATATAAGTTCCCACAAAAATAGTATGATATATTTTGAAAGATACGTCCCACCAGTACACTAAAACTATTAAATCATCTAAAAATTAACATGTATTTTATAAATTAAATAAAAAAATAAATAATTGGTGATGAATTTATTCGTATGTGCATAACTCTATCCACACTCGCTCGGGTCTTTGACCTTTGAACGCGCCGCTTCTGTTAGTGAATATATAGTAGGTATCATCTAAGTAACATGTTTATGTATGCATGAGTTAATTAATCACCAAATATTTATAATGTAATAAAGAAATCATTGAATACATGTTGATTTTTAATAAATATATAGTTTTAGTCTAACAATTGACACTAAAACTTGACAATATTTCACACTATTTTGTAGGACCTTTCATATAGAGTATAAATATCGTTATTATAAACATATGGAAGCAGCAACAAAACAGAGAGATAGCAGACAAGAGACCAATCCAATGATAAGTGGTCACCTGTTATAACAGGGGGAGGGATGGATTCGTTGTCAACCTTGTTCAATTTTATTATGTGTCTTCAAGCTATGTTATAGCTTATTGAAGACGTGCCAAAGCTCGTCATAGGATCAACAGAAATCACGATCAGATTAAATGTTTTCTCCATTGCCACATTTTCATGAAAAAATAGTTTATATACACGATGAGATTACTTGCTCGGTCCACGTCTCTCCACTGCTGAACATAAAAGCCTTTCCCGCGGCTCGCTCATCGGTATACCGGTCCTGACGCAAATATGGTATGCCCTTGCTGCTCTACCGATTTTTTTCGTTCCGGATTTTGTACAGCAGACTAGAAAAGGTATACCATACTATATAGATACCTACATACCAAATATAACGTGTCTCTACTGCTAAACATAGGCGTTTCCTGTGGCTCACCACCACATACCATCCACGTTATGAAAAATATAGTACGTCCCATGCTATGGTACTATACGTTACGGACCCAACTACTCCATTGCTTTAACTTGATTGACTCCATCCTGATCCTACGATAAATGTAGCCAGCCAACTGACTGCCTCTTCGGCAAATCCTTCGAGCTGTGACTTTTTTTTTTTTTTTATAGATTAGTGGGCGGACGAGCAAGCGGTCCCACGTGGTGGTAAGTATTACCGCCGCCCATGGGCACCTGCAACGCCAGGGGGTATGCGGGTGCGCCGCCGACCTTGCAAACTTGCCGACTTCGGTTCTTTTACGCAATAAATATGTATAATACTCACTTATTGTGCGCACTGCTGGCCGCCGTCAACACGTAATTGATGACGAGGTTTTTGACCAGATTCTTGTCCACTTTATCCTGCTGGTTGGACACCGCGTTGTAATATCTTTCCTCTGCTGCCGCGACTGACGTTTGAAGCAAACGCACTGTACAACAGTAAATAAGGATTTCATTAAAACTGTCCGTAAATCACTCACAGTAACCAGCTCTTTTATCGTCCACAACTAGACATGAGTCGCCTCATACACATTCGTGTGGCTTTAAAACGGCTCGCTGGCCAAGCGGGTTGGCAAGTCCAATAATTTAAAGGTGGTGTAACTCCTCGGGTTTGTGGTAGCTGCTACCACATGTAATGCACTAATGACCTAATCTAATACTGTCTGTTTATTACATGTAATGCATTTTATTATATGAAGAACACTGATTGGTCTTTTGATCGTATAGTTTTTGATTCATATAAATGAATGTATTTAACGGCCCAGTAAAAGATTAGGACGTATCGGTGTGGGGTTGCAAATTATCTTGGGACCACCTTCGGACAGTTAACTTGTTAAAATTGTTTTATGGTAAATATCGCATGTGTTTAAATTTATATTTTTCACGATTCACGACAATACAGAGCTAAATAAAAAAATACTTATGTAATAAAAGGTACATGTTTCATTCCGCCATTCGAAAACATAATCAGAAGTGTAAAGTGACTCAAAGATTATATTATTCCTTCGCCTCATTTCTTCATCAAATAGTTCAGCACTTTTGAAATGATTCACACGTTTATGCGTGACGTCACTATTGTGTGAAACATGACTTCATTCCATATTCCTGTGTCTGAAAATATAAATTTCTGACGTAGTGCTGATGACGCATTTGTATCGGTAAGTTTGGGAATCAATGGTACAGAGTAATAAAGTCAAAAACTTTGTGTAAAAATTTAACTTTTTTTGGGGAAAATATAAAGTTCAGAAAAAAATTGTTAGTTTCAGTGATAATAATGATAGATATTCTGTGTTAAAGGGGTACCGGTATTTTTGGAACGAAGTTCCTTTACGCGGCTCGCGGTAGGTGTGATTCGAGAGAAAATGTAACGTCACGTAAGATTTCTACCCCCTCCATACGCCTTTCTCTTTCTCTCCGTGTGTGTGCGTGCGAGTATCGAGAGCGAGACTCGAGCAGATGTGCAGACTAGTGCGTGGCCGATTGTATACCTAAATTTTTGATTTAATTTCTTATTTTAAATTATTTGCATTGAAAATATGATACAAAATAAAAAAAAATACATGAACTATACAGATTTTCTTTCGAATTATATTCGGAGTTTAATAAAAATGCATGAAGATCTTCGTTTCTGACGTCCCCCCCCCTTACCGTACACGTTTTTTTTATTTAAACAAGTATATATTATATTAATTTGATACACAGTATACAAACAGTTTGACCAGTCGCCGCATGCTCAAGTAATGAGCAAGTACTCGGCTCAGTTAGCCGCTCATTCTCAGAACGTATTACTCAATTAGCCTGCGAAATGACTTATAGTTTGCATGCTTATAGTAAGCCTAAACTAAGGCCAACCAGTGACGACCAGTATGACATATTTTAAATAGTCATGACGTTTCGTAATTGCTGTCGCAGTTTTTCTTAATGTATACGGTTCTTTAAGGCTGGGGGCGACTTGCCCGGTACGGGCATTATTTGTCGACATGTCTGGACAAGTTAGAGAATCGTAAACTGTTTGAGACACAAGTTATGTAACATTACTATCTGTCACTGTCCTAGCGGTCATCACTGATTGGTTCCAGTCTAGTTTGCATGCTTACAGTAAGTGGCTAACACTTTTCCTATATGCGACGTTATTTCAGCTAACGGACCTCATTGTCTTTAAGGACTTTGCATAAGACACTAATACCATGCATGAGACAAAAGGTAAACAAAAAAAGGCAGTAGTTTTAAAACTTAATTCCTAACATTAGCATTTCCAGAGGTTAAGCTTGCATGTTAAAGTTAAAACGTACGATAGAACCTACACAAGAACTAATGGTAGTGCAATGAACCCCCAAAAAGCCGCCAAAAGACGAGTAGGTGACCACGAGGAGGTGGCAATTTGTTTTTTTTTGTGGAAATGATAGCTTTTGGTACGTGAAGGAAGGATATGAGTTGTTTCGATTCAAGATGGGAAACGGGTAAATCGCCCCTCAAAACTACCTGCTTTTATTATCTTTTTTATGTGCGATAAATCGATTTGAAAACGAGATTTAGTAGGTATTTAGGTTGCAAACTCGAATCCAGTATTCAAATTAAGACGCACCCTCTTCATCCCTGGCCTCTAATTTAAATAAAACAAAATGATTTCAATTACATTTTTGTTTACCTTTTATCTCATGCGTATAATTATAACTTTAAAAAATATGTTTAAATAGAAACATGGTCTAACACCTGATTTTTGAGATAAAGCTATATCGTTTTTAAATTCACTAAAGTTTAGGAAAACTAGAATCGACCGATCATAAGGTCCATTTTCTTAGATAATGTCACAAATGTGATATATATATATGTATATACATATATATCTTTAAAAGAATGACAATCAGAACATCATAATAACATTTAAAAAATGCAACATTCTTACCATGCATGTAAAGGAATCTTCTAGAAGCTCGATGCGTTGCTCACACGATCTCAAAGTATTATTCAGTCACTGGGAGGGAGGCATAGACACTCCTTTACTTCACACACACTCACATACTTTCATACATATGCTTTTGATTCTCTTCTTTGAGTATTTTAGATCTATGGTTATAGGGTGTGTGTGTGTGTGTGTGTGTGTGTGTGTTGGAATTGAACGCAAATCAACACACCGAGTATTATTAATAATAATAATTTTATTTAGGACCAGAGGCCATTCTTCTGGTGAGTATTATATAATTGATTCACACATATGTACAAGCCAGTGTGCGAGAACAAATATATTTATTTAACGCACACTAGCACATTATAAAACACATGCACACAAAAGTGTCTTTCCTGTGTTACAGTAAAACAGATAAATTATCAAATGATCTGTTGTATATCAGTTTAATCACAGATCAAAAGCAATACCAACTAAAAAAAAAATAGCAGTTCTAACATATCGGAAGTTGGAAGTGATCCAGCCTCCCATTTTTATACTACCAGTACCTGAAGTAATACTCAGAAACAATGCGGCAGTATTCAGAGTTCTTCTCGTTTCTATTCTTCTACTAAATGAAATAGCTTAACATACATTATAATTACGCCGTCGAAAGATTACCGATTTGACAGTTCATGAACAGTTGATTGAGATAACTTTGAAGTGGCGTATAAATTAAGACAATCGTTAATAAGCGCCCTTAAAACAAATTTCACGCGACAATAACAAGAGTTAGGGAATTTTACACTAAACGTAATTATTTGTGAGCCATAAGTATTCTTTAATAACTAAGAAACGTATTAATTTTAGCAATCCGTGACGCACTGTTACATTTTTACGAGGTGTCACTTTTTGTTTCTTAAAGATAGTGATGTAGTTCAAGATACTGAATACCGATACTGGATATTTCTAACGTAGTCTGAGTAAAATGTTAGAAGTGTATGAATTTACTAATTCGATTACTTTTGTGTGATTTGATTAGGACTAATATTCAGCTGTGACACAATCAGTAGGGTAATTGACGATTAAGATCCCTAATTAAAATTAAAAAAATAATAATAATGATTTTTAAATTATTGCGTTTTTTTAACTATCGTCATCCCAACCTGCCATAGCACCGCCATTCTGTGTCTGCACAAGTCAGTCAATCAGTGGTCCGTCGTTCTTACAGGTGCGCAACATAGTGTCTGTTACTCCAGTACTTGCTGTTGTGTGGTGTGTGTTTTTTTTGTGAACCAGCTATCCTCTTATTGTTGTTCCATAGCCAATGCCACAAGCTTATAATTAAATTACAGAATTATTACGAGCGTGAGTCGCAAAATGGCGGATTTTTGGTGCCTGACACCCAAGTACAAGTCAAGCGCTTGGAATCAGCATAAACACACCTTTCAACATCAATAAAGAAAAATCCAGTTATTTTAATGGACAATGTTATACCATTCCATGCAGGTGGTTAAAGAGCCTATCCAAGTCAGTAAAAAAGCAGAACTGGTTGCTTGGCTTGAAAAAAACCAATGTCCAGACTTGAAAGAGAACAAGGTGACAAAACTGCGATACGAGATAGACGAACTGGCTCTAGCACACGTACATCGCGTTCTCCGAACTCCGTCATACCATTGTCAGTACAATGGCATCGAGTTAATTATGGCCCCAAATTAAAGGTAAATGTTCAAATTGACTTTCTTCATCATTTTAAACACAGTGTTATATAATAAATATCTTGGTATATTTGTGTGTTCATGCCAAATAAAGATTTTCTCTTCTATTCAATATACCAATCAGTCGCTTATATGTATTTAGTGTTATGGCACGGATTTATCCTACACAAAGGCTATACGAGTTAAGCACCAGATAAATATTATTTTTATATTAAGCTCGCTACAATACGGCTCCGCCATTCAGGACTAATAAAATGTTGAACCTGCTAAAAGGAGCTTGTGAGAAAGTTACAAAAGACAACTGAGCAAAAGTATGACTATGACCGCGTTATTAGAATTGATTCCATAACTCGACAATGAAATAATTATTCATGTAACTGATAGCGACGACGTTAGCTGTAGTTCACGTGATTCTGGTTCAGAATAGTGTGAAATACTCAATAAAACATATTTTAACCAGAATGGCATTTTTTTAGTTCCGTACTCCGTATTCTATGACATCAATGACAGTACTATCAGTATTAAGATTGGCTATAGTCACATCACTAGTTACACTAATCTGACAGATGGCGAATCGGTAATATCTCGACGGCTCCATTATAGTGTTTCTTGCACTGGAATTCTTTCTCAATAATCAAAATTTTGATATCTTTAAATATGATTTGAAGGTATCAAAGTTTCTATAGGTAAAAAGATTAAATACATTTAGTTAAATGCAAGAATCATCATAAAAGGAAACAAAAACAACACAAAATATTCATAACAACAATTTGGTGCAGCAAGACGCATTCTGCATGTGCAAGTGAAGATATATAAGTTGTCTAAATTTTCGCATTTCTGGTTTCCAAAGCAATATACGAAACCAAGTATTCTGTTAAAATAATGAGGGATTACCATTTAACACTCACCAAAGGGCGAGAATGTGACGTGAGGTACGTTTCTACTTGAAAGTTGTGATTTGTGCTTTATTTTTGGAAAATGTCATGACTTTTTAAGTAACGTACAATTAAGTACAATTACTCCCGTAATAGAGGACGCATGAAAATTTATTTAGTTAGTTTATATGATAAAGCGTTTGGCGTTCATGATCAGAATCTGATGTCTTATAACATTTTTTATAAAAATTTTAGTAACGAAAACATTATATACCGAGTACACATCAACCTCACTTGCGAGCAGCGATCTTTGGCGACATACAAATTCCTAACAGTTCTCATTGGAAAAGCATGCGAAAATTTGGACACACAGAAAAATAAAGCAAAAAAAAATGACGGTGATAATACACAGGGACGTCACGACGTGAAGCCAAATTCCTCGATCAAACCCCATATGGTAATCTGAGTTGAACGCGAACATGCGGGCTGTCAATCTGACAGCTGTCAAAGTGACAGTTGACAGGCCCACAGCCGCGGCGTGTTAAGCCTCACAGTTACCAAATGAGATTAGACCGAAGTAGGCGGAAGCTCGCTTCTTCATAACATATGCTATGCTGCAATGCTATTATTTCAATCATGTAGCTATAATTTGTTTTAATAGATTATTTAGGTGTTCGTCAAATTCGTAACTGGTGAAATTCGTTACTCGTCTAATTTCGACATTAGTCTAATTCGTTACTCGTCTAAAGTTTGTGCAGTCACCAATACCCTTTTTCCTTATAATTGGTTTTGAGAAAACCATAGCGTGCTGGGTAAATAAAAAAAAGGGTTTGGAAATCCCAAGAAACATAAACCCAGTATAAATTTCGTGGACAATCCTGTTAGTTGATCATTTTTTTAAATTCGTGAGTCATCGTTTTTAATTCATTATAAAATTTCGTTGCAGTCGCTGTAACATAATTAAAAAATCACTTGGCTATACAATATCCCTAAAGGGTTTAATTTTACTTTGTTTACTGTACTAATGGTACCCAGTTACCATCAGGTGGACTGTATGTTCGCCTGACGTCTTTTTTTATATAAAAAACGTGTGTGTCGACTGTCGAATTAGACGAGTCCCCAAATTAGACAAGTAACGAATTTGACGACCAGCTAATAAATCCTTTAATATTATAATTTGTTTCATTTTGTTTCAATGCCAACTATTTGTCTGCATAGAATTGTGCCTAAGTTTAATGCTGACTATTCGTTAGACAAAATAAAGAAATAGTTTCAAACATGTTTAAATGTATAAAATTGTTATACGGTAAACAAATGAGAGTTTTGTCATGCAATCTATGCAATGTTAGCAAAAATAACTTGTTAAAGTTTTGTCTACGGCGTTGATTTTAGTCATCATCATTATCATAATTTATAAAGTTAAATTACGTTGAAATACAAAATTGTCCAATAATTAAGGATTTACTATCAATATGTTCCTAAAACATTAACACACAGCGTAAACACGCATTGCAAATTGTCAAAAAAGCCAAGACACACGTTTAAAGCGAACTCAAAAAATTTCGGGACGCCACAATGAACTCGTCCATGTACACAAAAAAATATTCAACTTACTGCGTGTGTCTTTGTCGCTATCGAGTTTGCAGTTGTACAGTGTATGACTGTATACCAACTGGTAGCCTGGGTTCAAAAACCCCAGAATTCCAGCTGATATTTGGTCATTCACCGCTTGTCTACGTGCTAATTGAATCTGATGATATCCCCTGACTAAATCACTAATAGTCACGTAATATGTAACAATTAGCATAAGTTGTGCATATTAAATTTAATATTTTATTTCGATGCTTTTGATAAACAGAAATATTGGTGTATTCACATTTAACACTAATCTAGTTAAGTGACAGAACAGAATATAACAAAAAAAATCATGAAAATACTAAAACTACTAAAAGGCAAAATTGCTAGAATGGAATAATCTACATAAAGAGAGTACACGGTATAACACAAAACTAAAATTACTATAAGTCAAAATTATAAAAATGCTATTCGAATAAGATTTTAATCAAAATTTAACTTACCTTGTTCTTTGAGATCGTTAATCTGTGCAGTTTTATTTTCAACCTGATCTCCAAGTCTAGTAGCAGCTTGAATACCAACTAGTGCTTCATTCAACTTGGCAGTAATTTTGGACTTTTCCTCTTGTAACACATTATTCTGACGTTTGATATCTTCTAATTTATTTCTTAACTTCTCTGTGGCATCGTCAATGTCGCGCTCTTTGTCTGAAAAACATACAATAATATGGATTTATTTCTTATTCTATCATCATTAGTAATTGATTTTGGAGAAATATTGCTTAGTTCTCCATAATGACAAAAGAACAGTGGTGTTGACTGCAGCTTATGTTGCAAATGCCTTCTTTACCTTTGAATTAGTGATAATGTAAAATTTAGCGCAATGCAATTATCATTTATTTCTCTAGACTATGGTATATTACAGATCTTAAATTAAACAATATTCCTACATATTCTACCGGTCTTTATTTATAAAGCTTAGATAAAATAGGCAAAATCCCAGTAGCTTACAACATACTGTCAATATAGATAATATCAGTCTTCATAACTAATGTACTTCAATTTCTAATTTGTCATTTAAAAACTCGTCAATTGTATAAATTAAAAAACTTATATAACAACAATTTTCTCTTAAAGCATTTAAACGGCAATAATGCATATACAAAATACAGAATAGACACCCTTAACTATCATCGATCTTAAATGTTAATGATGATGATTATGAAACTCACCCATTTGGAACTGCTCCAACACAATTTGAAGGTTGATGAGGGCCGCTTCACTCCGACTTTTCGCGTCTTCAGCATCACTGAGCTTGGCTTGAACGTCTTCGCGTTGCTTTTCCAATAATTTTATCTGATTGCGAAGCGTTTCTACTTCTTGGTTCGCTCGGATGCTGTGGAGAATATTATTTTTGTATAAATTTTGAGACACATAATAATAACATATATTCGACTGACATCTAGGAAGTGAAAAATATATAGTAATGGAAAATGTGTTTACGTGTCTATGCGTATTTATAGTTCCTTCACCTAAATGAGTCTGAATTCACAGCCGAGGTTTTTCCATTAGGCTGCTCTTCAAGAGAGCTGTGAACAGCCTCCTGGTATTACAGGTGTCCATGGGCGGCGGTGACCACTTACCATGATGTAGGCCGCACGCTCGTTTGTCGTCTATTCTACATTTTTTTTAAAATTCGTTACTTAGTTTACTTGTGTCTACTTCAGTAGATTTCAAAGATTCGTTTATGTCGAATGTATCAATGCTTCAGTAGTTCACAGAATCATTCGTATCGAGACCAAAGAAAATGATTCATGGCGTTCGTTCGTTGGATTCACTACTGTTTAATAAACAAAGGTTGTTCATAGTATGAGTTTTATTTTATTTAAAAAAAACGTAACTGTCCGAAAGGACATACATATAAATGATAAAATAAAATACATCGTAGGACTTTAGTAGAATTTTAAATTAGGTTTGGTAGATTTTGGTAGATTTCAGTCATACTTTTGGTAGAATCTTCGAGAAAAAAATGGTCACGCTGACTTCATTATCAGATTCAGAAAAAATCTCGAAAAGAATTAACTCGCCAAACCGCTAGACCAGCGTGCCTTATTCCCACGTCCAAGTAGAGGGCCACGTCCAATAGTGGACGAAAAAAGAGGTGCTGATGATGATGGGAATGATGATGTTGGAAAATTAACCTGTTGCTAGTATAAACAGTGCTGTTCTGTTTAGCTCTCTCCTCGACTTGGTGTAACCTGGTCTGGCACTCCGACAATTTCTGCTCTGAAGCCATTAACTCTTGTGTATAATTCTCCTCAGTTTCCACGAGGTGTTCACGTAAGCGTTCCAACTCACGTGTTAGATTCTCGTTTTTCTCTGACAACTGGAAAAATAAATAATTTGTGCAGTAATTTTTTTTTAACATGACAGTAGACGGTATCGGTAAGAAAGAGATGATTTTGAAATGAGTTTTTCTTTCACGTCAAAGTGCTGCAAGGAGCATAGTAAGCGACTAATCATCAGGTGGAGACAGTGCGCGTATCGGGAAACGTCCCTGATTTAAATGGACAAACAAAAATGTACATCTATTTCTCTTTATTGTTTGATTAATATTTTAATTACGTATTATTTATTATCATTGGCACTGTAACCTCGAACGGAGGTCACGGTACCGGGAAGCGCAGTGTGGGACGCCCTTAGGCCATGTAGACCGACGACTCGCCGGTGATGGTTGGATAACAAGAGCCGAAGATCGTGTGGTAGCGAGCCTAAGGAGAGGCCTATATCCTGCAATGGAGAGATAATCGACCACTGCAGATTGTATAGAAAAGCCTGTTATTTTTTTTAATTCTCCTATATACGGGTTTCCTCACGTTTTCCTTTATGAGAAAACCCTTCAGCTAATGATAATAGAAAATTCTTTTTTTAAGTAGAAACTCTATGGTGTTTGAATAAGAATCGAGAATAGATACCCCTTGATTATTATCACTAGCCACTTACGTATTATTAAAAACAAACCATTATAATTAACGTCCATAAAAATAAACAATTATATTACCTGTAAATTTTCTGCTGTCACTTTTTTTACTGTTTCCAGCTGTATGGCTAGGCTCTTATCCAAGTTGTCACACTTTTCTGTCAAATTCTTTATCGTTCCTGTCAATTCAGATTTAATTCGCTCATAACTAGCAACATTGTCTCTTAAGTCTATTATTATTTGATCTTTCTCTTTAAGACTTGTTAATACGCTTCCACATTTTGAATCTTTTTCAGAATTATTCTGTGATAATAACATTTCTCTTTTTTCAAATTCTTCTGTTTTCTGTATTAAAACACGGTTCAATCTATTTATTTCATTATGATACTGTACACTTTCATTGTGTTTCAAGTTCACTAATTGCACCAAGTCGTGATGTTCATTTGCTTGTATTTTTAAAAATTCATTGTTATTTAAACAAGTCTTTTCTAATTCATCACATTTGGCTTTTAAATCTGATAATTCCTTTTCTTTTAAATTAAGTGCACGTTCGTTTTCTTGCGCTCTCCTTACGTTTTCGTCAACACAGTTCTCTAAGGTCTTAATTTTGTCAGTCAACTCGACAAATGACTGATTAAGATCTCTTATTTCCTTTTCTTTATTGTCTGCTATGGATTTATATTTATTCTCAGAATTAATCTGTGATAATAACTCCTGTTCCCTTTTTTCAAATTCTTCTGTTTTCTCTATTAAAACACGGTTCAACCTATTTGTTTCATTATGATATTGTTCACTTTCATCATGTTTCGAATTCACTAATTGTACCAAGTCGTGATGTTCATTTGTTTGTATTTTTAAATATGCTCTGTTATTTAAACAAGCTTTTTCTAATTCATCACATTTAGCTTTTAAAACAGATAACTCATTGTCTTTTAAATTATTTTCATGTTCGTTTTTCTGAGCTCTTCCTACGTTTTCATTAAGACAGTTCTCTAATGTCTTAATTTTGTCAGTCAAGCCGACCACTGACTGATTAAGGTCTTTTATTTCCTTTTCTTTATTGTCTGCTAAACATTTATATTTATCACGATCTTCTTGAAACTCTTTCAAACTTGTTTTCAATGTTGCTATTAACATATCTTTAGAATTTATTTCTTCAATTAATGTTGTGATTTCATTAGTATTTTCCTCATTCTTTCGGAGTAGTCTTGAAAACTCATCATCAGTATGACTTGGCCTTTGGATAGCATTTAAATTACTGGAAATTTCTGCTAACGATTGTTTCAAAGTTTCTATTTCTTGATTTTTAGCACTTACATTGTTTTCTAAATCATTAATATTTTCCCTTAGACTTTCAACAGTAGAATTTAGAGTATCATTAGTGCTGCACTTTTCATAGAAATTCGTTAAAAATATTTCGTGCTCTTCTTCTAAACGCGCAACTGTAGTATGACACGAAGAAAGCTCAGCTTCAAGCTTCACTTTCATTTCAACTAATGATTTATTCTCATGTTCTAAATCGTTAACTTGGTTATTTAACGTGTCTATCGATATAAGTTTAGCTTTTAAATACTTAATAGTTTGTTGTAATTTTGAAGCATTTTGCAAGTATGTAGCACTGCAGTTTCTCAGAGAACTGTTTTCTGACATGAGATCTCGCTCGTGGACTTTTAATATAATAAGTTGTTTTGTTAATCTGTCAACAGTCTCCTTTAACGATATCTTTTCCTTAAGAGATTCGTCAACCCTTTCAAGAAGTTGTGCTATTTCAAAACTATCCCCTGCTTCTGCATTATGTGATAAAGCCTCATTTTTATGCCCTTTGTCTTCTTGAAGATTTTTTAATTTTTCTTTAAGTTCGTCTCTTTGTTTAGTAACATCTGCAATAGTTTGTTCAAATTCTTCTACTCTTTGTTGTAGGGATATATTAACTGCCTCTAGTTCCCTACACGCGAAAGAGTTTTCTTCAAGAGCACGTCTCAATTGATCGACTTCATTTGTAAGCAAAACTTTATCATTTTCTACAATGTGTATATCTATAGACAGCTGCTCATTCTTAGCGAAAGCATTATTCAAACGTTTTCTTAAATCATCTATTTCATCTGTAGTCCTCCTAAGCTGCTCAGCTTGCTTTACGCTGGCATTATTTTCTAATTCCTCTACAGCTTGAGCTTGAGTTTTAAATATTTCAAGTTCTGACAGCAGTATGGAATATTTATTTTTCAAATCTTTCAAACTTTCCTGAAGCACTGTTTTTTCAGTTCTAACTTCATCAAGCTCGTTTTCTATCATTGATAATTCAGATTCGAAAGTCTTGTTGATCCGATTGCAATCAGCCAGTTCAGTTTCTAATTTTACTAAATTGTCCTCGTGAGTTTCTATTATTGGTTGTAACTTAGATGTGTTTTTCATGGCAGCTATTTCTGCTAGGAGAAAATCGTTATTGTTTTTCATATCACCCAATTGTCTCTCATAATGCTGTATATCAGTAGCGAGAAAATCGTTTTCAGTTGTCAAGTCGTCGATCTGGGCTTGTAAATGATTCGCATTAATATTTCTCTCTGTCAATTTATGGTCCAATATATCTATATCTTCTTTAAATGAATGTAATGTTTTGAAAACATTTTCTAATTTATATAAAACTATGTTAACATCAGATGAAGGTATTTCTCCAACATAATCCACTGGCAACTCAAAGCTAATGTACTTATTATATAATTGCATAATTTTTTCCGACTTAATTACCTTGGGATCCGATTCGTGATTTTCAGACTGTACTGGAGATAATTTATGCCTCAGTTCATTTAATTCTCGTTTTAAGTTTTCTATAACACTTTTAGCATTATCATCAATGTTAATTTCATCTAAGTGAATTTCGTTAGAGTTACGTCTGTCTTTCAATTCGTTTATTTCCTTCAGTATTTCTTCATATTTTTTCTTTGGAACGGTGTTAGATACCTCATGTTGTTTAGTAAGAATTTCTAGATCATGCTCTAATTTTGTAACTTGTTCTTGTAGTTTAAATACCTCCTCGTGTAATTCTTGGTTTTCTTCTTGAAATTTCTCCGCGTTTTCTCTTAGTAAGCTGTGAATCCTTTCCAAAGTTTGATACTTATGGTGTAATGTATCGTAGTCTGATTTTGTAGCTATCAATCCGTCAATCTCTCTTTGCTTATTTTCGACATCAGCTGTTAGAGTTTTGATTTTTATGGAATATTCATTATTGACACTCTTTAGATACTCATGTTCCTGTTTTAAGAGTTCAAAATTCGCCTGTAGATCTTTTTTTAAAGCTAGTAGTCGCTCCATTGCTAGTTGATGTTGGTTGTCAAGGTCTTCTAAGTTTGTGGCTAGGTTTTTATTTTCTTCTCGAAGCCTGTTCACTTCTTCCTCGAAATCTTGTTTGCAGTCAACACCGTCGCGTTCTCTCAAGGTGGATATTTCGGCCTGGAGAGTCCGTATTTGTTGAATGTATTTGTTTTCGATGTCTTGTTCGACTGATTGCGGCTGGTTCGATGATTGGGACGGCGGGTCCCAATACCAACTGGACTCATCTTCTTTGATGCCATTCTTCTTGCTGAGTCTCTGTAAAGAAGAGAATCTAACATTAATATTGTTGAGTATATTTTTCAGTACAAAAGGGCATTATATTTAACAGGCAATGCATCACACATAGGCACTTAACTTACATGCCTTATTCTTTAAGTAATATTTTTAAGGTAAAAATAGGAATTAAAAAAAGTGGCTAAGGCTCAAACTAAAGTGAACTCCGTTAAAATAGTTTGTCTTAACTTATGTGGAGTTCTGTACGAGGTATGTACGGCTGTTTAAACATACGATACGTTATCTGACTGGTTTTATGGCTCACCGCTTGACTCACGACGCGACATAACCACATGTATGTCATTAGACACATACAGTTTAGGTGGATAATGTATTGTATTTAGTCACTATTGTTAAGGCAAGCATTTTTTTTAAGAAACAGGTGGACCCTGATGGTATAAGTGATTTATCTGCTTTCCCAAACGAGAATGAGAACAAATTGTCAAGTGGAATATATTTTCTCATATATGTAACTTATAATGTGGCTTGAATAAATTTAATTGAAAATACAACAAATATTGACGTTTGCTTTAAAGGGTTAACCTTTAAAGTATATAATTGACAGTATGCCGCGATACATAACAAAGACAATTATTTTTAGATGGTTTTTGAATATGTGCGGCTTTCACATTTTGTAAATAGTGCGTGAAAGGCACCGATAAGCGACGTGGTATCTGGTAACACTACAGGTAGGTACTTGTACAATATAATAAAATATACAGTAATGCAACTTCACACAAAATATAATTCATGCACACAAAGGAAATTAGGACCATCGTAGCAATTTACTTTTTTTTTCATAGAGAAGAGGGCAGACGAGCAAATGTGATGTTAATTAATCCTTACATTATTTTAGTCTTTAAAAATCGTTTTTCTGTTATTATCATTTGATTACAGGAAGATAAAATTCAGGACTGTGCAGAAAAATGTGAACAGATTATGGTATTGATTTAGCATACTAAAAATAGCTTGAAGTACTTTAATAGAGTAGGCGTTGGCGTCCTACGGACCCCCTCTTGCCTTCCTTTCACACCACAAATATACAAATTATTATAAATATATAAGTTTCGATTTTAAACGCTAGGTACTGTAGCATTTGTGTCAAACGTTTCTTCTGTTTAGTAATTTACCCCCAGCTGACATAATTAGAAACAAAATCCTCATACAGATCAAACCCTAGCGTTTGCAGATGAGGAAAAACTACACCCGATTTTAATTGTAAAACGGATTTTAGAGGAAGACTTGTACTTTTCTGTTTCAAATACAATATCAATTAGGTACATTATAAAACGTGAAAATTTAAAAAGTTAAACTTCATTAAAGTCTGTGATGTATTCGTACCACTACAACAAAGCATTCGTTCCGTAAATTGAAGCGTTTTCTTTGTACAACCCTGAATTTAAACGAGAGCGCTCGCGTTACTAATCATTTTAGGAATAGCGCTAAGTTGTACTACTGTTTTTCTTTTGTACTGTTTATCTTATAGTTGGTACATGCATTTACCCTGAAAAATATTTTTACTTGACTGCGGTCTGCTAAGAATGCATTGTTCTAAGAATGCAGTAGCATTGTTTGTTACAAGTTTATATGTGTGACGGAGAAGCAGGTTGATTACGATGATGTATGTTGGGTTGTGTCCTGTTGTAACATCAGTGTTCATGGAATAAATATGAACTTTATAGGACTGAGAATTCGAAATAGTCCAGTTTTAGACATATTTTTTTAGAGACCAAATGGCCAAATGTGGTCTCGCCAACTCGCATGTGCCAGAGCAGAGTAAAGTTTTTAATAAGTAACCCTTATTTTACAAACGTGATACTTAACTACCCACATCTTTATTAATATCGCCGTCTTCATTAGCCGCAGTAAAATTAATTTCGAAATGAACACGTCCCACTTAAAGGACCACAGCATACGTTTGCTTGTTTGGTCTGTCCATGGATTAAGATAATGGTATCTTGCGTTTTATCTCTTTATCATGGCTCTATTTATTTACTCTGTGACCGAAAGGGTACAGTTTAGGTGAACGCGTATAGAAATTAAGGTAATGACAAAAAAAATTGTGACGGGTGAACATATTACCACAATTTTGAAAACACAAAGTGTATACTTTCATATAGAAGTGAGTATAAAATGTGTCATTGAAATAGCGCGAAACCTAAAAACACATCGAGTAATTTAAAACATATAAAAACCGTTTAGCGAAAAATATAATTATTTTAGCGAATAAATGAAAAAATACAAAAAGGTAATTTCGTTGTTCTATCTAAAACGTTCGTAGCTCTCATTACTGATTACTTCAGGCGCCGGTAGCGCGTAGAATAAAAGATATACCCGCTAGAGATAAACAATGATTTATGAAAAAATCGTATTGTAAAAAGTGGTAGAATCGATTCTACCCTCGATACTCAACAATCTGATTTTAGCTTACGCGTTATTTTAGTGACACTTTTTTTTATTGTATGTGGCAATGGTACAATAAGCACATTCTGCCAGTATCAAGTTTTCCTCGTAATGAACAATTTCAAAGTCTAAAACGTATTCTGTCAGTGTATAGTCCGGACGAAGAAAATCAGGAGTCGCTCAGTAAAGGTTTACTGAGGACAGAACTTTGGACTTTGGAAGCACACGAAAAACGCAGTAGTATGATTTTATTTGACTATAACAAACACCACGCACGATAAACACTTTGAAGTTTAATAAACTATCACTATTAAACCACAAAACGCCTAATAAACAATTTTTACAATAATCATACAAAAACTTGACTTCACTTCTCGAGTTCCTGCCAAAAAGTCCCAGTGACACGTTGTATGAATTAGTTTTTTTACGGATAGAAAGGTGACAGACGAAGAGACTGTCCGTCTGTGAATGGTAATTGTCGTCCGTAGTTATCTACAGTATACAAGTCATCGAAATAATGCAAAAATTGAAACATGTCAATTAATTTAAAATATGTATATAAAACCGTTCCAGGGAAAAATAAAACTATTCTGAGGAATAAGTCAACAGTTACAAACACGTAAGGTATTGTTGTTCTGTCTAAACGTTCGTAGCGGTGATTACTCAGACCGGGCGCCTGCGCGGTGCGCGCGTAGAATAAAAGAGATACTAGAAATGTACAACAAATTATTAAAAAATAACTTATTGTAAAAACTGGTAGAATCGATTTTACTCTCGATACCAAACAACCGATTTTTAGCATTTTTGCGTTATTTCACTAACACATGAACAAAATCAGTCAACAATGATGAGGGATGACACGTCTACAGTTACACTGTCTACTTCCGGGGATTCAGAATTTGGGAGAAGAATTGAAAAGAATGGAGATAAAGAGAATTGTGGGATGAGAGAAAAATTTAATGGGAAGGAGATTAGGAAGATTTAGAAACATGTTAGAACACTTCACGGCAGTCATCTACCGCGAAGTGCGTTATAATAAAACCAATTCCGAAAATTGACGTGTTCCTCTACGGCACCTTATTTATATTATGGTATGTATACCATAACTGGTAAAACTAGAAAATGCGTGAAGCAATCAAAAATATAGCAATCGTAGTAAGTCACAGGTTTATGCCCTATTGTCAGAGCACGGACCTTCGCTTTAGGACTTGGTGTAAGGGAAGAACTAACGGCGTATTTTATTACTCACATCAATAGAAAAAGAAAGAATATATATATGTATTCATTGCCACAACACCACAATTACGTGCGGTAACTGTAACTAGTCCTTCTAACGTCCACTGCTGAACAAGGGTTTTCTCATGCATATTGTGTCGTGCATGAGAGTTGTATGGCCTTAAAGATTCGCGCATATTACGGCGGGCCGCATCGCAGCAGGTCATCATCATCATTTCAGCCCTTGGACGTCCACTGCTGGACATAGGCCTCCCCCATTGTCCGCCATTTAGGGGGGGGGGGGGGGGGGGTGACATTGCAAAAATCCTCCTGAATAATTTCATACATTTTGTATAAACCATCGCACACTTTAGCCGACGCGCATCACGACGCTGCGCAACGCAATTGACCGTTTTTGTTTTCGGAATATCTAAATTCTTGTGGCCTCAGTGGCCTTTCAAGAGTCACCGGTCGTGTTTAATTTAGGGCGAGCGCAGAAGGCGCTCAGCCAAATGTGTGTTGCAACGAGCCCAAGGCCACCCCCCGCTGGAACGGACCTCGGCTTAGGGCGTAGCATTTGGGGGATACGCGGGATCGCGAGTGGGGTAAGAACCGCAATTTACGTATCGCTCAATCGTATTATACGCTGATGTTATGCACTACGACGGGGCCCGTCTCAATGTGTGTTGAACGGCCGCAGTTAACGGACGTTATTCGAGAGTTATTTCGAGCTGTGGACGACGTGAACAATTTAACGTCAATAGCTAACTCACTTAATTTACTGCGTTGGGCTGCAGCCAGCCGCGTCCGTAATGTATATTGTCGCAGTTTTACAGTCGCGATGCACTGCGGCGCGACGCGGCTGTAGTACTGTGCGCGAGCCTTAAAACGCCACGCTGGCCAACCAAGTTGGTTTACTCTTTCAGTGGTGGTGTACTTCCTCGGGGCTTGAGGTAGCGACCTTGTTATCCCTTAGTCGCCTCACATTACATACAATTACGTACTAACAGTAAAGCATTGAATCTCATATACACTATCCGTTATCGGCCCCGTGCCAAATATGACCAGCCCATTGGCACCATGCTTATCACTTATCTCGTAAAGAATCTCCGAGCATAGCTCCAGCTCGCTGAGCGATTTTGAACATATGAATCAGGCCCTGTGCCATTCGTATTGTGCGTTTATAATACGAACTGCAATATGAACACTCCATGTTGAAAATTGACTAGCAATATGGACTTATAATACCAAAATCGAACATCAAAATCTAAAATCTTTATTTACATTACATAGGGTATAAATAAATTAATGCTGACTTCCAAACTAGAGAAACCTGTATTTCAGGAGCCCGTCCCAGACGTACAGTGAGTAGCAAGGAGAACTTATAATAACCCCCCCTCACCCCCACCCCCTGATCCTACGTACTTACAATAACCCCTTAGTTTTTTGCGATAAGGTCGCCTGTTGCAATTTTCATGTTACTTACTTAAATTGTCTTTTTGCAACATGCTTTTCTATAGGTACAACAAACAGTTTATCTATATATCTATTTAGTTTCAAATTTTACCTTAATCATTTGTACCGCAACGCAGACGATTTTAATGTCCAATAAACGTTAAGGTAATTGAAAACAAAGCTAGCAACTGGAACTTCTAAACAATAGTTCGTAAAACTGTCGGTCATAAAGCTGACTTTCTGTAACCTGCGACGGTTACGTAACTCAAAAACTAGGGATTGAAAAAATAGAAGTTTTTATTGCTTAGTCTTAGGGTCTAACTATAAGAGCTGAATACTGAATACTGACCTGTTACAGTCAATGAACGCCGTCACCACGGGGGTCTCCTCGGATTTTACACCATTGAAGTTTTGGGCCCGAATAAGTTACTACTAACGGAGAAAATGCAGTCTTATGCTTTTGACTATCACAAATTGTACAAGATTACACCTTATGCACAAAGTTAAAAGTCGCTGTCTGGTCCTTTTTTTTTATAGACTTGTGGGCGGACGAGCAAGCGGTCCCACGTGATGGTAAGTGTTACCGCCGCCCATGGACACCTGCAACACCAGGGCATGCGGGCGCGCCGCCGACCTTGCAAAATCCTCTCTCTGAAGAACAGACAGCTCTCTTGAAGAACCCCATATCGTAGCTCAATGGAAAGACCTCTTGAGGCAGTTCGTTCCACAGCCTACGGGTTCGCGGTATAAAATAATTTTTGGACCGAACAGTGCGCGACACTTCCGTATCGAGGAAATGCGGATTAAAAATACAGTTCACTAAAACATTTAAGCTGTGTGTCATTATTGGAAGAGGAACTAGCACCACATACTGCTTCGCAAACATTACGCACAGAAAACACTTCGAAGTTTACTAAACGATCATACCAAAAAATTAAATTATTATTTAAACCACAAAACCC
Organism: Sesia apiformis; assembly: GCA_914767545.1. Lineage (NCBI taxonomy): Eukaryota > Metazoa > Arthropoda > Insecta > Lepidoptera > Sesiidae > Sesia > Sesia apiformis. Next base: position 9,712,004 of record OU611973.1, read on the forward strand.
TTAATATACAATGTTTTAAAATAATAAATTAAAAACTCGACTTCACACCTCGATTTCCCGCTGAAAAGTTAATTTTAAAGATTTTTTTCTTCATGTATGGCAAGGGTGAAATAACACATTCTGCCCGTGTCAAGTTTTCTTCGTAATTTCAAAATATAAAACGTATCTTGCCAATGTAAAGGTGCGTCGGAGTAAGTCAGCGGTCGCTTAGTAAAGTGATAGTAGATTTACTTAGGGACATAAGAAGACTCCTTGGAAGCACACGAAAAACGTAAGTCCCATGCTTTTACTTGATTATCACAAACAGCACGCACGAAAAGCACTTTGGAAGTTTAATAAACTATCACTATTAAACCGCAAAATGTCTAATACACATTTTTTTAAATATAATCAAACAAAACTCAAGTTCACTTCTCGAGTTCCATTTGGCTTGGCAATGTTTATATTATCCCGTGCCTCACTAGAAAGGTAGAATGCACAATGTGAATTTGACCAACTAAACAGAATGGGTAATGAATGGGTTTAAAATTTGCCATGACAATTATTTTGGTAACATTTTATACATTAGGAATACTGTAGGAACACAATATTTACAAGTACTATCACACACACACACGCACAAGCGATCGCGCGTACGCGTGTGTGTGTGTCTTCGTGGCCTAGATTAGTTATTGTAGAGAATTAGCTCCAATCACTTGTCGGTTAGGAAATATATTAGGTAGAAGTTCGCGGCTTTTTATAGTAAAAATAATAAAGACTTCTTTGTATTACATAAATATTTATTGAACGAAATATTGTCCATTTAATTAGACTATCTTTCGTCATTTTTCTAACAGAGCCATTATATCCCATCGCTATAAAAATTTTGGGGTTTCCCATAGCTATAAAAGGGAAAAATTGATTTAAATGGTTTATACAAACTTCTCTGGAATGTAATTTTACTCCATTTAGAGAATTTTGTAAAGAGCGGAATAAATGATAATCCGAAGGTGCTATGTCTGGACTGTATGGAGGATGCATTAAAACTTCCCAGCCAAGGTCCATCAATTTCTGTTCAGTTATCAAAGATGAATGCGGTCGAGCATTGTCGTGATAGAAAATTATATCATACCTTCTCTATTCATTAATTCTGGGCGTTTCTCTTCAAGCGCTTGTTTCAATTTTACTAATTCCTGACAGCATACATCAGAATTAATCGTTTGACCATGTCGCAAAATCTCGTAATACACAATGCCTTTCCAGTCCCACCATACACATAACATGACTTTGTTCGGAATGAGGCCTGGCTTTGGGATTATCTGTGATGGCTCATCTCGCTTAGATCAAGATAGTTTTTGATCATTATTATCGCAGGTGATTCACTTCTCATCGCCTGTTACTTCAGAAAAGGATCGATTTCATTTCGTTTTAGCAACATCTCGCATATGGAAATTCTATTCACCAAGTTTTTGTCATTTAAATTACGCGGCACCCAAACATGTAGCTTTCTACAAAATTCAGTTTATGCAGGTGATCCAAAACTGTTGAGTGGTGAATGCTAAACTCTTCCGCAATTTTATGACTGCTTATGTGGTGATCTGCTTCAATTTTTTCAATGATAATATCAACATTTACCTTAATAGAACAACCGCAGCGAGGAACATCATTCACATCAAAATTACCAGACCTGAATCGACTGAGCCATTTTTTGCAGTAGTTTTAGATAAAGCATCTTCTCCGTAAACACCACAAATCTCTTTTCGAGCACTAGAGGCATCCATACTCTCGTGGGAAAAAAAAATTGTGAAACATATCTCCTTATTAACTTCCATTTTAAAATTGTTAAAAAAATATGAAAAGATAAAACTTTTAACTTGTACTCGTAATTTCAATTTGCCGGCCGACGTTACAAAAAAGTCAGCTGTCAAACGGTATATTACCTCCCGCCAGTGATCAATGTTGCCAGAAATATAGCAGGCTAAAGTCATACATTCAAAAAGGCCGCGAATTTTTCCGACTACCTATTAATAATGCGACGGATTTCAGACTTTTATTGTGAAGTACCTAACACCCGATACGTGTGCAGTGAATGGGATAGGACTCGTAGATACAATATTAAAAAACCTGGTTGAAAATGCATAGATTAACTACCGGTACAGAGACCGTGGGACACAAGCGCCATCTGTCACACCTTGACCGAATTCTCGCGAATTATCTTTTCAAACGCCATAATTGTCGGTCACCGGTCAACGCGTTACGTAAAACGCTAAATGTATTGTCAAACAATATGTGACAATGACGTGAAACAGTTGAGTTTAAGGTTGTTTATAGCCGGACTGGCCGCTACGAATGGCTACGATGTTACACAAGACAAGATCGATTATGAATTTTGCAAAACTATTTTATAGAAATTTTTAAGGGTCGTATCAAACATGTTTTAATACACAACCTGAGAATCAGAATTTTATAGTCTTATAGGCAAAGGCAAATTAATGGAGGCAGGTAACTAAGAAATTAATATTTATCTTTTGTTTTATGTATTTCATAATTTCTTATTATGTAGGTTCCCATCCTAATCCTCTCCACTTTTCCAAATCCATTCCCGAGTCTAAAATGGTAGGCAGCGCATACGGGGACGGATCAATGTTTGTCACTCCCGGGAGTCTGGACTGATGTCGGCATGTATAGCTATCGCCGGGCGATAATTTCCACTTATCACTAGGTGGACTGTATGATTATTTATATAACAAGAGGTTTCTTTAAATGTTACAAATATTAATTTAACAAATGTCAACAATATCTGCGTTTATGATATAAATAAGAAATAAAACTGTCATTTATTATTACGTCAACTTTCATGTGTTTATGATAATTATCAAAATCAATATCAATTCTATTCAATCAGCCCTTTTCTGTATCCACTGTTGGAGATGGGCCTCCTCGTGGATATTGTCCTGTGCATGAGGGACGTATGGCCTTAAGACACCACGCTTGCTAATGCACCCTCTCATGCATAGAACAATGTGCATGATGAGGCTCGTGTTTAATTCATGGATGCTCGAAGGGATGGTTATGGTGTAAGGTATATTCGTTAAAGATTTTGATGAAATATGATTGGATTTGTCTAGACGGTGTTCACACAAGCGAAGCCGCGTGATTATAAGACAGAAAATTACCTGCGAGTGATCAACGGAGAGCAACATCGACCTTGAACACTGTATGATTTGCACTAACACGACCAGCTCTCGTGCGGAATCCATTTAAAAATCTTCAATTTCCCGTTGAAAACAGTGTTTTAGCTTGATTTTCTTGAAGTCATGAAATCCTATAGTCCGTCAACCGTACTTAATGTTGGTCAATTGTAGAAAGGTTTAGTATGTGTTTAGGTACATTTCTGAGGTGAGTTACAATAATTCTCAAATAAATCCCCGAGATATCGCTTGAGACAGTAGACACCACCTTTCTTGACCAATAGTGTTCTTTAGAATCCTTAGGTCTGTTACACTATTGGTCAAAAAAGGTGACGTCTACTGTCTTAAGCGATGACTTAACGCTTAACATTGTATTCTTAACGCGAACTGAGCTTTTAATGTAAAGTATCTAATAAAAAGTATGAATAAAGTATGTAATAGAGTGTGCGATAAAAGGATCGTAGTATGTGCGTGAGAAAAAAAAGTTGTACTAATGTCTAAAGACGATTTCAGTCCACGGCAGGAATAGTTGATAACTTGAAATATACACAATTCTATGAAGTTTTGAGACATTACATCACTTTCCAATAATAAATGTAAATGAAGATCTTCGCACTTCATTCCGAATTCACTATGGTGGTGGCTCTACGGAGTTTGTGCCAGTCTGTGGTTACTCTATGGTTGAGGCAATGTAGGTTTGACAGAAGGGCTTGTCTTTTTTATATCTAATACAATTCGAAGTTTACAATTGAATCTAGTGACAAAATACAATAAAGGGATTTGTTTACTTATGTTGAAATAAACTTCATACGAGAGATAGAGAGAATTAAATAGAGAATCAATAGCTTTAAATGTTGTTTCTATTTTCAGAGCAACGCAATTTGGTTTTGATTTCGAGATTCCTACATTGTCTCTAGTGTTTGTTAAAGCATATTATATAAATTTAAATCTTTCAACACTCGACCAGCCTCAGACAAATTGATTTTAGCATCAGCGTGATATTTCGATATTCAAAGCGAAAACAAACATTGGAGCTTTTAAACGAGAAATAATTAAATGAAAAACAAAAATCGATGATAGCAAACTTAAGGGTGGGTTAGATTTAGGTTGACAATAAAGATATAGGGGTCCGTTGACTTGGTGAAGACGTTCTTAGTAATTTAAAATTGTTTACTTCAGTTATTCAAAAGCCGGTTGTTTCGTTGATCATGGTTTGCAGCGCAGCTTGTTTAAATACAAGCCTTTTTAAGTGTGCCCTTGAAAAATCCATTGATTTTGACTTATCCCGCATGGATATACTAATATTATGACTTTGACATTGAATCTGACTATATATAGTGAATAAACTTCATTGGAAGCAAAAGCTACAATGAGCCTTGGATATAAATAAATGATTAGTAATAGACACGATCAATCGTGTTTAATACGTACAAATATTTATCGTATGAACCGGCCCGTGACATTATTTCCCAACGGAGCGTAACAAATAAATACCGTACATTACAACAATAAACTTTAATAAAAATATAAGCGTTAATTACAAGAAAAAATAAGTTAGTGACGAGATATTAATAACTACGGACTGCTGTGCAAACATTAGACATCTACAAAGTCAGAATCAAATGTAGTAAACATCCATATACTGCCGATAATTTTAGCTATCCAGCCAGACTTAAACATTGTAGCACAAGCTAAGTAACATATAACAAAGTCAATGTTTCAACAAATCTATCTACCTATATACATATAAGGAGTCCTGACTGACTGACTCAGCAACGCAGAGCGGTAATCACTGAAGCTAGAAAAACGTATGGACAGTAACTTCCTATTATGACGTAAACATTTACGAAAAGGGATTTCTCGAAATTCAAATCCTAAAGTTGAAACGCTTGTAAATATTTGTATGGAAAAAATATTTGATTTGATATTAGACGAGAACATTGGAGTTTGGTGTAAAAAGCATGGATTATGATGTAATGCAACTTTCACAGAGTACTGAACACCATGTTTGATTATTATCACGCTCTACATAATATTTATATTTGTACGCATAGGCTGTACGCTTTTTGATTCCGAATGATTTTATGTCATTAAACTACGATTTGAATACAATAAATGGAAAAATCAATGATTTGAAAATGAATAGTATTAAAACCAACACAAAGTAGTCACTATTTTAACAAATGTACTTACTTAAGTGCACATCGACATACGCGCAATAAAAACATCGAAATAGATTAATATGCAAAACTGTAAATTAAGAAAATATCTGAAATCGGGATTACCAACTATGTATTTTTTTATTTACACGAAGATTGAACTTTATATCAATTATTATAGAAATTAAAGAAACAAACACTTATTACATTTTTTGGTCTGTGGTAAAAAAGAATGTTGCAATTGTTAAGCTCGATAAGAATTGGATAAAAGAAAATTTGTTATCGTAGTCAGCTGGTGTGCAGATAGTATTGTTGGTGTAACGACATTTGTGTAGGGTTCTTAATCAGAATTTTGGAATTTTACTGGTCAGAATCATTCATGTCATGATATAATTCTGATGCCATTTTCAATCAGTTTATTATTCAGTTGATTTATATGAAGTAAAATAATATAATAGACGTCAAAGTCATTGAATTAAAGTTGCTTTTAGAGTGTGATCAGTTGTATGATATATATATATATAGTCACAAATTCCCCTTTTCAAATTTCCGCGTTTTTTTATAAAACTTTTGATATTTGTGACGTTATTTAAGATTTAATATAAAATGTCGTTGTTTTGAAGCTTATGTAAGTATATAAACATGCTCTATCTGACGTTTAAGATCAAACCCAATATTTTTTTTAACTTTTGCATTTTGTACACATTTTATATTGTAAAACGGGTCTGAACACGTAAAATTGAAGATTTTTGTTTACCTTTTATTTCTACTGGACGTTTCGGCAAGGAATACTACACCGGCCGCGGTCACGAGTTGACTGATGAGGCGGGTAGACCGAGATGGGTGCTGCGAGCAGTTTTATCAACTACCCACATTCGGAACGGCTGCGAAGGCATACTATACTAACAATGTCCGCGCCAGTATAGGACGGTATGTCGCAAGGTTTAACATTTAACGTTCGATTTTCCACGTCGTTGACAGTTTAGATATGTATTGAAATTTTTATATTTTTTAATTTCAATCGCTTCACGCACAATCCCGGTATAGTAGTGACGTTCGACGGAGAGGAGTTTTGGAGTGCAGAGATGTATCCTGTGATTAATTTCAGCGTTGAGAATGTGTTCCTTGAATGTGTTCTTTCCAGAGTTGAGAACGTTGATTAGAAATAAAAGGTAAATAAAACCCTTTAACCCTTCAATTTTACGCGTTCAGACTCAATTATACGGTATAAAAAAAAAATCTTATTTTTCATAATCAGCAAAAGTTTCAAGATCTAGAAAACAGATAATAAGGTCCATTTTCTCAAAAATAATATCACATTTTATCTGGACGTCACAAGAAATGATGATCTAATAGAAGATGATTATAAAAGGAAGTATTCCAAAGGACGGATGAGAAAACTGTAAGGATGTGGGTGATCCCAACCCAACAAAAAGAAAAATACTGACAATGTATTTCTCATATGAATTATGATCTATTTCATGCGTGTTAGTACATGTTGATTTTTCTAGGATTATAATAAATAATAGGAACTAAATCACAAGTCACAAATTTCGAAATCAAAAATGCCACTGTAATCACAATTTCAAAAACGCTCTCAGAAAATGTCCAAACAGACACGTCTGTACTAACCACTAACCGAACAGAACTATTACTGAACAGTTTTCAAAACAAATGTTGCACCTGTATAGTACAGTCAAGTACCACTGCTGTTACATGTTCCATGTTATGTAAAACTTTTCCAAACAATTTTAAACTCTACGAAGAAGTAATAAGATCCAATCTGGTTTAAATAGTGATGATGGTAATGATGGTTTCTGTACAATGAACTGACCTGTTATTTAAAACTACTTTGTTATAGTGATTTTACAATAGGGTTTAGACATAGAGTCTTTCACATGATATAATCACAACATAACCTGCTTTAGTCTGTTCATTCGACAATTTGTGACATTATTGGACCTCATGTCGACATGGATTTACAGACTGGTTATGATTTACCAACTTTAAAATTAAGTTGTTTCAATTTCCCAGCTGGCTTTGGAAGTTCCACCATATCTTACCTATATACAAGATATTGCACCGTTAGACTACTATTTATTGCAGTTACTGGAACATTTCTTAAAAAAAAACGACGTGAACCATGTTAAAACGAACATTGAACTTTTTTCTTCAAAAAAAAAACCATAAACTTCATGAAAAACGGGAATGTTTCACCATGTTAATGATAGATCATGTTAATAACTACATATTGCTGAATAAAGTACAATTTTTCTATTAATTTGTTTTTATTTCAATACCAAGAAAAAGGAAATCTTTCTGGTGCCTTTAATATAAGATCGGGTTAGTTTTTATCGGGGCTTTCTACATATTAAAACTCACTTCGCTTATCGAATTTTCAAATAACAAATCAAACTCCATTAAATCATAATTTGACATATTGAATACAACGTCCCTATAAATTTTCCATCAAATTTTGTTTTCAGAATAGCTCTACTGATGCATCAGATAATCGACTAGAATCAATTAAACATGACTGCGCGTCCTTCATCAGCAGCTACCAGCGGAACGAGTCGCGTGCTGACACCTTTCAACCGGTACCAACCTTGAATTACTGGAAATAACGGCTAATTTCATATATGCAAACATGCCGACATAATCTTGGTAATCTTTACAAAAGGAGTTTGAAATTACTTTATACAGTTGTTTTATTATGCTTACGTCATGAATAGTTCAGTAACTTTTTAGAATTCAGAATTGAACAATTTCTTGCAAAATCGGGTATAATGTCATATTGGACAGGAGAGTTGGATATAAATCTGCTATTCGTTGGGTTCATCTAGATTTATCCTACTTTTAAAAGTGTCTGGGGCCTCGGCAAATTTATAACAAATAAAGATAGTTATTATTAAAAAAAAACCCTATTGGGTTTAAAAGGGTTTGTTTTAAAAAAGCTTGGTTTTTAATCAAAAAATTCTAGATTCTAAAGCCGATTATCCTATAGTAATCAGGACTTCTGTAGATGGCGTCCCCAATAAAGTAGAAATAGAAAGATCAAGCGCAAGAATCCAGGGAGATTTTTGAATAGCAATAAAATAATTGACAATATATCTTGCAAGGTATCATACTACATCCAAAAATAAACTGATAGAAGCCAATGTTGATTCAACCTTAACATAATTCATGGGATTATGTGTTTTACGGACTTTAATAGGAAACACGATAATGTTGACGTACTAACAGACGCTAGCTATTGTGCTAACTGTGCTAGCTATTGTAATTTGATATTGAAATGGAAAGTCTTTGAACTTGATATCCGGATATCGTTATTACAAAAATTGGAAATTCAAAACATCAAGTTTTACTTTACGAACAAACAAAAAAAATATCCAATATACAGCATTCTGACGCATAAATACAGGTCATTGTTAAACAAAGCATTTTCCCATTGGAAACAGAAGAAACATTGAAGAGTGTAGATTTAATGTCAAATGACATATTTGAAGGACTTCTCAGGTACAAATCAGCTTATCTTACAAATCTGTCACGCCAAATAAGACTTTATGACTGAGTAATAAGTTTTGAGTTCGTTGTAAATGGAAGGGTAGTTAAGTCGTTTGACATTGATGATTGCGCACCGGCAATTCAGAGTGCACGGGCCAATGTCAGCTTGTCCCCGTGTGTATGATCGACGGTGAGTTGTCATTGTGTTCGCATGATGATTTAGAAAAGACAATCGTTCAAATAACTCATAATTAACGATGATTTGATAAATATTTAAAACTTTAAATAATTCCAACATTTATTATGATAAATTTGAATTTGTAAAATTATCGTTCTAATTATAATATATTTTGTAATTTCGCTTTGTAATAACAATTCTGCTTGTACGTATAAACTTTTATAGTATTTATATGAATTGTTTTGTAGTAATTACTTAAACTAACTGGGTTTATAAATTTGTATATGGCTTAGCAACAACTCTGTCACCTCACTTGTGACACTTGTGCACCTAAGACACAGACGGTACCTAGTTTGGGGACCACCAGATATTACAAGAAAATACATATCTATACAAAGTGTCAAATATTATGTAGCTTTTGCTATTATGTAAATAATTGAGGTAACTAAGTGAGCTATTCAAATTATAGATATGCGTCCAAGACTCCAGATTCCGAGAACAAATACAAATATAAGTAACCGAGATACGAATATAAGTAAGAAAACAAAAAAAAGTCTTTTAATGTAGTATAAACGTGAATTCAAGGTCTAATCATAGACGATTCGTGGAGGTCATAGAAGCATCTTAACACATTTTTTCTATCCGCTCACCTCTCTCTTAAGCATGCAACTTCCCATTAAATTCTCATTAATAGCCAATCTTGCAAATTAATTAATGAAACGTGTACAAAAAAGGGATTTACTGGTCAGTCTTTGTTCTCCGTACATTTATACGTTCATTGCAAACATTAATTTGGTAATTGATAATAAAAAAAATAGTGTTCTTTTGTAATTGGGGTACCTATTTGACTCAAGAAAATTACGTTTAATTCATAACTCATTGGAACACTAGAAAAAAGACAAATTCATATAAAAAATATTTTCGCAAATTCATTAGAAAATTAACTAGATATTTGAGAATATTTAAGTTGCCAACATGGTGGGGAGATATTGATATTTCTGTCACTCGTGCAATACAATGCAATGCAACCAGCCCTTTGCGTATCCACTGCTCGTCATGGGCCTCCTCGTGCACATCGTCTTGTGCATGAGAGATGTATGACCTTAAAACGCCACGCTGCTGCCCAAGCGGGTTGGTGAGTGCATTCTTTTAGAGGGCTTGTGGTAGCCGCTGTGGTAGACGACAGAAAGAGTTACGTCACTCATGCGAGTATGTAAATGCAATATATATAATGCTCCATTTCTATTTTGTGACCTCCGAGCTCGTAATCTGAGTCGGTTTAATTTTTTTTTATTAAACTTTCATACATTTTATATAAAAAGTTTGTATATTACTAGCTGTGCCCGGCCACGCGTTGCTATGGCTGCCCAACAGATGGCGCTAACCCTGTTTTTACCAGTTTTTTGGGTAAAAAACATGTTTTTACCCAGCGATAGGTATATAAAAACACGCGCGTATTCGAATGCAACGTTGTGTCACAATTTCACAGCAATCGGTGAAGAACCTTCGGAGATTTAAGATTTTGAACAAACGAACGTTTACATTATTTTTATTTATATAAATTATTATATATTCTATATATGTTTCACGCATTATTGGATTATACAGTAGTAGTTCGTAATTGGCTTATTAATTGTCAAATATTATTCTCATACATAATTTATATAATAAGCTGTGAACTATTTGTATATAAATAAATAAAAATAAGAATATTATACAATATATAAAAAGTTTTCAAGATATTTTAATTCAGAAATTAATTATTCTGGGCACGACCGTGGCTCACCCCGCCCAGACTCGCCGCCCTATCGAACTATGGTAATTAGTACTGTAGTACCTAGTAACAGTATAATAGATTTTGTCAAGATATATAAACTGTGTTATGCCTTATGGAAGTACTACGTGCATTTTGTGCATGATCTGAATTTGACTAGATACAGAAATCATATCGATTCTGTAAGAATCTTATGTTTTTTGTTATAATATATTTCCTTTGTTAAATGACTAAACGTAATAAAGGTTTCAATTCGTTAGGAGCTATTAGTTTTTTTTTATTAGCTTGAGTTTATAAAAATAATTAAAATATGTTTTTTCTTAATTATGGGCACTTCGCCTCTACATATTCACCTACTCTGTGTCGCCGGTAATTTTTATCACAAAAGTTGCGCGCATACCTAATTAGTACTTTGTAGAATCAGCTGCATCTCGGTCATGGTGGCGCGAGCTATTATACACGTCTCATGTTCACAACGAATGATGTGGGTAGGTATTTTTTTATAGACAGAAGGTGACAGACGAGCAGACAGTACACCTGGTGATAAATGGATACTGTCGTCGCCTATGGACCTCCACGATATATGCCAACAGCAGTGAATGTCAATTTATTTGCAAGACTCTAGTCTTCAGGAAATCTTGATAAATACCGCGTATACAAAAAATCGCAATGTAGGCGGCAGTCGGAAGACAGATTTTGGAATTTTCCATACAGAAAAGTTGTAGAGCTTTACGAACCATATTAAACAACATTTGTACAGTTATATGTATAGACGTCACAATTGTTTTTTTTTTTTTTTAGGATTTTTGAAAAGTTTCCACCATCATCATATTGGAACTACTGAACCAATTTAGCTCATATTCGAATTTAACCCAGATATAGACCCAAATAACTGTTACCATTTCAATTAATTTTCATCATTCAATCAATGGCATAAATGCGCCGTGCAGTTTGCCCACTTATACATATCCAATATACTACTCTGTCAAATAAGTTTCGGGATTTATTTTAATAAAACAAACAATATTGCTTCAATAGTCTAAATTTATTTTGTCGCCCTCGAAATAGGCTCCATTTGACTCGATACACTTTCGCCAGCGAATAATCCATTCGTCGAAACACTTCTTAAAGGCACTTTCCGGTAAGGCCTTTAGATCTTTTAGCGAATTTTGTATTATTACGTCAACGGACTCAAGACGTCTGCCACGAAGTGGTAATTTGAGTCGGAAATAAGAAAAAGTCATACGGGACCATATCTGGCGAATATGGCGCTTGATCGATGACATTTGTTGAATTTTTGTCTATAAATTTCCTATAAATCCATATAAATAATTGAGGTGTGTATCCAAGAATTTTTGTTCCTAAAATCTGGTATTTTCCGATGAATGTTTTTTCGTAATCGCCTCATGACGTCCAGGTAATAGTGTTTATTGATTGGTTGACCCTCCGGGAGGAATTGTGAGTGGAAAACACCATGATAATCAAAGAAAACAGTCAAGATGTCTTTGATTTTTGAGTGACTTTGACGTGGTTTTTCCAGTTTCGGTTCGCTATCTAAGCGCAATTTCGAAGCTTGATTGGCCGGTTTGCATGTCAAACTCATAAAGCCACGTTTCGTCACCCGTTATGATGCGTTTCATGAATGTGGGATCCGCACTGGCTCGTTCAAGCATGTCTGTAGCAACATGTTGGCCTTTTTGAAGAAAATTCAGTACCTTCGGAACAAGCCGTGCCACGACGCGTTTCATACTTGAAAACATCAACCAAAATGTAGCGAACGGATTCGTGACACATGTCAACTTTCTGAGATATCTCTCTTAAGCTAGCGCGACGATTTACCATCACCATGTCCTTCACCTTTTTGTTATTTTTTCAGTCGAATACGTTGAAGGTCGATCAGAACGAGGCTAGTCTTCAACCACTTCTCGGCCTGCTTTGAATGCTTTGTACCACTCATATGCTCTTGTTTTTGATAAAGTCGACTCACCGTAGGCCTTCTCTAACATTTTCAATGATTTGACAGTAAATATATACCGTAACCAGCCTTATATCGTCCACTGGTGAAAATGAGCCTCCTTATGCACATTATCTTGTGCATGAGGGATGTATGGCCACGCTGGCCAAGTGCATTTACGTGTCCATTCTTTCATAGGTGGTGTAGTTCCCACAAATATGTATACTACAATAGATATACAATGACATAAACAGAGTGGCAAACAAGCTAGCACAAAATATAGGCAAAAATTGAAAATGATGACGAGATATACAAACTTTTCAAATGAAGGTAGTTTTGAAGTTTTTTTAGAGAAATTTCCTAAACGTGAATTTTATGATCGCGAAAGCTGCCTCTGTTGCCACACAAACAAACCGTTACTAGTTTGTGGTAAAGATGGCTTGTAGTTTGACTATACTACTAATGGTCACTACGATCTATTGCCTTATCGTCATCAGACCATCAATATTTATGTCATTAGCTCCCTTGTTACGGCTAGTTCGTGAGTCAATCTGTCCATCATTATGTGAATCAAGACCTTTGTACCGAGACTGATCTGCTCAATACTTATGATAAAATCGAGAAAAAAAAACAAAAGTTGTTAAGTGCGACTGAGTTAACCTAGAGGGTACTCAAATATGCTAATAATGAGGTCAAATGAAATGGTTAGGAGTAGAGTTCCTTAATTTTAGGCGTAGAGTTACCATGAAGAGAGAGTTTCTTTAAGGGATAAGATACGAAGCGAAGAGATTCGCCGAAGAAAGGGTCATCGATATAGGTATTTAATTATGTTAATGAAACGAGCAGCAGAAATGCTGAAAGTGGCGGCAAATTTAAAGGTGCGTTAGGTTTGTTGCTATGGTGACAATAAAGATGAGTCTTAGGAGTCTTCGTCTACATTTTCAGTAATTAAAATTAAAAATTAAAATATTATATATATATAGTCTACATTAAAATTATTTACTTCAGTTATTCAAACATAGTTTGTTTTGTAGATAATGATTTGCTGCATATATAGTATTAAGCTATTTAATGTGTTGATCTTGAAGCTTAATGCAGCTCATTTTCATATTTCACTAGCAAAACCCGGAAGACGTCTTCCGGGTTTTGCTAGTGAAATATGAAAATATGAATATGTCCTGCCATAGAAGTTGATGTGCTGCAGCGCATTCTAGTGCCGAGTTACAACAAAGTGGATAGCATAATAACCTTCTCCATGAAAAAATACATATATGTGCCAACTTTCATGGTGATCGGTCAAACGGTGTCGAAGTCTATTAATCTCAGACAGATACACCAACATCCATTTATATATATATATATATATATATATATAGTCTATAAGTTGAAATAAGCGGAACTATAAGTTGCGGAGAAACGGTACATGATTTTTTATTAAATGTAATTGCCATCGTTTTCTACAACTTTTCACCAATTTTTCGGCAACTTATGAATCCCGTGCCAAAAATTTTTTTCCGGTTTTGAGGCGATCCAAGTATCGAGCCAATTTTCGACTTCTCTGTGATTCGTGAAGCGCTGCTCGGAGAGTCCATGGGCCATCGATCTGAACAAGTAGTAATCTGAAGGAGCAACGTCTGGAGAGTACTGCGGGTGGGGTAAGATCTCCCATCCAGTTCTTTTCAGATATGTTTTGACCGGTTTCGCAACATGTGGCCGGGCGTTGTCATGCTGGAGAATCAGCTTATCGTGTCTTTCGGCATATTGCGGCCGTTTCTCTTGCAAGGCACGCTTCAATCGTATTAGTGGCGTCGGTAGAGCTTTCCGTCAATGGTTTGGTTCGGTTGCAACAGTTCGTAGTGGACCACACCGACCTGATCCCACCAAATACACAACATGACCTTCTTTCCGTGAATATTGCGCTTCGGAGTGGGTTTGGATGGTTGGCCTGGGTTGACCCATGATTTTTTGCGAGTGGGATTACTGAAGTAAATCCATTTTTCATCCCCAGTCACGATCCGATGCAAAAATGACTTCCTTTCGTGCCTTTCAAGCAAAATTTCACAGGTGGTTTTTCGCTTTTCGATGTCTCGTTCTTTCAGCTCATATGGCACCCATCTGGACTCCTTTTGAATCTTTCCCAAGGCTCGCAAACGATTATAAATGGCAGCTTGTGTCACATTTAATTGTTCTGCCAACTGCTGTTGACTTTGAGCATCGTCCTCCTCCAATAATGCTTCCAATTCGACGTCTTCGAATTTTGTCATGGCACCCAGACGTTCTTTGTCGTTTACGCCAAAATCATCACTCTTGAAGCGACGGAACCAGTCTCTGCATGTTGTTTCAGAAAGAGCATGCTCACCGTAAGCCTCCACAAGCAATCGATGGCTTTCGCTGGCCGTTTTCTTGATATTGAAGAAATACAAAAGTACTTCCCGCATATGGTGTTTTTTTGGCTCGAAACTTGACATTTTCAATGGACAGAACAAAAGCGTTGTTGAGGCAATTATGGCGCAAACTGAACTAAAATGTGAAGCTAATGAAACGTACTTTGACATGCAATAGTTGCCCGATGACAATTTCATGACAGCACATAGCAGCGACACCTACATTGCAAACAGCGGGTTTCAACTTATAGACCTAGACTTATATATATATATTAATTTCTTACATATCATTATCCTAAAAATATTGCATTTTTTTATTTTGAGTATGGTTGGCCTGCTTCACCGACTGTCCTTGAGCATATAGGTGCTAGCAGAATATCAGTGCTGTTGATTATCTGCAGCGTTTGCTAACTCCATTTTGTTGTCGCGGCACAATATACCTAGTCAGATGTAGATACATCTGACTAGGTATAGTATTGTGTTGTGATGTTGGCCGGCTATAGTATAGCACCATCCCAACCCTTCCCGTTGGTGTCGTAAAATGCGACTAAGGGATAACAAAGCCGCTATCACAGAGGCTGAGGAATTATACCATCTTAGAGTAGACTCGCCAACCCGCTTGGCCAGCGTGGCGCTGTAAGGCCTCACATCCCTCATGCACGTGGAGAGGCTCATGTCCAG
The DNA here is from genome assembly GCA_914767545.1 of Sesia apiformis. Lineage (NCBI taxonomy): Eukaryota > Metazoa > Arthropoda > Insecta > Lepidoptera > Sesiidae > Sesia > Sesia apiformis. The sequence continues at coordinate 9,727,808 of OU611973.1, forward strand.
CAGTGGTTACTGAAAGGGCTGGTCTCTATTTATACTTTTATGTGCTTAATCGTTGTCGTGAAAAGCAAAAATATTTCTTTTTCTTTCGTTAAAATATCCAAAAAAAAAAAAGATTTATTTTCTTAACCATATTTTTTTCCGCTGGCAACAATGCCATAAGTACACACATAAGCAGTCATTTATTATGAATAATTTTACCAGTTAGCGACCTAGCAACTAGCACAAGGACTCCCGAAGTCTCGCCACGACACGTACTCACTATGTATTTGAAACTTACAGTTTAAATAGTCAAAACAGAAAAGTGAGACCCTACATGTAAAAGAATTTATAATTGCAATTTCACACTATGTCCACGTTTCGAAATTTTATAACTAATTTAGATGAGTTGGCTATTTGACTCAGTATTTTCCGCATACTCTATCTCTCTTTTAGTATTTGTTTGTTCTGTACTCACTTTGTTAAATTTTTTTTTTGCCTTCCATTTCCCACATTATGTATGTATGATGCATCTATGTATTTTTGTATCGTAATTATCTTAAGTGTATATGTATAAAATATTATTATTATTTAAGTTAATAATATCGGTTGATTTGATATTATGTAAAATTGCACCATCTACCTATATTTGAATATAGTTATCTGTTTCCTCCTTACCACCGAAAGGTTACTTGGAAAAGATCGCTTTGGCGATGAGGCCGCCTATTTTCCTCTGTAAAAAGTTATCTATTGTATATAAATAAAAATTAAATGCTGTTCGTTGGTAAGCGCATCACTTGAGAACGGCTGGATCGATTTGGCTAATTTTTTTTTCAAAGTGTTCGTAATAGTCCGAATAAGGTTTTTAAGGAAAGAAAAATTGGAAAACATGCCCGGAAAATTGGGGAAAAACTGAGTGCTTTTTTCTATGGGATTTTTGTATGTCAAAATGGAAAAGAATGTCAAAGCTTTAAATTGAAATTAATTTGAATTTGGAATTCCAAGTGGAACGCAAGTTAACCAACTAAGTTCAAAGTGGCCACTATTAACAAACGGTAATTTCATAGGTAAGGCCCTAATATTCCAATCATGGGTGACAACCTTTGCGAATCACGTACGGAGTGTCATTGTGTGCGTGACCTACAGCGGTTTAGCGTAATATCGCTTTTCTCCCATGCGCGCAAGATTCGATTTGGCTCGCGCTGAACAAAATTTTATTTTGTAGGTATTTTTGTAGATGGAGAGTTATTAGACTTATCAGGGAGTGAGTCTTCTATACTTGTACTATTGGTTATTCTATGCTACAGTCGCTCTGCCGTTTAGATTAAAAATCAGAAATATCATTTGTGGTTACCGTTGGTGAGTTGAATTAATTATAAGATATCGATAGAATATTAAGAATGTTTGTATCTGTGTATCGTTAGGTTGCGATAATGGGATTGTGAAAATTCCTGAATCGAGAAAAAAATTCAATTTATAAGTTTCTCCACAATCAGTCGTTGATTGAAGTCACTGACATAGCTCGTAGAATCAGCATGCTAAAGTTGTAATGGGCAGGTCATATGTGTCACAAGGCCGATAACTGTTAGGGTAGAAGAGCCCTCGAGTGGAGGCTACGTATCGGGAAGCGCTGTGTGTTTTTTTTTCTTTTCTTTCTGGATAAAGGGTGGCAGACGAGCATACAGTCCACCTAATGGTAAGTGGATACTGTCGTTCATGGACATCCGTAATACATGCCAATATTAGTCCAGAACGACAAATGTTGGTATGCCCCAGCCAACCTTTGGAGATATAGGAATGGATTTAGGGAATAGGTTGGAATAGGAAAATGGGGTGGAATAGGATGGGAATGGGCAGAGCCCATTCCCATCATATCATATCATATCTCACTCACTACCGAAACACGACGTACATTGAGAAAATAGGATAAAATGGGAAATGCAGTATATTTCAAGCTAGTCTTCTATGAGAGAGGGGTAACGTGGCCAGGGTTAACCCACCTCCACCCATGGTCCTACCAACCTTTTGGTTATACGGACCGAATCGTCAGGAGGTACGCGCCGTTCGCCTGCTAGGGCTATGTTGCGGCGCGTATCTGCTCTGCCTCCCTACAAGTATTCTCTTTTGCCTGTGTCCCATAAGCACTCTCTCCTTTCTGGGGCTGTTCTACTCCACTAGACGATGTACTTCAGTGCCGAGCAGCTCTTTCGGGCTCCTTTTCCTGTGCCATCGGTGTGCAAACTCTCTGAGCCCGCGGAAGTTCGCTTCGGAGGAGACGAGGTCGCAGTAATATGCCGGTCCCTCCTCCCGCCGTACAATCCCCTCTAGCATGCTCCGTCGATCTTCCTCGTATAGAGGACAGGACCAGGACATGGTGCAAGTCCTCCTCTGCCATGCCACACTCACACTGACTACTCCACACTCACACTGACTACTAACGTGACTACTGGATAACGTGGCCAGTCGAGTGCGCCCAGCGCCTGTGGGAATGCAGCGTGGACTGTCCCCCTCCAGTGGTAAGCCTGCGGTAAGTGTGGTAAGCCCTCCGGCCAGGTAGAGCAATGACTTGAATAAGTACGCCGGTGGTAGATGGATCAGAAGAAACGTAAATCGTGTGTGGTGGTGAGCCTTAAGACAGACCTATATCCAGCAATGAAGAGAAATAGGCTGGTAGTACGGTATGGTGCAATTCGCACGCTAGGTCTCACCATGTGAGCCAGTCATTAGGTCTATGCATGGTAACGCGGCTAAACACGAAACTTGTTAATTTTTGACTTCCACGCGAAGTTGAAAACGAACGCCAGTCTTACAAAATGCAAACAAAAGATGCCAATTACACAAGCTAACCACAAAATGACATTCGTTTAACGCTTGACACGGTTCCGTACGTTATTTATTGTTTATTCTACACTTCAAGGTGCTGACAAACAAACACGAGTATGTTACTTTAGACTGGAGTTTGACAACTGCTGCGCCTTATCAATGCATAAACCAGGTCTTTATGGCGGATCGAAAGACCATGCGAACAGCGTTGGCGCGGGCGGTAGGGAAACGCGAGGTGCGGCGATCACCCAGCCGCCAAATTTGCAGAAGCGCTGAATGTTCCGTCGACCGTAATATCATAAATGGACCGATCAATTAAAAAAAAGGCGAGTGGCCCTCTTTACGTAAAAACAAAAAATAAGGAGCTACGAAAATTTTCGACTTCCACGTTGTTAGCTTTGGGTAATGGATAAAGGAAAGTTTCAGTGTCAAAAAGGTTTTTCTAGAAATATCAAACCTAAACTTTTTTATTTATTTTTTCCAGGAATTTCATGCCCGTAAAAGGGTCAGCTACGACAATCTTGATTGGAGCGTCCTTAACGCTGCATCCGAGGATGTACCAACACTGATTATTCTTATCGGTAATTGGATCATAATGCGAATGCTGTCACCCATGTTTATATCCACGGGTGACAGTGCCATTACTGTCCTCATGGATATATCTGTCAGGACTGTCTGATAGTTTAACAGATTTTACCTAAGAAACTAAGAAAACTAATTTCATAAGTAGACAAGGATTACGAGTATGTCTACATCAGTGACTACAGAGACCAGGTTGATATTGATCATGGAGTAGCAAACAAAGGTAAATTAGACAATGTATATGTATATATGACCTATGCAAATAAAGCTAATTAATCGATAGTGATTTACAAGTAAGTGGGGAATGTATGTATTATGACGAATGGCGCACGGACCAGACTGATATCGGCTAAGGATTAATGAGGGAAATTTATCCTATTTTAACGAGTTACAAGACAATCGATTTTGTGAGGCATGCGGTTTCGCTATCTGTTTACTGGAGCTTGTATCACTGACGCGTAACGTTAGAACTTGAGGTCGAAACTGTCCCGTTTAATCGCGGACAAGACTTATGGACACACGTGTTGGATAAAAATGTTATATATCGTACCTACCATGAGCCTATGTCAATCCATTGCTCGATATAGGCCTCTCTCAAGACTTGCCACCACACACGATCCTCGGCTCTTGTCGTCCAACCACAAGCGGCGAATTTTTTTAAGTCGTCTGTCCACCTGTCCCACATTGCTTTCCCGTGGCCTCCACTCGAGGACTCGGTCTACCTCATCGGTTATCGGTCCCGCGGCAAATATGACCTGCCCACTGCCACATCAACGTGCCGATTCCACGAGGTGTGTCGGTCACTTTAGTTATTTGGCGAGTGTCTTCCTTTCGGATCCTATCCTGCAAACAAACTCCGACCACAGCTCGCTCGGTGACTTTGAACTTAAAAAAAAATACATAACAGGTAGATAATTAGACATTTAGGGGTATTTCTATGCTTAATCCTCCTTTCATTCTTTCATGCTTAATCCTTCTCCACGCGAGCAAGAGGCTTTTAGCAATCCCGTTGATATGAAAAGTTCAGTTAGGAATAGTTACTTCATGCTCGAAAGAAGTTGAGCCATGGTAACTGTCGCTAAATACCAATTATTTTTTGGTGTTACTACATAATAGATGTTAAATAGTGATCGTTTTATTGTCGAAATGTACAAATAACACGTGAGCAGGCTCATAAATCGGATAGTGTCTTATTACAAAAAACCGAACACTCCGTATAAGTCTACGATAAAATATGATATTATATGTATGTACTTATCGACCATCGAGACACGGCACTGCGCGACACTGTTAGCTGACGAAGCGGAGAGGTCGCGGCCCTAACCATTGTCCGCCCACAGGAAAACTGGCGTTCCATTCTAAATTTAAATAATTTCAAATTGACGCATTCCTTTTTAAATGTTTTTAATTCCTCTAAAGGACAGCATAGACAATCAAGTGCAGAGGGTTTTAAAATAAGGATTCGTAACCAGCCATTTTTTTCGTCTACTACTAGTCCCCTTATGCACGAGGGATGGCCTTGAAATGCCACGCTGGTCAAACGAGTTGGCGAGTCCACAGTTTTTAGTTTAGTTTAACACCCATGGGAAGAGATGAGGTAGTGCTATTCTAAAGCCGACACCACACGGTATAAAGTATTACAGCAAATAGCAAAGACGATATCTCAAAAACACAACGACCTCACTCGACTAATACTTGGTGTCGTAAGTCACGCAAAACGCATAATTGTAACCGCGATAAGCGAACCGATAAGCGTGTTATTAGCATTAAATAAAATATGTGAGCGTCTAAACAACTGTATCAAGAGGTAATTCCCTGATGCTACAACATGGGGTTTTTCAAGGATTCTTCAAGGTCGGTAGCGCACCCGCATACCCCCTGGCGTTGTACGAGTAGGTGTCCACGGGCGGCGGTAGCCACTTACCATCACGTGGGCCGCTAGCCCGTCTGTCTTCTTAAATAGAAAAAAGTCCAGAAATCGGCTTCTTGATTCTTGACAAGAAAAATGATATTTTCTTGATTTGAATTGTATATTATTCTACAGTCACGTAACTACAATTTCACGCAACAAACGTGTTTATATGACGTTTCTAACTCACATATTTTAGATATAAAAATTTTGTGATTTAAACTAATTATTAGAATGTGAACTGTAAAAATAAGGTAGGTAAAAGAGCAATTTGAACGAAAAACTTGTAATTTTTTTTATTTACCACTGAATTAGACTAAAATTTATTATCAGAGCATCTGAATATGTTGATAAAGATAATTGACATATATATCTCTTCTTCGAATTGTTTTCCACTGAATTTAGTAATAATTTGTTATAATTATAAGAAACATTATAATTATAGTTACTAGCTCACATTAAGGAATACAAGTTCATACCGTTTCAATAATTTTTCTTGTAACATTTTTTAATTGCCGATCTAACTGGCCTCTTTATAATACGTGTAACTCTTAAACAACTTTAACGGTTTAAATCGCGTCTATTTGACATTATTTATATCCCGACGTTTCGAACACTTTGCAGTGGACGTGGTCACGGGGTGACTAATTGATTTTATTTGTCACTTGAGTTATTAAGAAATTATTTGGACTACCGTCTGAAATTTTTTTGAACTACCGTCTGGATTTTTTAATCATAACATTCCCTATGCACGCAGTATTCACTCACGGTGTCCAGAGGTCTTGCAGTATTGCGTTGGCCTTGGGATTTAATTAATTTAATGACTGGATCCCAAGCCGGTGGTACTTGCCAACCATCAAATATATCAAATAAATAATGTCAAATATACGCGATTTAAACCGTTAAAGTTGTTTAATTGCTAAATAATTGTATTTATCATATCATATAAACATACAATTATTAGTGCACTCGAGTATTAAGTGCAATTATCTTTATTTGCACGGTGCGTTTCTATTAATCTGTCGTCGTTATGGACGTCTTGGAGCGCCATTTAAAATCTACACAATAAACTTGAATATAAAATCACATTTCAATTCGCTCCTTTAACCTCTGACTATGTAAACAACCCGGTTGCTTAGCAACACAGGCACAATGGCTAACGATCCAGCGGCGGGTGGTGCCAGATAGAAATACACTCGACATATGAGTGCGAGAAGGACGGATATGGGGTTTGTTGAACGATAAAGTTCACAGTACCTTGGTTTTATTATGGAATTTATTACTTCCCCATACATGAGCTACTTACGATTGGTAGTAAAGTTGCACTTCCTAGGTAAAAATCAATGTATATGGAACTTGATGAATTTAGTTTAGATTTTCTAATTACAATAAGTTGCCGTGTGGTGTCGCCTTTAGAATACCACAAGCCCCGAGGAACTACACCACCTCCAAAAAAGTGGACTCGCCCACCCGCTGGGCCAGCATGCCGTTTTAAGGCCATACCGGCCCGTGTTCAGCAGTGGACGATAAATGAACTAATGACAGTGATGATTTATTACATAGTGGAGTGTAGGCTTTCTCGGCCGGTGTCCATATTAATTGAATCTTCCGGGCTACTTGGCCGAGGTCTTCTGGAATCTCTTTTCTTTCTTACTTTCTTATGGAAGAAAGAAAAGAGATTCCAGAAGACCTGGGCCAAGTAGCCCGGAAGATTCAATTAATACGATTTATTACATCTCGACTAAAAGTCAACGGTTGAATCCAAAACACAAATCAGTTTCGAGATTACAGGGTGTATTTCTTAACAAATCGAAACGATGTTTAGTTGAAAAATAAATAAATAAATAACACCACACTCAATGGCCTCACTAAGATTCCCTGTGTCGTGAGTCGTGAGTGAGGTAGGGAAGTATCCACTTACCATCAGGTGGACTGTATGTTCGTCTGCCGCCCTTTTCTATAAAAAAAAAACATACAAAGTCGAACACAACACACGCAACACCCAGCCACGAACAAACACCTGTCTTTAAACAAATGTTTGTGCGACCAGGAATCGAATCCGGGACCCATTGCACAGCACGCAGGCTCATTACCAACTGAGCTAGTTTTTACGTTTACGTCAAACAAAAAAACAAACTCGCAGTCTGTCTTGAAAATAATTAGTATATGAATAGTTTTATGAACAGGGCGCATTTCTGCGGATTGAAATAAAAATTTGGCAAAAAGTAAATATTTCGGTTAAGTTCCAAAATATTGCCACATTGTTTTAGTATGACGACGTAAATTATGACGACGTAAAAGTTTAAAAAAATATCTCAAAAAATAACGATGTCTATGCATACAAACTATATGTTGTTGGATAGGGCTCGTAAAGCTATACAATTTATGTCTAAATACTTTCTTCAAAAACGTACGGATAATTGTAAAAAAATCCATCAAAGTGACGCCTGCGTTTTGTTAAAGCAACTTTCATGTCACACTCTAATAATACGGCACTGAATATCATCATACTAATCATACATCATCAATGAATTTTATTTGACAGACAGGAAAATGCAGTCCTGTCAGTCAATGACCAAGGCACAAACACGCGTTCGAAAACCAAAGAAACCGTAGGAAAAAAGCAAAAACAACAATACGACCACCCACAATCCATTCTCACTTTTGAACGCGCCGCGCTAAGTTATTCGAAAAACAAACTTGGTCTCGCGAAATGCTTGCGTTGAAAAAAAAAACGAAATTTAAAAATGGAATCTTCGAAATTTAATTAAGTAAAATTCTGTGGCGGCACGAAAAAAGGTGATTCGTCACAAAAATTAACACAATTAGTTATTTTAAAAACTAATTTTGCCCCTCGCCACATTACATTAGTTTGCTAAAGCGACAATCCACTTTAGTGGCAATTGGCAGGTCATATTTGCCGAAGGACCGACAACGGATACAGGAGACTCGAGTCCTCGAATAGAGGCGCCGTATAGGACACCCTGCGGGGAGATGGACCAATGACTTGATTAAGCTCTCGCTGGTGGTGAGTAGATAAGAGCCGAAGATCTTGTTGATAGATGGTAGATGGCAGCGTTGGTTGATGGCCTGTATCCAGCAGTGTAGAGACAGTCTGGTATAGTATGTTTATTTTTAACAAAATAAATCATCATTTTATCGTACATCGCGACATGTAACGCTGATTTTGCAGAGCGACAGTATCCAGTTACCACTAGGTGAACTATCTGATCGTCGGCCGCTCTCTCCTCTTAAAAAGAAACCTCAAAAATTACTTTTTTGAAGTTAATTAACCCAGATGGTTATAGGCTACATTTGGGTGTCCTAGGGAATTGTTATTCCACCGGAACAAAGTCAGAGCGAGTCGATATGTTTTATACACATAGAGAAAGATCGCAATTTTGTCATACATATGTTAGAATTAGAGGCAAAAGTGATATGAACGATTGACAGTAGTGTGCGAAATGGTCTCCACGTCCGACCCACCGCAAACTTAGCTTTTTTTTATTAAACTTTACATATTATTATGTAACCCTAATAAACATGAGTGTGAGCTCAAAAAGCTATGCCATTTCTGTAGATTAGTAAAGTCGCATTTCCTAGGAAGTACACTGAACTTGAAATTACAACCAGCCCCTTCAGTATCTCCACTACTGGAGCCTGTTCATGCAAGGTCTTATGCATGAGGGATGAAGGGCCTTAGAACGCCACGCTAGTCAAGTGGGTTGGCGAATACGCCACGAGTAGGAAGAATTTCGGTCATTGACATAATGTCAGCCAAGACTGGACGCAAGAAGATTTGTATGAGATCGTAGCACACGGACCACTTTACTAGACCCCCCATATTAATTGAATTGAACTGCTCGTGGCGCGCGCTTTAGTTCCTCAGCACTTGTGGTAGCCGTTTTGTTATCCCTTCGTCGCCTACAACGAGACCCACGGATAGAGAGCACACGGCACTATTATAGTAACACGGAGTGCAAATAAAGTCAGTTTAGTGTGCACTTTTTTTTTATTTTAACACTGAATACAGTGCTTTCGAAAAGTAACGAATATATTCATTATTTCTGAAATTGAGAGTTTTTCGAAAAAATCCTCCGACACGTCGATTTTGTTTTAAACAAACACACTTTTTGACATACGACCCATATTTGTGACGTCACCGTTGTTCGAGATATGACGTCATCGACATTTTTTTTTAAATGGCAACCCCCAATTTCGGCCACGCCATTTGAAAGAGCGTGGCATTCTACGTACACATCGTCAAAAATTATGGTATGATTATATTAGCGTGAGTATCTAGGTTATACAAAAAAATGAAGAAAAACGATTTTAAATTTCAAAATACTAAATTTCAACAACTAATTAAATGTTCAAATTGTGCACCTATACATATATACATCTATACATACAAACTGTATGTTGTTGGGGCCCGTAAAGCTCTACAACTTTCCCCTATAGTTTATTCTAATCCAATTTGTCCAAAATGTAAACAAACATGGCGAACTAAGGTAACTTTCACGGCCTTGAATGAAATAGTGAAGTGATAATTGTTTACATATACATAATTTGATGGGTCGAGAGTGCAAGTTTGCCTTAGGTTTAAAACTAAATCTCAAATATTTCATCGATAATATAAATACTTTTTTTCTAAAATGTATGGACAAGAGTGAGATCTGCCGACGTGTATTAATATTTGAAAAAAATAACAAATACAGTTTCAGCGATGTTTTTTGCAATCGAAGACGTATTGTAAGGACAGTTGTAATCACCATTTTCAATTGTATATAATAAGGCATGGCAAGTGGCATATGCGTTCACAAGGTTAGTTTAACCTCCAGAGACTGTACTGTGGTCAGTGATGCGTTACGAGACTGTCTTTAATAAGCAGATTTCAAAGTTTATTGTAGTTATAATGTTAACAATTAAACAATACTCAGCGATATTATATGACATATCGCAAAATCTAATTATCGTATATACGTACATATTATTATATAGATATCGATGTAATCGGCCTTTAAAATAGCACCAACCCATTTCTTCGCGTGAATCTCGTAAAAGGTGACTAACGGATAAAACAAAGCCACTAATAATGAGGAACCCGAAGAACTACACCACATCTAGAGGAATGGACTCGCCAACCCGCTTGGCCAGCAGCGTGCCATTTTAAGATTATATCTACTCGTACATCCCTCGTGTATAAGACAATGTGCACGAGTACGCCCGTGTCGAGCAATGAACGATAAAAGTCTAGGTACGGATATATAGATAGTACTCTCTTATATCTCATAAATCGCTTTTAAGAAAAGTATAAGGTTCTATTTTTTAAAATAATTATACTTAAACCATAACAGAGTACTAATATGCTGCAACATGTTATTATAATATAATATATAAAACATTCTTACAGTATTCTTATCTAGAATATATTTTAACGTCTGTGGTAATATTCAAAAACATTTGGAAAAACTAAATCAATTTCAGAAGGAACAAAAGATAACTGCAAGATTACATCACAGACTATAGAATATTCGGTCCACCATTGCGACAACGGGGGCGACGACTTTCAACAATAATTTAAATTTATTTGAATTACAATGACTCCGTACGTATTTACTTGGTAATGCGTCTTTTTGTCGCTTCGAGGTTAACTGGGGTTAGGTTACGACACGGCTACAGTAGCTTCGTTTAGTTTAGAGATCTGTTATCTAAGCGAAAGCGAACCTATTTCAGTTTCTAAACGCACGTCAAATATGGCGAGATTTGTGCGTTCGAAATTCAAAACGGTCGAAGTGTTTGGAAGTATGATTGATGAACAGATGTATTATCGATGGATTTTTAAATTTTAAATATGGAACAGCCTAAATTGGAATATTTATTCTATTACATCACAAGAAATATGTGTTTGAGTGGTACATAATTTGTCTAAAAGAAATATTGCTTGATCTTAAATCATATGGTATAGGGGTTTCTATTTAAACAGAATCGAGAAACAACGACAATTTAAGGTAGAAAATCTTAACCAAAGTCAATAACTCCATATTGTCAATACGGTCCCTTTGCACAGATAACGTCACAATAATAACCTAGCAACTAATTAGTGGTCGTTTATATAAAAAAAAAGCTAACACCTGACATGTGTTCAAGCGCGAAGCCCGCATTCCCTTTTTAAAAATTATCGTCAATGGCGTCGCATTCTAGTCACGTTCAGCCAGCAGCACGTGTCCAATTTAACATGGTCTCTGAAACTAACGCAACTGTACAAAGTTCAAATGAATAGTCTAGTTTTTATGGACTTCGATTTTCAGTACAATTTTCAAATGACCACGTAAACCAACAGGTTAACGCCCTATTAACAGAGCGAAATGAATTATTGTACAAGTATCTTCTTGATTTACCTAGTATAACAGTGGATATTATTATGTATGGTATTTAACATGTATTATTATTATTATTTGGAATTTATTTCATGGTTTAATAGCATATAGTATGTATATAATTATATTTGGTGCCGTCGGCCGGGTTTAAAATAGCACACCAACCCATCTCTTCCCGTGGGTAAAAGGCGACTAAGGGATAATAAAGCGGCTACCACAAGCCCTGAGGAACTACACCACCTCTAAAAGAGTGTACTCGACAAGCCCCTTGTCCAGTGTGGCGTTTTACGGCCATACATTCGTGCATGAGGAAGCCCATGTCCAACGGTGGGTACTAAAGGCGGGTTGACGGGATAACTCCTTTAGGCGGTAAGCTCGTAGTTCCTCAGTATTTGTGGTAGCAGTTTTGTTATCCCTTAGTCGCTTTTTACGTCACCCGAGGGAAGAGATGAGGGTGGTGCTATTCTATAGCCGACCGACACCACACGGCTAAAAACTTAGCTTAGTTCATTTTTATATACGAGCATACAGTCCACCTGATGGTAAGTGGATACTGTCGCCCATAGACATCCGCGATACATGCCAACATTAGTCCAAAATGACAAACGTTGGCACGCCCCCAGATGCGCTGCCTACCTTTGGAGATACTCGTATAGGAATAGATTTGGAGAGTCTTGGGGAAATAGGGAGGGATAAGATGGGAATGGGCTCTGGCACATCTCACTGACATTACGGAAATAAGATACAAGTGGGAAATGCAGTGCATTTCAAGGTCTTCTGTGAGAGAGGGATAAGGTGCTCAGTCGAGCACGCCCAGCGGCTGTTGGATTGCAGCGATGCCCCCGTTGGATTGCCCCTGACAAGCACGTATTAGTTAAGCTCTGCTTATTTGAGATGCACGTCCCTGGTACAAGTCTCTATGATTTTATTACATGTACCTATATATACAGACTATCAGCAGTGTACCATGGCTCATTTTATACTAGTCTCACCGTGGCACGAGTTTAAATTACACGAACGCGAGTGGAATGGCGGCAGATGCTTTTTTTCGAAAAACTAATTGACTGGTTGTTGACATAGATGCGGGACAAGGTAAAAGTGTACGACTTTAGGGTTGTGATCTTATTTATTTACATATGAGAGAAGATGTACAAAAGGTAAGCTTATAATCCTGTGGATATCTCCACCAGCAGACCAGCGAAATAGAGACATTGGGCGGAAAAGAACAAGCATTCGTAGTGCATGCACACTAAGTAAAAATAATACACACATAGATGTAATATATACTACTACAAGAATAAAATAAAATCTTGTTTAGAATGTGAGAGGTTCTCATCCTTGTTATTTATACGAAATAATTAAAAAAGCGACAAAAAATTTAATGAGTAACAAATCGATGGCAGCACCAGAGGATTAGGTTTAGGTTCTCTGGTGACAATCAAGAAATAGGTTGTTTTGTTGATTATGATTTGTTACTCATTTAGTATTCTTTCATTGCTCGTTTATATAGAGAGAGTTTATATGCATGTCCTTCAGGTTAATTTGATAGCTACGAATTGTTAGATTTCATAGTCTTCTTTAATTGTAAGATACAATGTTTGTTCGAGAGATTTTATCCTTATCATAGACCCTATCGATTGGTTCAATAAAATAGTGACTGTCTATTTTTAGCATTTTTAGTTGGTTCAACTCCCGGCTTATGTGAGCTTTTTAAAAAATGTTTGAATGCGGTTATTCTTATTTTAAAAAACAAAGGAACGTTTCCGTTGAGTGGAATTTGATATCTTCAATATTTAATGTACTTTTCCTCCACGCCCCGGTCGTATTTTTAAACCCTGTATAAAGATGAAGAGACAAGTAAAACAGAATAAAAATTCTGATGTAAAAGTAACAGGATGTCTGATCATTCGTTACGCACGAGGAAGGCTGCAAGCTGAATTCAACTATTGAAAATTGTAAACAAGACTAAACGCTGTTATTTTTAACGATCAATGTAAATGTGACGTTACCCGAGCAAAGGGACCTACCTCATCGTTGGCATGAAATTATTAATTATGGTTAAGATTTTCTATCATAAAATTTTCTCATGTCCTTTTAGTGGTTCCCATGAAGGTCCAGACAAAACTTCAGTTGGATTTGTCCATCCATCGATGCGTGAAAGCATTTCAAACAAACTAAAGGAGGTAAAGAATAAAATGCATATGCTATCTTTGATGCAGTCAATTATAATTAATTTGTGTCTATATCAAAGGTTGACTCTTACATAATTCGAGTTCTGTCAATTTCTAAGGTAATTTACCTTTTCATTTTAAGCTTTTCAGAGATCTCCCAGTTGGGAGATTATGAACTGCTTGTTGTTCAATTTTTTTTAATCGTGTCACTGAGGCACTCTTTCCTCGTGTAATGAGGCAGTGACAGTACTTGTTGAGCTAGCAAGGCTTGTTGCACAATTTAGATCGCAGATTAGATACAAATCGCTGCATAAGGTGACGCAATCTTCGTTTAGTTTTTCCATAAAACTACATAAGGTTATGTTACATATACATTCCCCTTCTTAATCAGGCTGTATTCTTTCCACCGCTGGACGTAGTACTCTCCCAGGGTATTTTTTTTTATGGACGAAGGCGGCAAACGAGCATACAGTCCACCTGATGGTAAGTGGATACTGTCGCCCATAGACATCCGCGATACATGCCAACATTAGTTCCAAAATGACAAACGTTAGGAGATATGGGAATGGATTTGGAAAAGGGGTTGGGAAAATGGGGAGAGATAGGATGGGGATGGACTCTAGCACCTCTCACTCACTACCGAAACACGTACGTACATTGGGGAAACAAGATAAAGTGGGAAATGCAGTACATTTCAAGGTAGTCTTCTGTGAGAGAGAGAGATAACGTACTCAGTCGAGCACGTCCAACGGCTGTTGGATTTCAGCGTGCACTCCCCCCCCTCTAAGCATGCACTCTTCCCCTCTAAGCACTACAATGTTGATTAACTCGTCTTCGCCATCCGCAACCCTTTTAAGGCGATCACCCCTCTAGCCCGGGGAAGTACCGCGCTAACTTGTGCACACGCTAAAAGAGTGCTTTGTCGCACATCGAGCTATGAAGCGTGCAATACTTTTTAATTTCTGAGCGACAAAATCTAGAATGATGTAATTCGACAAAACATGAAAGTGACCGACAATACTGATATAAATGAAAATATACATATGTGAAGATATCTGAGCAAAAATAGTATGAACTTATTGAACTTTGAAAAATTCGTTGTTTCAACATTATACACTTCATTGCACATATTTTTCTTACGATCTAGTAAAAATACTGATGGTAAGTGGATACTGTCGTCCCTAGACATTTTTTTTTATGGACGAAGGTGGCAGACGAGCATACAGTCCACCTGATGGTAAGTGGATACTGTAACCCATAAACATTCGTGATACATGCCAACATTAGTCCAAAATGACAAACGTTGGCACGCCCCCGGATGCGCTGCCTACATTTGGATATAGGACTGGATGTGGAGAAAGGGTTGGGGAAATGGGGAGGGATAGGATGGGAATGGGCTCTGACACATCTCACTCACTACCGAAACACGTACGTACATTAGGGAAATAAGGTTAAGTGGGAAATGCAGTACATTTCAAGGTAGTCTTCTGTGAGAGAGGGGTAACGTGGCCAGTCGAGTGCGCCCAGCGGCTGTTGGATTGCAGCGTGCACTCTCCCCCTTACATCTGCGATACATGCCAATATTAGTTCACAATGACAAACGTTGGCACGCCCCCGGATGCGCTGCCCACCTTTGCAGATTAAGGAATGGATTGGAAGAAAACTGTAAAGAAAAGTCTACTGTGAAAGAGGGATAAAGTGACCAGTCGAGTGCGGCCGGGGGCTGTGGAAATGCGACGTGCACTCTCCCACTACAAAGGCAAGCTTAATGCCTTAATTAAGGCATTCTCTATCAGCCAACTGTGAGGTCTAATTCGGAGGTGCGAGAATGACTCAAATGAGATAAAATATAGCGTAACTAAATTATATTTTTAAGATTTCCCTAAGAACAAGAATTGGTGAAGTCCATTTTCTCAGATATTGTCACATATACTCGTAGTCTCAAATCGTAATGTGAAGGTGTGTGGAGGTTGGCGGGTCGTACCTACATCCGCTGTAGCCGTGTGTCAATAGTACACAACTGTGTCAACATGCACCACTGTGTGTACCCTGAACGCTTCGAACAAGTCGCTCGTAATCACGTACACTTTCGTATATACATACATAATTGGTATGTATTAGACGTTGATTTTTTTGAGATTTTTTGAAAGTTTACGCCGTCATAATTATGTAACTACTGAACCAACTTGGTTTATCTTCAAACTTAACCAAGATATGGACCCAAACTATGTTTCTGTAAAGTTTCATTTCAATCCGTTCTTTTTTCTTTTCATACGATGTCCCTACTGATCTTCATATATGGCAATAGTGCAATTAGCACATTCCGCCAGTGTCAAGTTTTCTTCGTAATAAACAATTTCAATGTCTAAAACGTATCCTGTCAATGTCCAGTCCCGTTGAAGTAAGTCAGGAGTCACTCAGTAAAGCGATATTACGTTTATTGAGGACAGAAGAGAACTCCTTGGAAGCTCAGGAAAAATGCAGTCCCCACGCTTTTATTTGATTATCACAAACACCACGCACGAAAACACTTTGAAGTTTAATAAACTATCACAATTAAACCACAAAACGCACAATACACAATTTTTATAATAATCAAACGAAAACTCAATTTTACTTCTCGAGCCCCCCCCCCCCCCCCCCTCACCCCCAATCCGCTAAGAAATACATTTCTCCACAAAACTATTTTTAGACTAATATTTATATCGAAAACTGCGAATTTGTTATTTTTTTAAGTAAATTCAAAAACTACTGGACTGATATTTCCAAATTATTTCACTAACCTAAACAAATGCAGATAGACACAGGCTATGTTTGGGTTCCCCGGGGAATCGTTGTACTTACCTGAAGTGACGACGGATCGCTAGTATAATAATATATATTTTACTCGGAAAATTTAATAAGTAGATTCTTCAAAATTTCCCTAATAAAACTAGCGTGTTCACTGTGATATAATCTTCATCAATGTCTACTATTAAAGATATTTTAAGGGGCAAACGACATTTCCCAACGCGCTACAAAAGTCAACGCACCAAAAAATTATAATACGAAATCAAAAATATCCAAAAAAAAAATACATAAATTCAAAAGATCTCGGTCAACGTTTCGACAAGCAGGGGTATATTTTTAAATTTGTAATGATTGGTCTCTTTTGAAATTATAATCGATTTCGCTTTAAAGTATTCATTATTAACATATAAATACAGGTCAGAACGACCCGGTTTTTAACCTCGTGAACAGAGTTCGTTAAACTGTTTTTTTTTTCACAAAAGATAAGATATAAATGGATAAGACTTTCAAGGTACAGTTACACAAAATAAGAAGTTAAAACTGTCTGGACATACTGGCTGGTTAGCTTGATTCCCGCGGCGACTTTATAATTGATATTATTTTTTTTTTATAGAGAAGAGGACGGACGAGCAAGCGGTCCCACGTGATGGTAAATGTTACCGCCGCCCATGGACACCTGCAACACCAGGGGGTATGCGGGCGCGCCGTCGACCTTGCAAAATCCTATTCACAGCTTTCTTGAAGAACCTCATGTCGTAGTTTAATGGGAAGACCTCTTGAGGCAGTTCGTTCCACAGCCTACAAGTTCGCGATATAAAATAATTTTTGGACCGAACAGTGCGCGACACCTCCGTATCTAGGAAATGCGGATGGACCGCACTTCTGTGACGGGAGGTGCAGTTGTAGAAACCCGAGGTGGGAATTATATTGAACAATTCTTCAGAGCATTCCTCATTCAGGTGAGCATTCCTCATTCAGAGCATTCAGCATTCCTCAGAGAGATGCAACGTCTCTCCGAACGCTGAGGAGTTCTAAACTGCCCGTGAGAGTGGGATCGTTGACAATACGAACAGCACGTCGTTGGATGGAGTCAAATGGGTCTAATTGGTATTTCGGTGCGCCGGCCCAGAGATGTGAGCAATAATTCATATGGGGCCTCACCTGAGCTTTGCATTAAAGCATTAGGAGTTGCCCAGGGGTGAAGTACCGCTTCGCTCTGTTCAGCACACCGAGCTTTTTGGAGGCCATTTAGGCCTTACTTTCCAGATGACCCCTAAATTCGACTTTGTTGGAAATGTTGACACCAAGGATCCCAATACTCTCCGAGATCTTAAGAGGTATGCTCTGAAAGCGAGGTGCTATGACAAAAGGGTTTTTTTTAGCGGTGAATGCACAGAAATGAATATGGACGTGGAAGAGCTATCATTTTGTGGTTGTATTATATAATTCTTCCCAAGCCCTGCGTCTCAAAACTTTATTTTTATACATTTCTGAAGTTATATCCCATATTGCTGGTCTTTTCTCTACTTCATCAATAATGCTAAGTATAGATCGACGTCAATATTTTCGGGATCATCCATTTCCGTAAACTAGCAAAAACAAAGAAATGCAAAACGTCTATCACGCACGTCCGATCGTGACGAAAATGCGCGGTCAACTGAACAGGTACACTGTCATTGCGTATACTTCTAAACGCGCGTTACCGTTGGCAAACGCGGTTTGAAGTATTTTCACTGAACGCGGCAGTACCGCGCGTTAACGCGCGTCAACGCGCGTACATATGAACATATGACGGGGGATTTGAAAACGCGCGTTAGATTTTTGTCATCTGAACTTAGGCTAATTCCTCAGGGTTGCTAGCGGCTTTGTTACCCCATAGTCGCCTTTTACAACACTTACGGGAACAGACGGAGCGGTACTATTCTAAAGCCGGCCGACAGAATACAGTTAAAATGTTTTTAATGAAGTGTCGTTACTGTTTTAAAATATATCGTGGTGTAAATCAAAGTATGTCGATGTGTTACTTTTATTCTCGGAACCGGCGGTTGCTTTGTATTTGCATTGCTGACTGTCCAGTGTAGAATATCGCGGATGGTTCTCACACAGTCCGCCGTGAAAGAAGACCCGGTGAAATTCGTCTATTAGCGGAATTAACGGAAGTAACTTGTATTTTGATGAGGCATTCTGGCAATTTCCTTTGTTTGAATAAGCATCTTTATAGTGTTTTTTTTTTTAACTGAGTGTTTTGTTTAACAGTATGTATGTGACGTGTGGTGTCGGTCGATTATAGGATAGCACGAACCCACCTCTTCTCGTGGACGTCGTCGAGGTCATACATCCCCCATACACAAGAAATCTACATGAGAAGGCCCATGTCTGTTATGAGAGAAATGTATGAGGACCGTTATGATTTACATTTATTTACTCTTTAAAGTAACTATGGTATTCAACTTTTAGTTAAATATTCATTGATTTAAAATCAAACTAAATAATAACTAATGTTAACTAAATTAATGTTATATATGCTATCGTTAAAAATGTCACTTGTGCAGTTTCTTCTTGGCAGGGCAGTATATATAGCGTAACGTACATTTGTTTGTGCAGAAATATATATTCACTTTGAATAAACCTCCGTGGTTTTTTGAGTGTCTACAATTGTATTCTGTATTTTGATAAATAAAATAACTACAAAGATATTAAATACAAATCAGCCGTAATTTGTAAATTATCCATATATAAAATTTCAAAATTCCTGTTGTATAAAATCATGATCAAGTCGAAACCGAGTAAAATGACTTTCCTGCTATTATCGATTCTATGTATTTCAATTCACAAAAATCATGAATCATTAATCGATTACTGATTTATCGATTTCCAACTATTTCTAGGATTACCTACTTAACTGAATAAGTGTGGAATTGCAGTATATTTTAAACTTTCTTATCTATATGAGTTATTAAGCGAGAAAACTTAAGTTATGATTCAAAATGATTGCAATATTTCCAAAAAGGAGGTGAACGCTGCAATCCCACAGCCGCTGGGAGCTCTCGACTGGCCACGTTACTCTGCACTCAGAGAACACTATCGTAAAATACGCGAGCGCCTATTGTGAGTGACATATGCTAGATCTCATTCCCATCCCATCCTATTCATTCTTAATTTCCAAACCCTTTCTCCAAATCCGTTTCCAAATCTTCAAAGGTAGGCAGCGCATTCGGAGGCGTGTCAACGTCCATGGACGACAGTATCCACCGGGTGGATTGTCTGCTCCTCTGTCGCCTTGTTTCAATACAAGAAAAAAATGACTACTCGATATTGCATGACTTTTTTTTACTAAAGCTACTACAGTAAAACGAACTGCCATTCGGGGGTTAGATAATGCCGGATATGTAACACGTATGTGCAAAGATAAAGTGTCAGTGTACAGCAAAAATACTGCACGAAGTAGGTATTTAAAGGTACAATGTGAATTAGTGAACCTAAAAAGATCCATTTTTTATTTATTTTTATACGTTATTGCACACAGAAATGATAAAAATGATTACAAAAGAAAATACATACAAAAGGCATGCTTATTCTATAGGTGAGCAATGAAATAATTAAATTTAGAGCAATTATATACTAGATATACCTACAGCTAATCGATGGCAGCGGAGGTAGGTTTAGGTTGTCTGGTGAAAGACAGGAGTTCGAATTGGTGATGACATTCTTAGTAATTGATTACTTCAGTTATTCAAAAATAGTTTGTTTAGTCGTACACGATTTACTGCTCATATCAATCACTTTTTTTGCTGTTCGTTTTAATGCAAGCCTTTTTTATTAGAGACTGGCTTAAAAGGAATTGTACCCAGAGTAGTGAAATATCTTAAAAACAAATAAAGAAGAGAAATTTAATTATACAAAAAATATACATGTAGAATTTTTTGTTAACATCAAAAATCAATCAATACGTGTACGTGAGCGAGACAAAGTCAGACCCAACAGTATTCTAGAACCGACTAGGTCTTCAAAATATTCTGTATTTCGAAGTGAATTATGGTGTTCCAGCAAGCGCTATCAATGACAATTCGTAAAAACACGCATATTTAAGTAGATATATTCGGGGTTCTTGGTGTGAACTCAAGAAGTGAAGGTCTAATTTTCGTTTGATTATTATAAAAATTGTGTAGGTATTGTGCGTTTTGTGGTTTAATAGTGATAGTTTATAAAACTTCAAGTACGTCATATTCGTGCGTAATGTTTGTGATAATCAAATAAAAGATTAAGACTGCATTTTTCTTGTGCTCGCAAGGAGTTCAACTCTTTCGTCTTCGGTAAACATACTATCATTTTACTGAGCGACTCCTTACTTCGACGGAGAAAACGCTCGATAGAAATTAATTTTCACTCGACATTGGCAGAAACAGTCGTGGCGCTCGAGTCGACACTGCCATCAACGCGAAGAAGAAAAATAGATTGACAAATAAAACAATTTTATTAAGAATGTCGTTTCGTAACCAAAGTTTACGTATATATAGGATTTTACTTCGACGGAGAAAACGCTCGATAGAAATTAATTTTCACTCGACATTGGCAGAAACAGTCGTGGCGCTCGAGTCGACACTGCCATCAACGCGAAGAAGAAAAATAGATTGACAAATAAAACAATTTTATTAAGAATGTCGTTTCGTAACCAAAGTTTACGTATATATAGGATTTTACTTCGACGGAGAAAACGCTCGATAGAAATTAATTTTCACTCGACATTGGCAGAAACAGTCGTGGCGCTCGAGTCGACAACTGATACTGCCATCAACGCGAAGAAGAAAAATAGATTGACAAATAAAACAATTTTATTAAGAATGTCGTTTCGTAACCAAAGTTTACGTACATATAGGATTACAAGGTATTATAAAGAGCCTAAGCAAAATCGGAGGTAACAAGTAATGCTAGATAACGCGCTTAACTGGAGATCGTATAGTAAATTGCGATAATTTTTTTGGCCAATAAAAATCTATGTTCACAGTAACGTTAAGAAGCAGTATGGGATCATACAAATATCTAAAATCCACAGACACGAATGCAATACAATTTGTAACATAGTTCAGTACAACTTTAAAGTAGTGCACATTGTCAATTTTAATAACTTTAGTTGTTGATAAATCTTATAAAGTAAAAATTACAACAATTCATTTTTCAAATCACTCCAAGTCTCCAAATGTAAAGAGCGCATCCGGAGGCGTCCAACGTTTAGTCATTCTTGACTAATGTTCATACGCGGATATTCTTACACAACATAATCCACATATCAGGAAATCTGTTAGTTTGCCACATCTTAGCTATAAAAAGGGATAAGTTTTATAAAGGAAAATAAATATTTCGTAAAACTTTATACAATATAAAATGTAATTGGCCATCTCTTCCAGTGAGTGTCGTAACAGGCGACTAAGGGGGATAATAAAGCACCATAAGAACTAACGAAATACACCGCCTCTAAAAGAGTGGACTCGCCAACCCGCTTGGCCAGCATGACGTTTTAAGGCCACACATCCCTCATGTACTTTGTACTACAATTCCAATGAGGAGGCCCACGTCCAGCAGTGGACCACAAAGGCTGATTACGGTTTTATGGTAAATAAACATAAATGAAAAAAGCTGATTATGGCTTTATGGTAAATATAAATGGAACAGCGGGCTCAAATGTGTTTACATACTTACATTTATAACAGTGAATACTTGTACAGAATTAAATAAATTATTGACTTTGGCTGTTGCTAAACATAAGCGTGGCTGTATGCGTGAGAATTTGATCTATTGTACGTTACTGCGCTACTGCCTACTGCGCACACCTTTACTATGCATTAAACCTATGTGTACTTCGCGTACTCGACAATTATCAGAAATTATCACAAACGTTGTGCCCTAGTGGTGTCTACAGATAAAAAACGCCCGATAAGAAGGTACATAACGGTCAACGTGTTTACCCGCCGTTTTTACTGTCACGACTAACACCTTATCTATGCTTGCGAGGTGTTAGCCTATTTGCTTTGTCTAATTGTACTGGTTATTCCTAAATCGTGAGTACAGCATGACTAAAGAGTTATGAGTCCATTTCATGATTTTCTACATCATCATGAGTGTATATTATTAGCCGATCAAGCATTCGAAGAAATGCAAACTCTTTTGTCGCTCGTTATTAAGTTAACACCTCTTGTACTCACAATGTGCAAACAAACAAATTGAATTTATATTATACAGTATGCGACTAGGTGGCGCCCACCACAAATAAAACAATGTAGTACAAACGTGTATTTTCAGATAGAGCTATGAATATGAACGTCAAAGTAGTCTTTTACGAACGCAAAGTTAATTTTGTAGTCGTGCGAACGCTTGGTTTGGTCAATTACTTTTGATTATTTCACTTTAAGGAAGAGCATCCACCACCTCTTGGAATATTACCATTTTAAAACAGTGAAATATCTTTGATTAAAATAGTTTGGTTAGCAGATGGGAAAAGACAGAGCCTATTTATTATAAGCTTTTTGTGCGAGTCACTTTACGAACTGGAATTAATTGCCTTGCAATTTAGTATTATGAATGCATTATAAACGCTCTCTGTACAGCGCTATCCCACTAAAACACTGGATTATAACCTTATATATTGGATATTTGCCGCAGGACCGATAACTGATGGAATAGACGAGTCCTCGATTGCAGGTATTGGGAAACGCATATACTATAACTGACCGAAATAAAAATTGTATCACTGGACTTGTGGTGGCAGTATGATATTTATCTACTTTGGGTCCCGCTTTTTGAACCCTGTCCCGCATTTGAATGGTCGATTTTCCGTAAATCAGTGTCTCAAAGTTGGCAACCCTGAGCGCAACCCTAAGGGATTTCTATCTCAAAGCAGAGCGTATTTTAACTTTTATACGAAGTTCGTCTACTGTTCCTTTTCACTGCTGTGGCTATACAATGAGTTTTAACAGCACGATATAAAAATTTTCAAATAAAACCGAGGTCGAAACAATGTCTCGTAACGATAAGCCATTTGTGAATTGGTAATTATTGTAAACGCTGAATATGTATGAGGGGCGGATGTTTTCGTGTTAAGGCATTATCTTCATTGTCGATTGATTTGTCGAAAGTCTACTACATGTTTTTTTCTGAACATATAAAATATATGGTGGTATAAAGTCACAAAAATATAACTAAAAAAATTTTATGCTTTTCACAATGTACAGCAATAATGTGTATTGTATGTAGATAAAAGTATATAATAAAGTGCTCAAAGACATAAGAAAACTACCACTTAACAACATTAGATATGAAATGTTTGGTTGGTTGTTGGAAAAGTATTTTTATTCTATAAAAGAATATTTAGAACTTAGGCCACAACTTAATGTACACAATATAGCATGACATTAATGTGAATTTGATCATAATCTTGTTAATTGACATTCTATTATTTTATTAGTTATTGACATTTTAGTATTACTAATTGACATTTTTCAGTAATATTATCTAATTATGTTTATTTAAATTTTATTTTAATATTTCTACGTCAACAATGGCACAATGTTTGACAATGTCTAAGACTTTATAAACACCACATTTTTGGAAATAATTGAATTGAATAAAAAAAATTGTTAACGCGAAGTGTGCCTACGTTGGTCATTTTTGACTAATGTTGGCGTATATCGCAGATGTCCACGGGCGACAGTATCCACTTACCACCAGGCCATCATTATATAAAATTCGCATTGTTAATGTCAAATTAAATGCATTAAACATGGCGTGACAGACAACCGACTACCTATACAAATCTACATACTTATAACAATACAGAGGTATGTGTGTAAATGACATTGAATAAGGTACAACTTGTGCAATCTACAGCGTTTCAAGTACAGTCTGCGACATGTCAAGCGAAGCAAAACTAATGTATAATTAGCAGTGACTGCGACTTCGGGCGTGTAAACGTTAGAGTATGTGCGGTTCGTTTGATTCTCGTGGGAACTGATTAATCTGGATAAAAAGTACTCTAACTCTAATCCGGCGCATAAACCATATCTATACCAAGTTTCATTAAAATCAGTCCAGTGGTTTTTGTGCATTCAGACGGACTAAAATTTCAAAAATTAGTGATTTGAACTCTGTATCATACGCCCTTTACACTTGACTTGTATCAGCCCATAATGTTCCACTGCAGAGCACAGGCCTCCCCTAGTAAATCACTAACCGTCCGGTTTCGGACCGTAATCCAATGCAGATTGGTGAATCAGATGCTCTAGATTCTTTTTAAGTTCTGGAGCATGCGGGTATCCTCACGATGTTTTCCCTCACAGCCAAACTAGTAACTATTTTGAAAAATCCATACATAAGAAATTCTGATACGGGCCGAAGGATTACAACTCACGATCCCACGAATGTGAGTAGAGTACAGATATCCCTAGACAATTTGTACTGCAACGACTAATTTCAAAAAAATATTCCATGTACACACGCTGCTTTGTTACAATTGCCGCATGAAATGTACCGCATTTCCTACTTTATCGTATTTCCCCAATTTACGTACGTACGTGTTTTGGTTAGTGAGTGAGACATGCCAGAGCTTATTCGCATCCCATCCTATCTCTCCCCATTTTCTCGATCCTTTCTCCCAATCCATTCCTTAATCTGCAAAGGTGGGCAGCGCATCCGGGGCGTGCCAACGTTTGTCATTCTGGACTGATGTTGGCATGTATCGCAGATGTCTATGGACGACAGTATCCACTCACCATCAGGTGGACTGTATGCTCGTCTGCCGCCCTATTCTATAAAAAAAAAAACAAAGAAAAAACAATTTTATTATAGGTATTTATTTTGTATAGATTATAGTTTTTGCAGTAAACTGTCTAAGTTTACTTGCTTGAATTGGATATATTTTTAAAAGTACAGATTTCCGACGATTTGTATACTAGTTGATCGTTCACTCGCTATTCGTCGACAATAAAATAAGTTCCATAAGTGTCCTCATTGATAGTTTAACATGCGTCTCACTGTACTTGAAAATTACAAGGTACAGGCTCCTGCACGCAACCCATGCCATTGTCTAGGTAAGATGGCGGTTTAAAATGAGGCCATTTTTAATTGTCTTTGCGCATAATCTTTGACGGATATCATGACTGAAGGTTTGACAGATATTACGTGATTGATTTTTACAAGTAGTAAAGATTGGGGCCGTGTGGCGCCGGCTTTAAAATAGCACCATCCCATCTCCTCCCGAGGATGTCGTAAAAGGCGACTAAGGCGGCAAATCCGCCACCACATGCCACTGAGCCTGAGGAACGACATCACTTCTAAAAGTGTGGACACGTCAATCCGCTTGGAACGGCCATACATTCGTACAGTGCACCAAGTTTTAATTTAAAATTAATTTCAAAGTCTAGAAAAAGTCCACACTAAATCACGTGGTCTTATTATTACATATATTATGTTGTTAAATGAATATTGGTGAAATAAAACACTAGCAATTTTAGCAATTAAACAACTTTGAACGGTTTAAATCGCGTATATTTAACATTATTTATATCCCGACGTTTCGAACACTTTGCAGTGGACGTGGTCACGGGGTGACTAGCAATTTTACTTAAAATTCTAGTGTTTTCAGAAACCGGACTTACATTTATTAAATTGCAAATTATTCGTCTGTATCTATATGTCAATATATCAATATTATATATGTCACGTTATCCGAGCAAAGGAACCTTATTGTCGGTTTGTTTAAAATTTTCTTCTAACTAAAAAAATATTTATTTAAAGATTATTTTTGAATAGAAACATGCTCTAATTTAGAGCCGACAATAATGTATATTGTCTCAGATAATATAATTTTATATTTCATTTTGGAACACGAATTTGAGAGAAGCATCCATTTCGTTTCTTGCGTCGAAACACGTTTGTACTTCGTCCCAAATATTTGTTTAGGGCCTGACTGTTTAGGGCTGTGGGGTCCTGTTGAAGGGTCAACACTTCTAACGACACAGATACAGATACAAGACCGACAATGTCAAATTTGACCCCTTAGGTCGAGTTCCAAAACATGGGATCGATCTTTGATAATAGACATACTTACTTTGATGATAATTTTGTCTTTGATGGTCATAAAATTAAAGAAGTTTCTTTTAGCAGGTTGCTTCTACTCTCTTGAAGATTTCAACATTGTTTTACAGGTGACTAAGACACAATCACGATATTATTGAGGACTACTCCACTAGTAGGGGAGAGTGGAAATATCTTCCTTTCTTCCCGACCAGGGGGGGTGAGCCGGTAGGGATAGAAGGAATAGCGCGAACTAGCGATCCACTGGGACTCCGCTCAGATGGCATTAACGTTTCCCTGGGAAACGCAAACATAGTCTGTTTCCATGGACATAGGCCGCAGATGACATTAATTGATCTTTCTAAAAATTTTGAAAATCGCTGCAGTATGTTTTTAAATTTACTTCTTGTATAAACAACAAATAAAAAATCAGTTTATCTTTATAGTGTCAGTACTAGTGTTATAGTGTTATATTAACGTTATGACTATATAATGTTAATATATATACATGATAAGACTCCAACTTTAGTCAACACAGGATAGTTAGAAAGAACGACGAAATACTATAAGATGTTTTGAATTTAATCATTAACAACACTTTCTTATCTAGACATTACAATAGTGACACATGTGTAAATAATTCACTGAATCATACATAATAAAAATTAATTATAAATTTTAACTATGCACGTACATACATAAATTGTGAGAATTTGTTATCCACTGAATAACACAATCTTTCTGTAGATACATTTTAACCTAAATGACGTCACAAATCCCAACAAAGTGATTCAAAATTTTCAAGAATACACCAGTGCTAATTCAAAGATAAACAGCATAAAAAGGCAAGCTGTATAAAATAAACATTACGACACTCACCTGAGGTTACGGATATCCTACGGAGAACAAACCGATAACCGTGTCGCGTCGCGTCACTCACTGAAAAAAAAATTAAAATCGCGTCTTGGACAGACGTCAGCGTTGCGCGGCGTACGAGGTGCGACTGAGGTAGTAAGGCTTTAGGCGGCGCTTGCGCACCGTGCCGCCTTACTCACACATAGGGGGCGTAACCTATTTGAGCGTGTGTGAACCTTCATGCATGAAAATGCAGTGTGTTTCGATAAAATATGAGGTGTGGTGCGACGAGCCACATGCAAATCGATTCATTTTTTGTATATGACTTTTGTAATATGTAAATAAAGTTAAACACCGTAATATATAAATACATGTGAGTATACAAGCAGACTAAACCTGTTTAGTAAATACTTTCGGCGAGAAAATATCTGAAAAAATGTCTATAAAAATACAAGAAAAGTCCTAAAAATTGATTTATTAGCGGTAGGTCCATTTAGCGTTCGTCAAGACGCAGTCGGTCTATATTCGTAGTAAGTACAATATGATAGACTGTGCATATAAGAGGCGAAGAACAAGTATTTGTATTAAATAAGTAAATATATATATATAATTGTTACAGAATATATAATGAATATACAGAATGTTTTAACGGGTTTTCTTTGTATTGTTATCAGAGCTGTACTTAAAAATTGTGATATTTTTTTTTTAGAGAAGTGGGCGGCCAAGCAAGCGGTAACACGTGATGGTAAGTGTTACTGCCGTCCATGGACACCTGCAACATCAGGGCTCATGCGGGTGCGCCGCCGACCTTGCAAAATCCTATTCACAGCTTTCTTGAAGAATCCCATATCGTAATATATGGAATATTAATGGAAAGACCTCTTGAGGCAGTTCGTTATCCACAGCCTACGGGTTCGCGGTATAAAATGATTTTTGGAGCGAACAGTACGCGACACCCCCGTATCGAGGAAATGCGGATGGACCGCACTTCTGATACGGGTGGTGCGCTTGTAGAAATCCGAGGTGGGAATTCTATTGAAAGTTTCATCGATATCGGACGAATGGTTTAGGAACGCATAGAGGACGAACAAACAAACAAACATTATTTTTTATATATTAGATTACAAACAAAAACAATAATATATCGATAAGCACACTAAGAATAATTAAATAACGAACAAAACTAAAATATTATTGTGTGTAAAACAAGTGTGTGCTTTACCGACAATTTAAGGAAAATACCTTTAGTGAACTTCTTGCTACTAAATCCCTTGATTGATAGATTCTGTTGTCTACCATTGGATCCGCAACGACGCGCGCTATGCCTTCTGCATCAGTACAGTACCTACTGCTTATAAATATCTCATAGAACGCTTGTTTGAACATGTTACTCAGCTTCTACTCTATAATTATAAATATGTGTACAAAAATAAAGCACCTTGTCAGGTGTTTTTTTTAACGTTATTTTATTTGTATTTTTTTTCAATATTTGGCTGGATGTGAAGAGCGGAAGAACGTGTTTGGGGCTTTTGACGAAGCCCATATCTAGCTGTGGCTACACGCTGTTGTATTGGATTGGTTCGTCAGATATGGCGAAAGTTTTCGCTGAAAGATCTAAATCTTTTTTCATTTA
Source organism: Sesia apiformis (assembly GCA_914767545.1). Taxonomy (NCBI): domain Eukaryota; kingdom Metazoa; phylum Arthropoda; class Insecta; order Lepidoptera; family Sesiidae; genus Sesia; species Sesia apiformis. The sequence goes on from OU611973.1 coordinate 9,756,992, forward strand.
AATCTAATTTAGCTAACTAACTTCATTTGAAACGTACATATTACACACCTTTCAAATATAAACCTATTTGTTCAAGTGCATTGTGTTAACGCACGTACAGAGGAAACGCACACATAAGCATTGTGACGTAACGTAGACATACGCTTGTATAAAAAGACCAAGTATAATTTGAAATGGACGTTGTAAAATTATTTCAATTATAAAGTTTTATTTATTTATTTTGTAGAACAACTAACATATATACATTGAAACAAGAGTAACTACTAAGTCATATATACTATGTCATTCATTATCGATATGATGCCTAATTAAATGTAAGTTTAATAGTAAAAGCAGTAAGCGGCTGTATTCTAGTCTCTAGTGTATTGATTGACTCCCATTTGTGAGATGTACATTCAATTCATTCATAATTTATTATAGAGAACGGGCATTCACACTAATTGTTGAGTTCAATGAAGGTAGTCACAGTAGACTACCTTGAAATGTACTGCATTTCCCACTTTATCTTATTTCCCTAATGTACGTACGTGTTTCGGTAGTGAGTGAGATATGCCAGAGCCCATTCCCATCCTATCCCTCCCCATTTCTCCTATCCCATTCCCCATTTCTCCAAATCCAGTCCTATATCCGAAGGTAGGCAGCGCATCCGGGGCGTGCCAACGTTTGTCATTTTGGACTAATGTTGGCATGTATCACGGATGTTTATGGGCTACAGTATCCACTTACCATCAGATGGACTGTATGCTCGTCTGCCACCTTCGTCCATAAAAAAAAAAAACAACTGAGTTCCAAAACATGCTAAAAGACGAGTAAAGGATAACAAAGCCGCATACCACAAGCCCTGATGAATTTCATCACCTCTAAAAAAGTGGATTCACCAACCCGCTTGGTCAGCGTGACGTTTTGAGCCCATACATCCCTCATGTACGAGACAATGTGCATGAGAAGTCGAGGCCCGTGACAAGCAGTGGACGATAATATAGAAGGACTGGTTACTACTTAAAAAATACTGCGCATTTTGGAAGTCAGCATAAAACATACAATATGCAACCAAATCAAATAATTTATTTTGCAAGAACATAGCTAACAAATGTGGTGTTAATTACAAACATGACCCAATATGCTCCGCCCCAACGGGCGTGCAACCATTAATTGTAAATAATACGGGTTAAAGTATGAAATTGCCGTTTTATAGTAATAGATATTTTGAATTGACATAAAACCTTCATGGTGTGAGATTTTCGAGTGAAACTTTTTTCACATGATACCTGTGAGGTTCTTGTTTTAAAAAATGTGCAACATTCGATTTTCAACTTTCTATTGTTTTTTTTATTCAGCTTAGACGGGAAAGATGGATACTTCGAAAATCCGAGTAATCTTTGAATACGAGTTCCGACGCGGAACTAACGCGGCAGAAACGGCTCGCAATATCAATGCTGCGTTTGGAGAGGAGATTGCTAATGAACGAACCGTGCGTTTTTGGTTTAAACGCTTTCGTAATGGAAACTTCGACTTGAAGAACGAACCACGTGGAAGACCGCCCACACAGGTGAATAACGCTGAATTGAAGGAGATGGTGAAAGCCGATCCGAGTCAAACTACACAGGAATTAGCGGCATGGTTTAAAGTTTGACTCATTTGCATCAAATCAATAAGATAAAAAAATATGAAAAATGGGTGCTTCATGATTTGACTGATCTGCAGAAAGAAACGCGTGTTGAAAATTGCGTTGCCTTGTTGAATCGGTACAGAAATGAAGGAATATTGGATCGAATTGTGACATGTGACGAAAAGTGGATTCTTTACAATAACCGAAAACGAAAAATGCAATGGCTGACCCCAGGTCAAACGCCGCAACAGTGCCCTAAGGCAAAGCTTACCAATAAAAAGGTAATGGTAACTGTTTGGTGGTCTATTCATGGTGTTATTCACTATAGCTTTCTCAGGTCTGGTCAAGCAATAACAGCAGATGTTTACTGTGCCGAACTTCGAACAATGATGGCGAAACTAGCAGTGAAACAGACCCGACTCGTGAATCGATCTTCACCATTATTGCTCCATGATAACGCAATACCTCACACTGCACGAGAAACCGTTGTAACTCTACAGGAGCTGCAGTTAGAAACCATACGTCGTCCTCCATACTCGCCAGACCTTGCTCCAACGGACTACCATTTTTTTCGTGATTTGGACAATTTTCTACGTGGTAAAAAATTTTTCTTCTCAAGAGGCAGTACAAAATGCTTTCACACAGTTTGTCGAATCTACATCCCCAGGGTTCTATCGCAAAGGCATAAATGAACTTCCGATTAGATGGCAACGATGTATAGATAATGAGGGTAAATATTTTGATTAAATAAATATGTTACATTTTAGAAAAAAACGAGTTATAATTTTTCAGTACAAATCGGCAATGTCATACTTTAACCCCTAATATAAAAACTGAATTCATTAAACATTTGTTATAATCAATTTCTAAAAATGTCAATATCCTATAGCATTTGACAGTCTAATAACTTATGCAAATACCAAATGGCGATTGATAAAAACACAGGATATGCGATAGTTACGCGACACATTATATTAACATACCTAAATAATTGTATACGACCGAACGAGACCTTTGCCGGTGCATCCTTGTTTCAATAAATTAAAAAAAAACGGAAACAATCGAACTCTATGGCCTGCAATTTGAATTTGAAATAGGAACGTTATAAAAAATTTGGATGGAATTTGTGAGAATTTAAACTAGTTAAAATAAACGATTGAGAGATAAACTGAGAATAAAATTAAGATTAGTTTTTTAAACAGAATTAAATATAAAATACTAAATATTAAATATACGGTCTTTCCATGGTGAAAATTAACAATATTAGTTTTACGACTTTTTATAATTCAGCTTTTTTATACTCTTACAATTCAGTGATTCTTAACCGGTCGTCCGCAGACCACTGGTGGTCCGTCAGGACTGTAGGAGTGGTCCGCGAAGTTATTGAGTCTCTTAACGAAAAATATATCTGGAAAATGACTTAATACATAGCGAGTTTGAAATTCTATGCCGAATCAAGAATCTAGCTATTAGTAAGACAAATGCAAGCTCAAAAATCTGATTTGTTAATGTAATTTTTACGAAGGATATTTTTGAGTGTGTTGCCATCTCTGTATTTGTTCAATAGAGGAAAACTGATTGATTGATAGTAAGTTTTATTATTTCCTCAACAAACCATTATGACCATGATGTCAAATGGTCCCTCATGTCTCAAAGGTTAAGAACCACTGATATACATACATACATACACATAAGTATTGATTAACAACAGTAGTGGTTCGATTATCAACTGTTTGTTTAGCAATGAAGTGTGCGGCGGGCGCTGCCGTTCGCGTATACTGGGGTAGTGCAGAGTAAGAAAGTCAGAGACTCCATAAAAAAAATGGGCAAAATATCAAATTCAGAAAAAGTAGCAAGTAGAACGAAAGTTGATAGTTCTAATGATAGAAATTCAATGTTTGGATATTTTTTATTTAACCCCGTATATGTATATAGGTAGGTATCTTTGCCCCATGGCAGTGGAGCAGATAATTCGCCTAATAGTAAGTGGATCAAGGGCGTAGTCAGGATTTAACCCATGGCTGGGGCAAAGCAAACAATTTTTAGCAGGTAGATGCAGAAAGTCTGTTCTTCGAATTCTAGAATCTTCGGTAGAAGAATTCTTCCCTATGCTAGGACAAGCGTACCAACCTGCCCCACCGAGGCTACACCCATGAAGTGGCTATCCGCGATACATGCCAACATAAGTCAACAAATATGACAGTTGGCACATCGCAGACACCCTGCCTTAATTGTAACTACCGCAAAAGTACTACATTTCCCATCTTATCCTATTCCCCCAAAGTACGTATGTGTTTCCTTATTGAATAAGATATTCCAGAGTTGCATTTTGTCAAGGAAAACAAAAAAAAATGACAAAATACAAGTGTGTTATAAGTCTGGAAGTGGTTAGTCGAGTCGTGTGGTGTCGGCCGGTTATAGAATAGCACCAACCCATTTCATCCCATGGGTGGCGTAAAAGGCGACTAAGGGATAACAACAGCATCTCTAAACCTTGCCACCCGCTTGACCAGCGTGACGTTTGAAGCCCATATTCAGCAGTGGAAGATAAAACGTCTGGTTCCGGGACATAGCGTATAAGATTCACTTACAATTGACATTGTAGATGTATATTGTAACATTTTGTGTGAAATAATAATGAATGAAATAAGATATACTGAAAGTGGCAGCAAATTTAACGGTGGGTTCGGTTTCAATTCTCTGGTGACAATAGGAGTCCCGCGTAGTGCGGTTACAAAACTTAGGTTTACATTTTTAATAATTAGAAAATTCTTTATTTCAGTTATACAAAATTGATTGTTTTGTTGATCACCGTTTAAATAAAAGCCATTTTTCTTTATAAATAAAAATCTATACATACCTCAAGCACTCGTCGCTGTACACTCACACCATGAAACAAAGCCCTTATATCTTTATCAATTGCTTTTATAGCGGCCTTATCGACACCCTCTTCTGGAGATCGATCAATACTTTTATCTGTATGTTTGTTTGTTTTATACAATACACCCGATGTGAACGGAGTTTCGTGTACGCTAACCGCCATTTATGTTATTAGCGAGATTTTTTTTATATTTGCACGTGAACAAACCGAGTGGGAATTCAAACCGTACCATATTCACCACAAGCGAGAAAATGTCAGAACCAACTGGAAGTTGGACAGCCTGCCGTTTTAAGGCCATACATTCCTCATACACAAGACAATGTACACGAGGAAGCCCATGTCCAGTAGTGAACGATACATAGGCTGGTTTAGGTTGACTTTATACCGGATAGAGGAATAGAGATTAGTTTTTTTTTTACTTGATATCCATAGAATTATGTATACTTTTACAGATATGCAAAGTGGATAAAAGTTACAAGGGACATTTGAAAAACAAAACGCATTTAGAAACATTTAAATCGTTATTTTTAATCACGTCTGGTCGACAGGAAGTATTAAATATATTAATGCTCTCTAAATGTTAATAACAATCGGAAAGGAAATAATTTTAGTTCAAACTTTTTGGAATGGTTTATTAGGAAAGAAGGAATTGACCTTCTTGGTGGTTGGATAACGATTATGTATCTGAGACACCCTGTGAAACACGTCACCTCTGCAAAGAACTTTGCTTGGCCCTTAATTCTTCCGTATCGCGTCTCTCGAAATTAATGGATACATTCGGGGAAAAAATACGTTTTGTTGTAATAAAACCTTATTAGTTTGTTACTTATTATTATTAACTTGCATATTTATTAACATTAAAATTGACATTACTGTGAGCAATTAGTAAAATTGAAACAAGCACTTGAAGAAAAGCGGCAACAAATAATGAATGGAAAAGGTTTTTCTACCACGACCGCATACACCTTTGATGACTAAACAAAAATTGATGGACCTTGGCTGGGAAGTTTCAATGCATCCACCATACAGTCCAGACATAGCACCTTCTTTACATCTTATACCGATCTTTACAAGATTCTCTAAATGAAGTAAAATTACATTCAAGAGAAGCTTGTATAAACGCTCAGAAACGGCAAAAAAATATATATTATAATGGCTCTGCCAGAAAAATAGCGAAAGATTAAATGGACAATAGACCGTTCAATAAATATTATATGCAATGCAAAAAAAAAAGTATTAATTGTTTTCACTATAAAAAGGCCGCGAAATTATCCCACTAGGTACCTATTGTTTTTAGTTTAGCACACCCATATCAATGCATGCCAAGTCCATTTATTACGATGTGCATTTATTTAAGATTTGTAATATAATCATGATTATTACTCAAGAATGTATTAAGTATAGGAACTGGTTGTGGACCAAATAATAAAATACAAAGGCGAGTGTCAAAAATGTTCCCAACATATACAAAAATATCCAAATGTCAAAATGTTTACAAAAATATCCCCAGTGCCTCCATAGACTACATTATTTGATGTTGGTACCGATGGGTATGGGCGCAGTTACCACAGCCAACTTTACCAGCAAGTGGTCTGTGTGCTCATCCTACATTTTATATAAGAAAAACATACAAGGCGACAAGCGCTTCTAGGGTACACAAATTACATTGCCTTTTTATACTATTTGATATAACAGTAGGGGGAGAGTGCATGCTGCATTCCCACAGCCGCTGGGCGCACTCGACTGACCACGTTACCCCTCTCTCACAGAAGACTACCTTGAAATGTACTGCATTTTCTACTTTCTCGTATTTCCCCAATGTACGTACGTGTTTCGGTAGTGAGTGAGATATGCCAGAGGCCATTCCCATTCCATCCTATCCCTCCCTATTTTCCCACTCCATTCCTCAATCTGCGAAGGTAGCCAAGGCATCTGGGGGCGTGCCAACGTTTGTTATTCTGGACTGATGTTGGCATGTATCGCAGATGTCTATGGACGACAGTATCCACTTACCATCAGGTGGACTGTATGCTGGTTTGCCGCCTTTTTCTATAAAAATAATAATAAAATAACAATATTCTTTGATGTCTGTATATTCCGTCTGTAGTCTGTATATTTCGTGGTACGTGGTATTTTGATAGTATTTCAACGTAATCAGGACATGTGGAAAAGTATTAATTATTACTGGCCAGCATTAAGCAATAGAATCAAGGCAAATAATAACCAATGACAATGTTATTAGGGTCCAAAATGGGGTATGCAAACTTAACATTATCAAGGTATTTACCAAATATGGAAAACATGGACAGTTGATAGCTGATGGAACTTCACTTTCGGGCACCTACATATTATAAAGAAATTAAATGAAACATACATACATGACTTTTTACAGACAGAAAGTGGCAGACGAGCAGACAGTCTTCGCCTGGTGGCAAGTGGTTACTGTCGCTCGTGAACATCCGTCAACAAATGTTGGCATGCTCGCAAATGCTATATGCTATCTAATATATGCTATCCCGCATATGCTATCTACATTTCGAGCATTTAGAAGTCAGGATTTGGAAAAGGGGGTTAGGATGATACGTTTCAAAAGAAAAGAAGTCCAGAGGGTACCGCTGGGATCCCGTAAAAGTCTTTTCAACAGGTTTGGTTGACAATTTTAATGTCTGTCACAAACTTCAATTTTGAAGAGGAAATAACATAGACCAAAGTTTTAGGTTCAGTTAAACCGCAATCCTATAGATATATAGAGTCCGGAAAATGAAAGTACAGACGGTATAATAAATTAAATAAGTTAAGTTAGATGAGTAAGTTTAGTGAGTTTAGCAAATTTAGTAAGTTTAGTAAGTTTAGTAAGTTTAGTAAGTTAAGTAAGTTTGGTAAGTTTGGTAAGTTTAGTAAGTTTAGTAAGTTTAATAAGTTAATAATAAGAGCGGCAAATTTAATAAGTTATTACTAAAAACAGTTAGAAAAATAATTTTGATACTTGAATTTAACAATAAAATTAGCTCAGGATTGAATTGAATTAAGTATCAAAATTATTTTTCCAACTATTTTTAGTGACAACCTATTATTTTTTTTTAATTTGCCAGACAAAACAAAACTTTATATAACAATATAACTAACTGTATATAACAAAAAACTTAAAATTGTCTTTCGGTAAATTAAAACTGAAGTCGTAATTTTAATGCTCAAGGGACTGAATGGAAGAATCGCGTTTGTCTGATTTTGTCACAAATTATTACGAAAAGATAAAAAGACAACATTTTTGAAAATATTAAGTCACTCACCTCGGCTTGCAGTGAAGCTTGAAGTTCCTCGTTTAGCTTCTTCAAAGCTGAGATCTGAAAGAAATATAACAAATATAACTCAGCACTTACGTGTAACAAAGTATTATTTTATTCACTTAAAGTATTTAAACGTAGCACTACACATATTACTGGATGATATAGTAGTAGTTCCTAATTGGCTTATTAATTGTCAAATTATACTCATACATAATTTATATTCCAAGCTGTGAATTATTTGTATATAAATAATAATCAAAAATCTTGCTGTACCAATGTACCAGGTACCGGTAAGAAGATGATGGAGTTTCTGCGACTCTTCTCTAGAATCTAGTCTCTCTAGACAGGTCTAAATACCGCGACCTTGTTAGTTCCGTGGCGATTTTTTTTTATAGTGAGAATACAGCAGACGAGCGTACAGTCCATCTGGTGGTAAGGATACTGTCGCCCATGGAGATCCACGATACATGCCAACTTCAGCCCAGAATGACAAACGTTGGCACGTCCATGGATGCGATGACTACCTTTGTAGGAATTGACAGATGACCTTTGATCTTTGACAGATGTAGGAATGGATTTAGAGAAAAGGATAGGAAAATGTGGAGGGCATATGTCACTCGCTACCGAAACACGAACAGTACATTTCAAGGTAGTCTTCTGTGACAGGGGTAACGAGGCCAGTCGAGCGCGACCAGCGGCTGTTGAATTTCAGCGTGCAAACCCCCCCTCCCCCCCCTAAAAACTTCAGGACGTCGCGAAAGTTTGCACATGTGAGTCATGTGGAGTCGATGCCCTAGGAAGGGGAGAGTGGCTAAAAGACACATGTGTAGAAGAAAATTTGTTATTTATAGGGAGACAGAGCAGATACATTCGCATTTTGTACACATTTGATATTCTAAATCGGGACTTAATCCTGGATCCTGGACTACCCGAATCTTCAGTCAATTCGTGACCACGGCTGGTGTGACCCCGCGCCGGCGCCGAAACGTCGGATAGGAATAAAAGGTAAACAAATATCTTTATTAAACGCGTTTATAAAAGGTAAACAAATATCTTTATTAAACGCGTTTATAAAAGGTAAACAAATATCTTTATTAAACGCGTTTATCTACGAGTATCTACGTATCTAGCACGTATCTACGTGCCGGACAGAGTTTACACAGTACGGCGCGTACATCCCCCGCGATTCGGTCCGCATAACCGAAGTGTTGGTAGGACCATGGGAAGAGGACGGTCATGTACCAATTTCAATGCCAACTAGATATCAAATTAAGAATCAATTTAAAAATACCGGTCGATAAAGTTTCTGTATTCAAGCGATAGTCGTGTAGTGTGGGCCAGTTATAGAATACCACGCATCTCTTCTCGTCGGTGTGATGAAACTTGAAAGGCGACTACGGGATAACAAAGCTGTTACCAAAAGCCCTGAGAAACTACACCACCTCTAAAAGAATGGACTCGCCAACTGGCCCGCGTCACGGTTTAACCTAAGTCGTGCCCCGCGTGCTGTTTTAAGGCCCATACATCCCTCATGCACAAGATAATGTGTATGAGAAGGCCCCAGGCCAGAAGTGGACGATACAGTACCTAGTTTATAAAAAATAACGTTTCGATTTTCACCTAACAGGAAAAGCGTCATAAAACTCACACAAATAAATACAAAAAACAACAAACAACCACTTACAATGCGAATACGTTCCGCTTTGACCTATTGGCAGCACGCATTTAAATACCAAATTTGAATTTTAAAACGCTCGCGCGTGATTGGTCCGCCCGAGACTTTTTTTTTCATACAGACGGGCGATGACAAGTATATTTTTCATGTAAAAATTATTCAGTATTATGTAATAGCAGGTCACCCTAGCGGCATACGGCTGTACAGCTGCAGGAGAATTCTTCTTCTTGTGGTGCCTCTCCAACTAGTGGGAGGTTGGCAATCAGCTCCGAATATTTTGCCGTGTCTCTCGCGAGGCGAAACAGTTCGGCGGCACTCGCGATGCCACTCCACTGCCGTTTTTACGCAGCCATGACTTTTTCCTGCGACCATAACGCCTCTTTCCGGCAATATTGCCCATCATAATTAGGGAATACTTACCTCTATTTCCAGAAGTCTTGATGGTGTAGCTTTTTTCACAAAGGCTGGAAACACCGCGTGGTGAATCTATAATAAGTCCACTGCAGGGCCTAATAAATCACTTGGCGTGATTATTAGGCCGTGGTTTCGGGCCGTCAATCCTAAACGCGGGGCCAGCGCGGATTGGTGGATCACATACTTCAGATTTCAGATTTCTGGAGCATGGGTTTCCTCAGGATGTTTTCCCTTACCGCCGAGCTAGCGACAGTTTTTAAAAATCCTTAGGTAGTCCTTAGGTATCCTTAAGTAGAAACTCAGTGGTACGGGCCGCGAGGATTTAAACTCACGATCACGCAAATGTAAGTCAAGTATCACCCTAGGCTATCACCGCTCTAATCCCACTGCAATAACACTCTTCCGTGTATTGTACCTAGCCGAACTTCATGCTACTAAATTATAACAACTGGCCGCTAATGAAACATCTAATTTCAAATTTGCTCCAAACTCCTTCATTCTATTGATTTTTGATTCATTCTGCTGTCTAATTTTCGATATATAAAGAAGTGCATATTACACTTCGGAAAAGCCTTCAGCGCAATGTCGCTTATATTAATGAATATCTCATGAAACGCTTGGTTCCGTATGTCACTAATATTCTGCTGTATACATAACAATCAATGTATAAAAAACACTTTATTAGGGTAAGTAGTCTATATTAGACCGATTTTATATACACAGAGTTAAGGATAAAAAATTGGTTTCTTAAGTTACTTGTTTGTTACGGTGTTTGTTTATTAGTAGGTACCAAAATAAATTGCTGAAGTGGGGTGAAGTGGGAAATGGGATACATTTCAAGGTAGTCTGTCGATTCATTTTGATAACACACAAAGATATATTTATTTACTTAAGACAAGTACGACATTTCATGATACCCAGTCAATGGGCGGCACGATTCTGTGTAGACTTGTAATGTCTACCATGAAAATATTCGCTAAAAATTTCGCTATGAAAATAAAAACGCAAAACTACATGCAAAAGTTTAATAATATCTGTGGAATCTTGCGCATGTTTTAATAATTAACTTTAAAACTGACAGCTCATGACTACTCTGCAATTGACATATAATAGATTATAATTGACTATTTTATAGTTAATTATGACTAAACTAGCTGTGCCCGCAATTTCGTACGGGTGAAATATTAGTTTTTACAAACTCCAAATTGGGATATCTTTTCTTCCCATCCGCCGACTTCGATGAAACAGATTAACCTGTGGAAACCTCATGAAAATCCGTTCAGTAATTTTAGAGATTAGCGTGTTAGAACAGACAAACAGACAGACAGATTCTGATACTCTTCCTTCATGGCCTCCAATCAGTTTTTGGTAAATATATTCACTACAGACACGCTGGTTCTACAGTTTTATTATATGTATAGTGTTGATTGTAGGTGTATCATAATTTTTTTTTTGGGTTAGTTTATGGCTATGGTACATCATATTTAAAATATAACATATTTTAAATACATACTTAAAAGCTATTCGAAAGTTACCACAATTTGTAATTAATTAATAAACTATAAGATTTAAAGATCGTATGCCCGATGAGGGTAAATTGTAAATTTTATAATTGTAACTGTAGCACTAGGATCCGTTTCATTTGTAATTCATTACAGTATACTTGAGTATACAATAAATTATTGCGGAAGCGAATATTCATTACATGCCTACTATCGAATACAATTGAGGGCATGTATAAAAAGGAATGAGAAGGGAACAATTTGGTTGCCATCCATCGATTTAACCAGCATAAAGTCTGAACCGAAAGCTAATGCGTTATCAGCAGATATCGCTGTTCAAACACGATACCATATCTACCCTACGTGCGCCACTGACGAATATTTTAAACCGTTCAGTATTGTGGGGCCACGAGAAACGCGAATCGTTGAACGCACATAATCATAAAACTAATGCCACAAAAGCCGTAATTACATATATATTAATAATCGAGACATCTATATCTGCATATAATAATTAATATATGCATATAATAATGTACCTATAATAATTTATTTTATTATATACCTGTGACCCGCCGCCATCTTAACCACTCAAGCGATTCTGCTCTCCTTAGAAAAAAGACATTTTGATAGCATTGGAGAAAATGCAAAAAATGTTGGTAAAATTCTCATTAATTTAAAATCAAGCTATTTTGGAAACTTAAAGTTTGGATAAAATAAAAACAATAACCTTTGTTCTTTGTTTGTTTTTGTTTTCATAATGTTACTTATGCTTTCATTATAAATATTACTATATACCCTTTCTTCTTAGGAGGGCAGAAATGACCTTTAACTTTTTGTTGTTCTCTTTTATTTAAGTTTTCAAAGGTGAATCAAAGTTGTTGAAAAAGTTAATTCTCGTTTTTCATGGCCCATCCCTCATATTAACTCCACCCAAAGTTGCTGAAAATATTAATCTAGTTCTTCATGGTCCATCCCTCATATTAACTCCACCCAAAGTTGCTGAAAAAGTTAATCTCGTTTTTCGTGGCCCATCCCTCATATTAACTCCACCCAACACACATGTAATGTTTCACGGGTATTTCTAAACTTTCTGACGTCATGCTGGTATTGCCTAATACACATGGGACATATTTGGTTAGTCTTTTCTTTTTATATAGAATTGATGGCAGACGAGGGGGACGAGCCATATGATGGTAAGTGGTCACCGCCGCCCATGGTTACCGGGGCTTGCGGGTGCGCTACCGACCTTACAGAATCTTGTTCACAGCTCTCTTGAAGAGCCCCGTAACGTAACGGAAATATATCAGTTGGCAGTCCATTCCACAATTTCGGGTTTGCGGTATAGTACTGTACTACTGTACGCATACCGTAACTACCGTACTGTCAAGGAAGTGTGGATGAACCGCACGACGATGACCAGCGATGCGATGGCAAAAACCCGAAGTTGACATTCTAAATCAAAAAATCAATTCTAAATCAAATTCTCTTCAGAACATTCCCCATTATACAAGCGGTAGAAAGCGTAGAGAGACGCAATATCTCTACGAATGCTGAGCGACTCAGTCTAAATCACCTGTGAGAGTAGGATCATCAACAATTCGAATAGCGCGACGTGGGACAGAGTCAAGAGGGTCCAGCTAGTACTTCGGTGCGCTAGTACTCCATGTGAGGTCTAATTCGAGCTTTATAAAGTGACAAGCATTGCCCCAAAGAGAAGTACTGCTTTACTCTATTCAGTACACCGAACCTTTTACTAACAAGTTTTGTCTTGTTCTCCAGATGACTCCGAAACTAAGACTTTGATCGAAATATCGACGCCAAGGATCCCAAAATTCTCAGAAATCTTGAGAGGAATGTTCTGAAATCGAGGTGCCACGACAAATGGAGATTTCTTAGTGTATGCACAGACTTGTGTTTTGCTGGGATTAAATTGGACCACGTTAAGTTCGATTCAATTAGAGACTCGGTCTAAACAGTTCTTGATTTAGCACACAAGCCTTACGCTACTCTCTTCCACCTCAGCCCCAGGGATATTCACATTGCCCTTATACAAACCTTCCCCAGTACCGTCGTCTGTATAACGAAGACTTATAACTGACTTATCTTATAACAGATCATTGATATGCAGAAGAAACAAGTGTAGGAGAAAGCACAGAGCTTTATCGGACACCAGCATTAATTAACATGGTGTCGGAGCAGCTAGCATTAGCAACGACTTTGATGGTCCATTCAGCCAAAAAACTGGAAATTCATTTGCATAATCCCTTGGGTTACCCGAATGATTGTAACTTGGAAAGCAGGGCTTTATACCAAACCCGGTCAACAGCTAACGGCTAGTCTCACCTCTCCTCTCAATGGCGTCAGCCCATCGGTGTATAAAGTACACTAAAGCATCGCCAGCTGAGCGATTATGACGGAATCCGTACTGCATTATATTGATATAGGCTACAGGACCACATTCACACAGGTTATACAGAAAACCGGAGAGAATAATCAGCTGTTGTATCTTGCATTTGTGGTCTACAAAAAAGCCTTCGAGTGTAGGGAAATCTGGTCTGTTCTGGAATTTTTACAGCACGCAGTGATGTCAAGTTGATTAATGCTGGGATGTTTGTATAATACTGTGAGCATACACCCGACTTCAAGATCAACAGACCAATCTAACACAGCTGCGTCAAGGGGTGAAACAGAGAGATGTAATATCCCCGAAATTGTTCACAAACATGCTAGAAGATGAATTTAGGAAGCTGGAATTCAAAGGATGTATAATCAATGGAACCCATGAGTCCATCTTTGTTTCAGCGTTGGTTTCAGGGCAAAATCAGTGGAAGATTTAAACTGAATGCTAAATGACCACAACCCAAAATCACGTGTCGGTCTCGAAATTAACTTAGACAACACAAAAATGATATTCAATGAGTATGTTCGTCCAGGACTGGTAAATGTCGAAGGTGCGGCACTCGAAGCTGATGACCATCTAGGTAGGGCAAATCATCCAACTAGGCATGTCCAACTTCAGCAAGGAAGCAGACAGATGCATTCAGTTTGGCTCAGCAGCATTTGCATCTACATAATATAATATAGATATTATTATACTCTTCCTTCAAACTGTGTTTACTGGTGGATGCATACACTTCTTTAATAATGACTAGATGCTAAACATCTGTGAGGTGCAGCACAGGCAGTGTGTAGGACAACTTCTCTTTGCCTATATCATAATGCTTGAATATGAGTCTTCAATCAAAGAGTTCTGCCCCTTATGACATATAGTACCAAAATGTGGCCTCTGACAGTGCACCTGATCCAATAAGTTCAAAATTGGTCAATGAAATATAGAGAGAGTTATTCAGAACTTCTTTGCAGGATAAATGCCAAAACAAAGGGATTCACCAAAGAACTAAAGTCACAGGCATAACTCATAGAATCAGCATGCTCTGAAGTGGTAATGGGCAGGTTGTATTTGACGCAGGACCAATGACTCAAATGGAGGCCACTTACTGGAAAGAACAGTGTGATACAACCTCCAGCAGGTGTGGATTGTTGTCAAGTTAAAGTTGATATTAGGTCAAATGAAGGATATTATAACTGCTGACCTATTTATACCTTTCCAGATTACTTATTTTATTTATTAGTGGTTTGGGGGATGTCAAATATCTCTTCCTAGCATAACACTGTAACTAGATGTGCATATTCACGACTCCTTGAAGTGTTTCAGCTCACTTAATCCAGCTCTGTTTGCAGATTTGACTCCTCTTAAGGATTCCTTGACTCCTTTAATTCACTTAACTATATTTTATAAGAGCCTGAGAGTGACTCTTCACTTTGCATCATGTTCGTTCATGTAACTCAGCAATCCAAAAATGAAAGGAATAAATAACTCCTTGGAGTGAATACCATAACAGTTAGTCAGAATCATTAAGAGTTTTGGCTCCGCTCGCCATTTCGGATCTTTTGATTCATTGAATACGGAGTAGCCCATCGCTAACTGTAACTGCTCAATTACAATAAAATGCAGTAATATTATTTTTTATTACTTTTAGCAATATTCAACAAATAATTGTCACTGCTAAACAGCTTCACAGCATCTTTTATACTAGTTAGTTCAGGTGAAGACAACAGTATAATTGTTGCCCATTTCATATACAAAGAGATTTTTTTTTTTTGTTAGTCCATTTTTATCCATAATATTGTTATCAATCGACAACATACACATTCAAAATTGTTATGCAATTGCCTTTTAGGCATTTTACATCTTACAGTGGAGCATCAATAAGTTTTGCAAAATCATTGGACAGTTTTCTCCTAAACTTACTAAATAACTTCTGATGGGTTTCCAATTTAATAATAATGTATCTACGCAGGGTAAAACAGAGAGCCATCTTGTTCCCACATGGCATTTCACTTCATGAAAGTCTCCATCCACCTATTCTATATTTTTTTTCAATTCTTCTCATCTTACAGCAGAGTGGGAAAAATGTGCATAAATTTTCCAAAATTAGTTTCTATGTTATACAATAAAAAACTCATGGCATGTCTCATGCAGTTATGCACTATGTGTGCATGACAATTTCCCTTAATCAAATCTGGTACCAAATCTCTCATATTTATAAACAAAGAATGGTTAACTCCAAAATTAGTGTCTGTGTTGTCTACACTTAGCCCAGATACATTATGAAAAGATAATTAGTATTGTTCGATTGACTTTTGAATTGCTTGAAACGTGCCATCAGCAGATTCGTTACTATTTTTGTAAAAATCTAATAACTTAATATTTTCTTAGGTTTTCGCGATTACTATACATTGCAATTAAACAACTTTTAACGGTTTAAATCGCGTATATTTGACATGATTTATATCCCGACGTTTCGAACACTTTGCAGTGGACGTCACCCCGTGACCACGTCCACTGCAAAGTGTTCGAAACGTCGGGATATAAATCATGTCAAATATACGCGATTTAAACCGTTAAAAGTTGTTTAATTGCAATCTAATAACTTATTTTGAATGCCATTTTTAGCCATAAAATATTGTACCACTAATGGAAACAGTTTTTGTTTTGTTAGAAGAATCAGTTTGTAAGCAGTAAAATAAATTGTCTGTATATAGATCATCTATTATGTTTTGTATAGCATATGGCCCCAACACCTCTATAACTAGAGCTTCCATTTTGGTTCTAGCCAGACGCATACCTGAAGCTGTACTTGAATTAACATAAATAAGGACAAATTACGTTTTACAGTGTGATATGTTAAGGCTAGCTCAGCTGCAGTAACATTTTCTTTATTACTGCAAGATGAACTTTTATACATTTATTTTTTCAGTGTAATATTTTCACTATATATATATTTGATCCGGTAAATGTCCAGTTACGTCTTGTAGGTGTATAGGGAGTACTCCGTTTACTAAAGTTGCCTTTATCTATGATCCGTTATACACAAAACTAGGATCAACTTTTGTGGTTTTTTAATGTTTTACGTAAAATGAATCCTAGAAAAATCAAACTATATGAAAATAAAGTATTTTCGTGTATTTTATTGTTCTCATAAAGTATAGAGTATAATTGCCCGAAATAACATACAATACTTTATAATAAAGTATGGTGTCAAGATGACATTGATAATTCAAAAATCACAATGTGTCAGATGTAAATCTTATGCCTCTCAGGTACAGAATAATTATAACAAAGATTTCCAACAATCACGACATCAACCAAGAAACTAGTACAGTAATAATAAATAGCATTCTAGTACAGGATACAGGCCTATTCTTTCAATGACAATGGATAATTCAAGATGTTGGGTATTCCAACATATATGAGCACATAATAATAAAACATCATAATACAGAAAATTTAACATAGAACACGGATAAGGGAGTGTGATAGTGTGCTGTGTTGTGTGATACTAATGACAAAAACCTTATTAGAACATTATTTATGTATTATTTATTATAGATGTACCCACCTTCATGGGAATAATGTACATTCCTGATTCTAATTATATTATAAATATAACAGTGTATGGGGGTGGAGGATTACGAGAGAAGCAGATATTCAGGAGATATAAGCTACATCATTAGGCTATATTTATTTGTAAACAGTTTGATTTACTGTTAACATACTAAATGTTATTGCTGATCCTATGTGGTTGAATTGATGTGGGATGATATTTGCGTCGCAATATAAACGATGATGATTGATGACATAAAGAATGTAATGTAACACCTATTATGGTAAATGCACAGATGTACAAAATTACCTAATACGAAAAAAACATATAATTTTACGGATAACTAGAACAACATTAGACAGATCTATCATTCCTTTCGCAATTATCAGGGTTAAACTAATTTTATTTCCGCTTATTTCGAGAATAATGATGAAAACATAACCTTCAAATCAACTGTCAAAAGTAGGGAGTAGTATTTATACATATTGTGTACTCACTTGAAGCTCCTGGTCATGGCATCTTTCCTCAAGTTTTTTCACAGAAGTGTCAACTACAGACGAGCCTTCATCAGAACCTTCAACAATACCCTCTGACAATACCTCAGAAGCGAAATTAGTAATTTGTCCTTTTAAACTGTTCAAACTCTGGTTTAGATTAAGCCACGACATTTTGATCGCAAAACAGTAGTATCACATATCACACGTTACATTCACCGAGAGAATAGAGGAAATTATAACGACAGAATAGATGTAAACAACAAAAATATTTCATTATTTTGCAATAGTGACAAGACCATGTCCAGTTGGCAAAACAAGTTTTTGACATTCGCTACTAACGTTCCGTTTCAGTCTTTACTTTTTTTTAAATTCAAATTGTATTTAAATATATCCTAATTTATTATATATTTATGGTGATGAAACTGAAGAATAGTGACCATGACCATCAAGTTGGATAAAGCGCAAAAAGACATCTTGAGCTATGAGTGTAATGACAAATCATCAAGTCACATGCAAAGCTTAAGAAAACTACCATATATTCAAACTGTTTCCAAGACAACTACAATCAACCGAATAAAAACACACATAAAAACAAAAGTAACAATTTGTGTTTTCTTCTTTAAACGATGAACTGCATGCGCTTATTCTTGCTGGCAAATTCGCAAATAACTACTGGACTGACGAATAAATTGCGTGTAGATGGATACGTCGATCGCGTCAAGGGGGGGGGGGCCCTCCACGCCTCCCATATGTATCCGCCGCTGGTCCTTAGAAATTAATCTTAATCAATCAATGACTTACGTGTATTACATATACTAGAAGGCATTGTAATTATTAAATCAATCAAGTCAGCTATTATAATACGGCCGACGGCCGTTATCATCTGAGTCGTCCGGCCATAAACGTCAGTAACAATAGAAATGTGCAACCGTTGCACATTCCTATTATTACACTATTGTTAGCGTTGTACTTGTTGCATAAATTATAGTCTGTGCTCTAGAATTGTCTAGGATTGTCTATGGTTGTGATTATTAGTCTATGGGTTCTCCCAATAAATGTTTCACGTGCAATGTAACACCGAGTTTTTATTTAAACAATTAACCCAGCAGCCCTGCACATATCTAGCAAATATGTGACAGTGGCGACGAGGATAAAAAGAAAACAGTGAAAGTTTTACGTGTTACGTCCGTAAACTACAAGAAAGATAGTAGAATAATTTCGTCTTGTTACGTCGGACGAAATTTCACAAAATGGCGGCTGCTGGGCTCTCACTGCCTGAGTTTTCAGCTGCAAAATGCACATTTAAGGTGTACAAACAGGTGTTTGAAAACAAAATGAAGATCCACGAGGTGGATGAAACGAAGTGGTCACAATATTTAATCTCGTTTATAGGTTTTGACATGGTCACGTTGCTATCAGAACTCTGTTTCCCGGAAACACCACAGGATAAAACGTATACTGAATTAGTGGAACTTGTTGAAAAACACTTGGAGCCACAGCAATCAGAAATCGCGGAAACATATAAGTTTATGAAACGTGAACAGTTGGCAAACGAGTCAATCTCTGAGTTTGTGGCGGCATTAAAGAAAATGGCACAGACGTGCAACTTTAACACACATTTAGAAAGATGTCTAAGAGATAAATTCGTTCATGGATTAAAGAGTGAAAGCATAGTTAAAAGATTATTTGGTGAAGAAAATTTAACGTTTGCAAAAGCCGTGAAGATAGCAATGAGCATGGAGCTGGCGGAGAAGGGAGCAAAATTAATAACTGCTGGCAGTTCTGGGCAAGAAAGCTCAGACATACACAAAATAAGTAAAAAACAGGTGAACATTAAATGTCATTGCTGCGGGAAGATGGGGCATGTAAAACCCCAATGCAAATTTAAAGAGGAAGAATGTTTTAAATGCCACAAGAAGGGGCATATGGCAAGTGTTTGCAAAGCAAACAGTAACAAAACTTTCAAACCCAAGAGGGTCCATGAAATTACAAATGATGAAGAATTTTCTGTTATGCAAGTTAGTGAAGTACAATTGAATAGTGAATCTGTGGGTGATAGTTATGATTTGTCTAGTTTATTTCAGAAAACAGAGAGTCAATTAAATATTAACAAAGTGGTATCAATAGATGAGAAGCGTCCAAGTCCTTGGTATATAACTTTAAAAATTAATAATGTAAATATATCATTTGAAATTGATTGTGGATCAGATGTCACGTTAATGCCTGAATCTATGTTCATAGCATCCTTTCCTAATTTAAAATTATTTCCATGTAACCTAAAGCTATCAGGATATGGTGGTAACAATATCACTGTATTGGGTAAGACAAATGTAAATATTAAAATTATAAATGAAAAATACTTAGCAACATTGATTATTGTCAAAGATGGTAAAAAGCCATTGTTAGGTAGGGATTGGCTGAGTGCTATGAAAATTGATTGGCAAACTTGTATGAAACGGTGCAATTTAATTATTCACCAAGATTCACAAATTAAACTTAACAATTTAGTAGAAAAATATAGGGATATATTTTCAGGGGTTCCAGGCGAAATTCAAGGTACTGTAGGCACTTTAAAATTAAAAGAAGCTAATATTAAACCCATTGCATTTAAACCAAGAAGAATAGCTTATGCTGTAGAAAATTTAGTTAAAAAGGAGCTTGACAAGTTATGTACCGAAGGTAAAATGTATAGAGTGACAAATAAAAAAACAGGCACATGGGCTACACCCATAGTGACCATCATTAAAGGACCTCATAATATAAGAATTTGTGGGGATTACAAGGTAACAATAAATCCATTTTTGGAGGTGCCAAATCATCCAATCCCTGTCATTGAAGACATTTTTGCAAAATTAAATAAAGATGATCAAAATGTTAAAACAGTATTTAGTAAAATTGACTTAAGAAAGGCATATATGAACAGGCGAATGGATGAGGAGGCACAAAAGCTTATGACAATTACCACACCATGGGGGTTGTATAGACCAACGTTCATGATGTTCGGTATGTCACCTGCTCCACAGGAATGGCAAGATTTTATGGATGAACACTTTAATATGCCAAATGTATATTGTTTCATTGACGATATTTTGGTTGCAAGTAGTGATGTGGATTGCCATTTAAAAACTTTAGAGTGTATATTTCAAAAACTTAAAAATTTAAATATTAAAGTAAATAAAGAGAAAACTGTGTTGATGTCCCCACAATTAGAGTATTGCGGGCATGTGATTGATAAGGAAGGCATTCACAAGACACCAGGGCACATCAAGGCCATATTGGAAGCACCACAACCTGAAAATATTAAAGAATTACGTAGTTTCCTTGGCACTATTAATTTTTATCATAAATTTCTAAAGAATGCTGCTGAAAATTTAAAACCTTTATATACATTACTAAAGAATTCAGAAAAATGGGTATGGTCTAAGCAACAAGAACTAGCATATGAATGGGCCAAGAAAGCTATTGTATCAGAGCAAGTATTAATACATTATAATCCAAAGCTACCAGTTGTATTGAGCTGTGACGCTTCCAAGTATGGGTTAGGAGCTTGTTTAGCTCATGAAATTAGGTTAGGTAATAATATTGTTGAATGCCCTATTGCTTTTGCAAGCAGAACACTCAATGAAGCAGAAGTAAAATATTCACAAATAGATAAAGAAGCCTTAGCCATTATATGGGCAGTTAAGAAATTTGATTTGTATTTAAAAGGTAGAACATTTACATTAGTTACTGACCATAAACCACTGATATCTATATTTAATCCAAATAAAACAGCTGGTAGTATATATGCAGATAGAATGACTAGGTGGGCATTAATTTTATGTAATTATAATTATGATATAAAGTACAGGACTTCACAACATAATGCTGCAGCAGATTTTCCATCTAGGTTACCAATTAAAAATAGTAATGAGGAGGATAAAATTAATCTGGAAGGCAACATTAACAGCATTGTGTTGGATAATCCACCTGTAACTTTATCTGAAATTGCCAAACATACTCAGAAAGACCCTAATTTAAGCAAGGTTTGTACTTACCTAAGAGAGGGCTGGCCAAAGTTGATTAATAGAGAGTTATGTAAATTTAAAGGCAAAGAAACTGAGTTATATATAATTAAAGATTGCATTTTATGGAGGGATAGAGTAGTTATACCTGACAGTTTAAAGGATAAAGTTTTAACTGAACTGCATTCTGGTCATTTGGGTATTAATAAAATGTTATCTTTAGCTAATAGTTGTTTTTGGTGGCCAAACATCACAAATGATATAAAAACATTAACTAATAATTGTGTAGGTTGTATCCAAAATAGGAACTTACCACCTATCAAACCTATACATAGATGGGAGTGGCCAGAGGAGCCATGGAAACGTATTCATGCTGATTTTGCTGGTCCATTTTTAGGGCATATGTGGTTAATCATTGTAGATGCACACTCAAAATGGCCAGAAGTAGTTAAAATGAACAATATTACCTCCAGCAGTACAATTAAATGTCTACGTAGTATTTTTGCTAGATTTGGTCTACCGGAACAAATGGTGACTGATAATGGTCCACAATGGACATCTGAAGAGTTTAATACTTTTTGTAAGAATAATAATATTAGACACATATGTACTGCACCTTATCACCCAGCCAGCAATGGCTTAGCAGAAAGGGGGGTTCAAACCTTCAAAAGGGCCATGTTAGCATATAAGTTTGATAAAAATTGTTTAGATCATAGTATACAGAATTGGCTATTAGCTTATCGTACAGCACCACATGCCACAACAGGCAAGGCACCATGTGAGTTAATGTTAGGTAGAAAACTCCGTACACGTTTATCTTTAATAAAAAAGAATGTAATTATTCCTCGGCAGTTGATTTGTAAGAAACCTGTAAAGCAATATTTGCCAGGTGATAAAGTACTGATCGCATCATATGATAACTCTCAAAAATGGTTAGATGGTGTTATTGAAAAACCAGTAGGAAATGTTATGTATGATGTGCACACTGACAAAGGCATACTCACCAGGAATGTTACTCAGTGTTTGCCTAACTATAGTGTACCTAATGAAAGTGTATTGGAGCAAGAAAAAGAATCGGAGAAATTAGAAGTAAATAAGCCGTTAATTAACAAAGAAATACCAAGTAACATTGCTAATTCTCCTATTCTAGTGCAGCCAGAAGTGCGTAGAAGTGCACGTACTCATAAGCCTGTTCAGAGACTTGATTTGTAGTAATTTAAAAATTTAATAAAAATTAGAAGAGAGGAGTGTTGCATAAATTATAGTCTGTGCTCTAGAATTGTCTAGGATTGTCTATGGTTGTGATTATTAGTCTATGGGTTCTCCCAATAAATGTTTCACGTGCAATGTAACACCGAGTTTTTATTTAAACAATTAACCCAGCAGCCCTGCACATATCTAGCAAATATGTGACAGTACTGCAACGCCTTGCAGTGCAAGATAGTTTGCTAACTGCGTACACGCAGTCTATAAGTCAAAGTAGCACGCTCAATAGCACGCTAATTACTGATTGGTCGTTACAATGGTGCAGTATGGGCTACTCACTTTTTGTGATGACTTTCTTTTACATTCCTTCGTCTCACTTATAATTGTGCACATTTATTACATTAACCGAGCTCTTGTCTATGGCTTTCTGTAGATATAGGTAGAACTCTTCTACCTACCTTTTCATCTGCATTAGATATATAAAATAGTTAAAAATCACATCATTACATTTCATCGATATCCACTTGCACTTTTATTACGCCCATCACGATGACGCTCCATAAGACCAATACCAATAAGTGCGAGGGAGACTGTTGAGGACACTTTTGTCTACTGCGATCTCTTCAACAGATCGAGGACAGTATTGTCCTACAACCTTATAGGTCGCCGGGGGATGTGGACTGTATATATAGGGATGTTGTACAATAATAACGCCTTATTTCCTTTTCTTCGATAATATCAGCAGAGCCGGGGGCAGGGGGCAGAGGTACTTGTTGTTCTACTACTTGTCCTAGTCACTTGGTTGACCGTTTGTAGTGTTCGGAGTGGTGCCGCTGATCGGAATGCCGGAAGCCCAAAATGGTTCGTCTTTTATTCCATTTTGGCTTCCCCTTCTACTTTTCTATATGTGTACCCCTCCCGCTACCCCGCGGGGGATCATTTATTCATACAAGACACTGTTATACATTTTTATACATTTACAAGATTCTTATTAGATAAAACTTAGATGTAAACTAGCCTAAGAGGGATCTAATAAGATCATGACGCTATAACGTTCGGTTTCGAGTGGACGGGGTGCGCGGTTTGCGCGACATATTTACGTAACCCCGTCCCCCGCTTCAGGACTATAAATATTATATTCGTCCGCCAGGTGGCGGAGCGCTCAGTTGTTTCCCGAACGCTATAGCGCCCACAACTTATCCCTAGCATGCCCTACTTACCCTATTCACCAATAATTATCCTAATAGGGTAATAAAAGACACACTAGGGATCATTTTAATATCAATTACACAATACATAGTTATAAAATGGACATTATACAAATAGTGTAAACCTAACGATTTTAAGAGATATTCATACATTTTCATACATTTATAAGACACTAAAGAGAAACAACTATACAAGCGAAACTATTATCTATACATATGCAAGTACCCTAGCTTTTTACATTTTCATTTATTCCGTCGTTAACATACTCCCGCCGTCGCCGTCTCGCGACCTAACCGGTAGAACGACGATCTTCTTCGTGGGTCGCCGCAGAACGTGTCCGTTGCTCGTTTGTAGGTCGACGACGCGCACTTCGCCGTCTTGCCCGGGGTACGTAGCGATGACTCTTCCTCGCGGCCATGTGTTCCTCGGTAGATTTGCGTCGCACACGATGATTAAATCTCCGACGCGTGGTGCCTCGCCGATCGTGCGGGGCTCCCGCCGGTATTGAAGCAGGGGGAGATACTCTCGTACCCAGCGGCTCCAGAAGGTGTCGGCTAGCCGCTGGGCGCGCCGCCAATGCGCGCGTGCATTTATGTCTTCTTCGGTGAAGGCGCCCGGTGCTGGGACATGGGAATTGGGTCCCAGCAGCAGGTGATTGGGTGTGAGCGCCTCCGGTTCCCCTGGTGTCACTGCCACGTGTGTGAGTGGACGGGAGTTGACCGTGTTTTCTACTTCGACGAGCAGTGTGTGGAGTGTCTCGTCGCTCGGGTACTTTTCGTGTAGCGTTGCTCGCAGGCCTTCTTTCACCGTGCGAACCATGCGTTCCCAGGCCCCGGCCATGAAGGGGGCGGAGGGGGGAACGTGACGCCACGCGATGTGCTTCGCTGTTGTCTCTTCTCGGACCGCAGTGAGTGCGGCCTCGTCGAGTTGTCTTTCCGCGGCTTTGAAGTTGGTGGCGTTGTCGCACCACAACTCCTTTGGGCAGCCGCGTCGCCCCATGAATCTTCGCAGCGCAGATATAGCAGAGTCTGCGCTGAGTGATGCCGCTACTTCCAAGTGGACGGCCCTTGTCGTCATGCAGGTGAATAGGGCGACATACCTTTTTTCTCGGTGTCGGCCCACGGTTACTTCGAGTGGACCGAAGTAGTCGAGCCCGGTGAAGGTGAACGGGCGCGCGTGATGTGCTACACGCGCGTGCGGCAGATCCCCGGTGGCTGGATTCGTTGGTTTAGCCTTCTTCAATTTGCATGTTATACATACCTTTAAAACGCCCCGTACTGTAGGGCGAATTTTCATAATGCAGAATCGCTGTCGTACTTCATTCACCACTAGCTCGACGCCCCCATGATGCATCTTCCTATGTACATGATCTATGTACATCTTCGTGTAGTCATGTGCGCCGTCTAGTATAGCTGGATTTGCCGTTTCCTCGCTAATCCCTTTTGTGGCAGCGATTCTTCCTTTTAGTCTTAGTAGTCCGTCCGTTCCCATGATAATACTTAGACCGGCGAGTTTGTCGTCTCCCGCCGGTGTGGTGCTACGCTCGATGCGTTTGCGTTCGCCTGCGTAGCTGTCTTCTTGTGCTGCCTTCATCCAGAGATGTTCGGCTTGAATGAGATGATGCGCCTCTAATGGCACGAACTTGCGCTGGTCGCATGCGGATTCTCTTGCCGTTGCCGCCTTTGCGTCGCCCCTTTTTGTCCTTGACCATGCCGGGTCCGATGTCGGGTTGGCGATGGTCCTTTTGCGACGCGCTGCTGCCACGGTGTGTCTCCTTTTCCGACATAAGTCGATGAAATGTAGTACGCGTGCGGTGGCCCGGATCAGGCGTTGCCATTTTGAAAAGCGCGTGATATCGGGCAAGTGTGCGTGCCCCTTTATGTCGTTCGTTGTTGCGCAGCATCTCTCCCTTTCTTCCCCGGTGCGTTCCTTTGTCGTGCTTGTCTCGACCGGCCATTGTTCTTCAGGTGATAGTAGAAAAGGCGGGCCGGTGAACCATCGGTGATTCTCGTTGAAATCCGCGGGTGTCGCTCGTGTCGCGTCGTCGGCTACGTTGAGTTGTGACGGCAGCCATCTCCAGTCCTTTTTCTTTGTAGTATCTTCAATCTCGGCGACGCGATGTGCGACGAACGTTTTGAACGTCCGTGGTTCGGCTCGGATCCACGCGAGAGCGGTGCGTGAATCACTCCAATACACCTGTCTTGCGGCCATGAAGTCGTGCTCTTTCGCGACGTTTTTCGCTAGTCGTGCTCCGAGTACCGCCGCCTGTAGCTCAAGTCGTGGTATAGAGACGGGCTTGAGCGGTGCGACGCGGCTCTTTGCAGCGGCTAGTGATATTCTTACGGTGCCGTCGGCTCGTTGTAATCTCCAGTACACGGCGGCTGCGTAGGCTTCTTCACTTGCGTCTACGAAAGTGTGCAGTTCTCTTCTTACGGCCGGTTCTACATCATAGCAGCGGGGAATGCGAAGTTCTTCTAGAGCGCGTAGTGTATAAAGCCACGCGCTCCATCTTGGTTGCAGCTCTTCGGGAAGCGGTTCGTCCCAGCTCGTTCCATGACTCCATGTATCTTGCATAAGTCGTTTCGCCGGAGTAGTTATCGGCGATACGAGTCCGAGCGGGTCGAACAGCGACATTATCACGCTGAGTGCTTCCCTCTTGGTGGGTGGACGTCTACCTTCTATTACGTCGGGTGGTGTCTTCATAGCATTTATGTGGAAGCCGATGCAGTCTTCATTTACCTGCCATAGGAGGCCGAGTGTCTTCTCTATCTCGCTCCCGCCTATGGTGACTGTCGTGGTTCCGGGATCCGACGAAAATTGTTTGACGACGGACTTCTTGTTGGACACCCATCCCCGTAAATGGAAGCCGGCTCGACGGTGTATCTCGTCGACCGACTTTACGACTCTCGCAGCCTCCTCCTTGTCTGGGAAGCTGGTTATGAAGTCGTCCATGTAGTGGTTTGTTTGGATCTCTCTGGCGGCGCGTTCGTTTACATGTGCGAACTCGGTGGCGTTGCGATTCTTGATGTACAGCGCTGTGCATGGTGATGACGTTGCCCCAAATATGACTGACGTCATCTTGTACTCACGTGGTGGTGTGTTGCCTCTTTCGTCTCCCCTCCATAGGAAGCGTAGTGCGTCTTGCTCTTCCGGTCGTATCTTGACTTGCATAAACATCTCCTTGATGTCCGCTGACACTGCAATGGGATGTTGACGGAATCTCATGATGACTCCGGGCAGTGATTGAAGTAGATCAGGCCCTGACAGCAGCATATCATTCAGGCTGCGGCCGAAGGATCTCGCAGCGGCATCGTGGACGACTCGGATCTTCTCCTTTGCCGGGTTGATGACGGCGAAATGTGGCAAGTACCACGTCTTGTCTGCAGGTGGCGCTGTAGTCGCAGGCTCGGCGTATCCGGATACTAACAGGTTCGTCATACGTTCCTTGTATTTCTCCCTAAGCTCCGGGTCGCGGTCGAGTTTTCTTTCTAGGTTGTGCAGCCGTTTGAGAGCATCCCCATAATTGTTAGGGATCTTTACATTATCCTCTTTCCATAGGAGTCCGGTTTCGAACCGCCCGTCAGGTAACCGTCGACTTTGCTTACTCAAAATGTCGATAGCTCGCTGCTCCGGGTCATCCTTTGTTTGCCTCGGCTCGATGCCCAGTGACTCCAATTTGAAGAAGTTCTTCATTAACTCCTCCATTTCGTCGCGCTTCTCGCTGATGTGGCCGCAGAAGGTGACGGGTTCACATACTGAAGTGCGGCATCCATGCAGTACCCATCCCAGTAGCGTTAGCGATGCTACTGGTTTGTTCCTTTTTCCCGCTCGGATCTGACGGGAGACGATCAACTCCCAGTTGTCCTGTCCGATGAGAATCTTAGGGCATGCATTTTTATAGATGAGCTCGTCCTTGACGTCATCTAAGTGTGTGCAGTCTTCTAGGTCCGTTTCTCCGACAGTCTGCGATGTGAAGTTTAGACGTTTGATGGTACGTGCGCCTTTCAATGTGTGCACGCTGTCCGAATGCAGCCCTTGTACTTTCACGTCGATAGTGCGGCTTTTCTCGTGTTTTGTTTCTCCGCCGTTGATGCCCTGTATGGACATCGTGTCAACTGGCCCGTTGATGCCAAGGGAGTCTACTATAGCATCCTCAATGATGGTGACGGTGCTGCCTTCGTCGAACAACGCGTACGTATGTACCTTCGCGTGTGGTCCGGCAAGCACTACGGGTGCTATCTTTAGATACGCTCGGCGTCGATGTGGTATTGAATTTGCGGCGGTGGCCTTGTTGATAACTTCCGTTGTAGACGTAACTATCTCTTCTTTGGGCTCTTCTGACTTCACTATTGGCGATGGAGTCCGACGCGTATGATGTAACAGCCGATGATGTGCCATCCCACAACCGCTGTGCCCACATGGCTTAACTCGGCAGTTGCCCCGGCGATGGTTGCTAGACAGGCAACGGAAGCAGATGTTATTTCTTTTTGCTATTTCCCAGCGGGTGTCGATATCGCTGTCTGCAAATTGTTTGCACGAAGGCAAGCTGTGATCTTCCTTGCATAGTGGGCAAAGCTTCATTTTTCCGTCGGTTGTGGCGCTGTAATCATGTTTCCCCTTTCCGTTGGCAGAGGCGCTGTATTCAAACTTGCCTTTTCCGTCGGTAGAGGCGCTGTGTTCATAGTTCCATCTTCCGTTGGTAGGGGCGCTGTATTGGGGCTTCCCCTTTCCGTCGGTAGTGGCGCTGTATGTACGTTCGGTTTTCCTCCTTATTGCTTTTTCTCTTATATTCGCAGGTACGGACCTTTCTCTTGCAGGTACGGCGATGGGATTAATGACTTCGGGTGGTGCGTAGGCACTGCACTTATCGGCTTCTATGTTCAGGAACGTCGATAGTAGGTTTAGTGTAGGCACCTCGTGTTCCCATGCGCTCGCAAAGTCGTACCATTTGCTCTTCAGTATTGGGGTGAATTTGTCCATTATAGCCCGGACTAACTCGGGGCTATAGAGGTAGTTCTCCCTTTTCATTTCCTGTATGGTGGCCACGGCGTTGGCCACCTTACTGGCGAATACGCAGAGGTCGCGGGGCTCGTCGGTCAGCTTGCGCAAATATCGCAAGTTTTCTGCCTCATACGCGACGAGTGCATCCGGCCTCCCGAATCTTCTTCCAAGAGCCTCCATAATTTCGTCCGGCTCTCGGTGGGCGGTGAACAGGCTTGCTACCGCCTCCATAGCGGTACCCTTTAGGCTCTTTCTTAGCCGTGCCAGGTTGTCGCTCTTCATGAAGGCGCGCCTTGAATCCTCATACGCGCCCTTGAACCCCAACCATGCGCTGCCATGTCCGTCGAACGTAGGCAGCTCGGTTATATACCTTGGTGTCTCCCTCGCCGATATCTTCACCGCCTTGGAGATCGCAGAGGCCATTTGCTCCACGATGTCTGCGGTAGGGCGTGCGGGCCGAGACGTACTATGCTCTCGGTGCTTATTTCCGTCATCTTCATCATTGGCGGTGTAAGCTCCCCGTCCTCGTCCTCCTTCATACTTTATCGGCGAGATCTTGCGAGACTTAGGCTCCGCCTCCTGCGGGGGTACAGGGGGGGGTGCGTCGTTCCGGTTCAACCATTTTTCTAACCGGAACGATTGGTCTTTGTCTTCCTTTTCTTCATCATCTGCCTCGGAGCCCGATTCTAATTCCGCTAGCCTGAGTTCCTGCTCCTTGGCTTGCAGGCGCAGCTGTAGTAAGGTACGTTCGACCTCCAGACGTTCCTTCTTCTTGGCGGATGCGGTAGAGCGGTGTGACCTCGCCGTGACGCTTGCGGCTCGTGGAACGATCGTGACGTCCGCTGCCGCCGAAGTCGTCTTCATAGTGGCCTCGGTGCTAGTAGTACCGCCGCTGGTGGTCGTCGTCCCTGTCGCTGTGGTGCCTGTGCCCGTGGTAGCGGAAGTCGTGGCTGTAGACTCCGTGGTGGCAGATGTTGATTCCGTAGTGGTTTGTGCTCCGCTCTGCGATCCCGTCCGGCTCTGTGATCTCGTTGTTGACGGCATTGTGAAAACAACGGTTTTAGTTTTTGACGTGGAAATTGAGACGTTTATGACGTGGAAATTGAGATGTTTATGACGTGGAAATCAGGACGTGGAAATCAAGACGGAAATCAAGACTTGTATGCACGGACGAGTACGACGCGTCGTCTCTTCCCGCTGTTTCTTCCTTAAACAACGCCGTGCAATTCTTGACTTGGCGACTTGATGAACCGTGGACGCTGATTCTTCTTATCCGGCTGCTCGAAGGACCATCGATGTTGAGGACACTTTTGTCTACTGCGATCTCTTCAACAGATCGAGGACAGTATTGTCCTACAACCTTATAGGTCGCCGGGGGATGTGGACTGTATATATAGGGATGTTGTACAATAATAACGCCTTATTTCCTTTTCTTCGATAATATCAGCAGAGCCGGGGGCAGGGGGCAGAGGTACTTGTTGTTCTACTACTTGTCCTAGTCACTTGGTTGACCGTTTGTAGTGTTCGGAGTGGTGCCGCTGATCGGAATGCCGGAAGCCCAAAATGGTTCGTCTTTTATTCCATTTTGGCTTCCCCTTCTACTTTTCTATATGTGTACCCCTCCCGCTACCCCGCGGGGGATCATTTATTCATACAAGACACTGTTATACATTTTTATACATTTACAAGATTCTTATTAGATAAAACTTAGATGTAAACTAGCCTAAGAGGGATCTAATAAGATCATGACGCTATAACGTTCGGTTTCGAGTGGACGGGGTGCGCGGTTTGCGCGACATATTTACGTAACCCCGTCCCCCGCTTCAGGACTATAAATATTATATTCGTCCGCCAGGTGGCGGAGCGCTCAGTTGTTTCCCGAACGCTATAGCGCCCACAACTTATCCCTAGCATGCCCTACTTACCCTATTCACCAATAATTATCCTAATAGGGTAATAAAAGACACACTAGGGATCATTTTAATATCAATTACACAATACATAGTTATAAAATGGACATTATACAAATAGTGTAAACCTAACGATTTTAAGAGATATTCATACATTTTCATACATTTATAAGACACTAAAGAGAAACAACTATACAAGCGAAACTATTATCTATACATATGCAAGTACCCTAGCTTTTTACATTTTCATTTATTCCGTCGTTAACAGAGACAGACTGATAAAAAAGAATTATGGGCGGACGACTCAGATGATAACGGCCGTAGGTCGAATACAAACCCTTACTTTTAACAAATCTAACACTAATCAAATACAAACAAGTTTAATAAAACAATGCATTATGCGAAGTATAATTTCTTTCAGGACAATATATTTTTTTATAGACGCGTCATTTTTTCCAATCGCGTGACCTATCTCGTACGAATCATAGAGTAGATACCAACCAATAGCAAAGATAAGACAGCCATGGTTATTTTTCGAAAACTAATTTCCAGACTTACACATCTTGAATAAAATAAAAAAAACCGTTATATGACGTTATTCGACACTGACGTTTGACAACTTTAGAAACAGTGTCATCATATTTTTAAATTCAATATCTATCTATAAAATCTTTCACCTTTCTGAATTTTAATATTTATTTTACAATTTGTAGAACGTAAATTAAAGACCGTAGTATTTAATATTATATATTACATAGATAAATGTTGTATTCGTTCTCAAGAAGTGTTTAAATTTCGTGCGCTTCTAGTTGCACTTAACCTATAACCAAATGGATAGGGAATTATTTACAAATAAACACTTGAAAACTTATTCCAATGTGCACAATAAAGTCCCAAAAGCCTCCATACATGCCAATAATATGAATCCTAATAAGAATCAAGTGAAAATCGATGAAATATTGACCACAAAAAAGGCGGTCGAATTACTCTTAGCGGGAACGCTAAAACAAAAAGTATGTCGATATTGTTTAACTTCAACTTCACCGCTGTCTGAATTGGACCAAATTCTTCAAGTAGCCATCAAGGGGGCGCTTTACAAAGTCATGATAAGGGATATGATTGCTAGTTTCCATCCTTTCAAGGTAAACTTTTCTATTTTTAATTGACCCTTATCAATATATTTATTTTGCCGCATGGTGTCGCCTTCAGAATAGCACCATCCATCTTTTCCTGTAAGTATAGTAAAAGGTGACTAAAGAATAATAAAGCCACTACCACAAGCCATTAGGACCACTCTAAAACTCACCTAAACTCCAAACTATACCACCTCTAATAGAGTCCGATAAAAAAAATGTTGTAAAAGTAAATAAATAACGAGTGGACTATAACCCACATAATGCAACCCACATAGCTATGCACCATGCAACCTCATGCACCAAACAGTGTGCATTAGGAGGCCCATGTCCAGCAGTGGATGAAAAAAGGGCTGATTATGGTTTATGGAAATATTTTTAAATTTCATACCTTTTAAGATTTTCATCACATATTTATATAGTTCATTAGAAGCTATTCCTCAGTCCTGACTTTGTTCAGAGGGAGCAGTGTTTTGATCTCTGGGCCGGCGCACCGAAATACCAATTGGACCCATTTGACTCCATCCAACGACGTGCTGTTCGTATTGTCGACGATCCCACTCTCACGGGCGGTTTAGAATCCCTCAGCATTCGGAGAGACGTTGCGTCTCTCTGTGTGTTCTACCGCCTTTATAATGGGGAATGCTCTGAAGAATTGTTTAATATAATTCCCACCTCGGGTTTCTACAACCGCACCTCCCGTCACAGAAGTGCGGTCCATTCGCATTTCCTCGATACGGAGGTGTCGCGCACTGTTCGATCCAAAAATTATTTTATACCGCGAACTTGTAGGTTGTGGAACGAACTGCCTCAAGAGGTCTTTCCATTGAGCTACGACATGGGGTTCTTCAAGAGAGCTGTGAATAGGATTTTGCAAGGTCGGCGGCGCACCCGCATACCCCCTGGTGTTGCAGGTGCCCATGGGCGGCGGTAACACTTATCACCACGTGGGACCGCTTGCTCGTCCGCCCACTAATCTATAAAAAAAAAAAAAAAAAAAGTGAAACTGAGCAAGAATAAAAATGATGTGAACTTAGAGCTGTTTATTCTTGCCTTGTGGTATCTTGAAGATCATACAGTTATGCTGTAACTCTCAGACAAATCTGGATAAACCTCTCATTGGTGATGAGAGGTGGGATAATAAAGACTCAAAATTAGCATAATATTGAGTAGCACCTGCCATCCTGAAAAAAATAACTCTTTTTAATTTGTTCACTTGTAAACATAGCAATTAATTCCCAAACTTTAATCATAGACTAACCGTTCTGATATTTTATTTTTTTACCACTTGTATTATTCAATACTTACAGTTCCTTCCATTTTACATAAAGTTTAGTTTTGATAAACTAGTGACATCTGTAAATGGATTACTCAAATGATCATAGAATCATCATACTATAGAGAATTTATTATATACTGTTGCACATTAGTTTTGATTAATGTTTAACATTCACTTGACAGGATCCCTACTCTTCATATTCTACCTCCATCTGTTACGTCGCTCTACCTCACTGTACAGTACATAACAGAGTGTACCTGTTCTAATTTTCTTTTTTTATGATTTCCAGGTGGTGGATGATCGAAATTTACCAAATAAAATATGCAATAAATGCTTAGATCGTACCATCAGTTCTTATTTATTCACCCAACAGTGTGAACAAGCGGAAAGAGCTTTACAAAACTGTTTAGATGATGTGAACACAAAATTAGAAAAGCTAGATATTATGGATGGACCCAAAAAACGAGGCAGACAAAAGATAAATCCAAATTATAACATTATTCATGCTGAACATGAGAAAGTTTTGGATTATGCAGAACCAATAATTAAAATAAATAATACAGCATCAGTGATGATTATTGAAGATAAACAGCCAATAAGTGATTTAGAATGTCCTAAGTGTTGGCAATTGTTTCCAAACTTAGAATCTTTATTGAATCACCAGAATATCCATCCAAAAACGATGTGGTTCAGTTGTCGTTTATGCGGACAATCTTTTCTTAAACAAACCCTGTTTAAAAGACATATAAAACATGTTCATGTACATGGAAAAAGTAATAATGAATTAGAGCTGCCAAAACTCACTGATTTTCAGTGTAACACTTGTGACAATGTCAGTGAGAGTTACAGTCGACATTTACAACATGTAGAGAAGCACAAATTCAAAATGGTGCTTAAACATTTGGTTGAAAAGAAATTGGATTATTTGTGTGCAGTTTGTTTGGACAAAGGGGATCCGATGGTGGAATTGCAGTCTTCAATATATCTCCATGGAGGTTATCCAGAGTTGACAGGAGATAGGATTCTGTACAATATCCTCGGTGCTACTTTGCCAGAGGTAAGTCACTTTGACCGTTTATTTGTAAACTACGTGGTAAATGGCTACTGTCCATATCAGTCTAAATACACCCCCCCCCCCCATCCAAACCCCTGAATGCTCTGTCTACCCCTGGAGATTTAGGGATGAATATTTGGACAAAGGGTTAGGAACACGAAGAGAGATATGATACAGTGGGAATGAGCTCTTGTATATACTACCAAAATATGTTGCTACATTAGAGGAGAAAAGCCCCTCTTTACATAATTTTGATGTTACCCAATAAATGCTCTTTGTCTACTGGAAGACATTTAAATACTGTTCAAATGTTAAATTAAAAAAAAAATCCTGTTAATGTTTAAAAACTACCAATTTAGGTATAATTTATCAATTTAGGTATCAATTTTGTAATTTTAGAGGTTATTCTTTACTGTCTACTACAGGATGTGTCCAAACCTTTACTGAAGCCTTAAATTATGGATTCCGTTTACATTCCGAGTTCATTGACATGAAAATTTTACATATCTTTACCATGTAAAAATTATATCTCTACAAAGAAATATGTAACATTATATGATAATGAACTCAGAATCATGAATGGAATCAATCCATGATTTTAAGCTTCAGGAAACTTTTGTACATACCCTGTCTGTAGTGTATGTAGTTTCAGTCATGTTTTATTATGTTTCATTATAGATTTGTATAGTTGTGCAATGTTCATTCTCTTTCTAGCACACCATGATACAATATAAAGAATCACATTTAACAACTGGAACACAGCTCATGAAAACAAACTGGAATATTTTGGAGAAGCAAAATAAATTAATTTTCAGAAAAGTACTAAACCCGCTTAAAATATTTCATAAATTAATTTTATCTTTAACATATCCTATGGTACTGTCAAAAGATGTCATAGATTATAATGATATGAATGCTCATGTATCCATCTTTTTAGAAACTTATGGTTTTAATGCAGAATATAAACAAAATATTGTGGTACAATCTGATTTAAATAAATTTATGTTTGATTTTAATGAAACCTTTTTTAAAACAGATAATCTTATTAATATTACTACCAACATGTTGATTATTAGATCAGATAAAGAAGGTGGTGATGAGAAATATATTAATAAAAAAATCTTTATTAAAAAGCCACAATTATGTAAAGTTTGCTGGATATTTAATAAAGCCACTTGTGTTAAATGTATTGAAAACAAAAATTTGGATGATGAAATGACTACTCGTGTCTCTTGTAAATATTGCTGGGTTTTCAAAAACACGGGTACTTGTATTTACTGCAATGAATCAAAGAATAGAAATGTAGTTAAGATTCCCAAACACAATGACATAAATGAAAACAGCACTATGTTTACAGAAATATCTCAAGACATGAAGTTTTTAAATGCGAAAATAAGAAAAAGAAAAATTGCCATGCACAAAATAGACATAAAAGCTAAAAAAAGTAATTGGCAATGTTGATTTCTTTTAAAAGTATGCATATAAAACATCTTTTGTTCATCATAGTGAAGAATTAGGACCTTTCTCACAACCTTCTGTACAGTAACTGTTAACAATCTGATAGATAAATTATCTGCCAATTAAATCTAGCTGATACTGACTTTCTGATAAAGTATAATTGACTTCTGATAAAATATCAGGAGATACTGAGAAAGGCCCCTAACATTGAAAAAATATTGATAATGAACTATTACAGATTTTATAGTTATAAGCAGTTTATAATTATATATAGTCACAATTTTATAATTGTTACGAGTATTGTAACTTTCTTAAAATTATTTTCATCCATTATTAACATTCAATACGTTATAGAAATAGTTTGTAAGATAAGAATATGTAATTTTAAGAATTTCAATGTTCTCATATTTCCATTCATCCTCTACTTCACCTTTGTGTTCTTAGTCAAATTACCTCCTAACACATTCCTTCGCTTTTTATCTTTATTTTTAACCTATTTTGTTTTTTGTTGCAGATCCATTCCCTTCATAATCACTCCGGGACAAAAATATGCAATAAGTGTCTTAATCACGCAATAGCTGCTTATATTTTTATAAATCAAACCCGCTGCATTAAGAACAGGTTAAACAATTGTGTCAGTCATATGCTAGAAAGTTTGAAAACAGTAGATGAGCCGCAAGGCAATTTAACTGTAGAAATATCTAAAAATATTATATTAGATGTTAAAGATGTTGATGTAGTGGAAGAAGATTCGGTATTCGATGTGAATGATGATTATGATGATTCCAAACTCAAAGTGGAAGTGCTTGAGGACGAATTTAGAGAAAGTGATCATGAATCTGAAACAAATGACAACATCAATAACAATATTGATTTGAAAACTCCTATAGACAAACTCTCAGATAAGGAAGATAACTATGAACTAGAGAATCCAGCGAAAAGAGTTACAAAGACATATGTTAACAGAAAGATATTTAACGGATATCAGAGAAAATATTCTACTGACAGTGACATTAAATATGAGCCGATACATGATGTTTGCAGTGAATTCTTGACATTTAAAAAGAAAAAAAGACCATTTTATAAGTCCAAATTCACATGTCCATTATGCAATAAATTCTTTATATCCGAATACTACCTCAAAAAACATATTTTGAAACATGCTCATATGAAAGTCGAATGTACACTATGTGGCGATCAATTCCAATCAAAATTCCTTTTAAATGAACATATAAAAATGGTTCATCACTTCAACAAAACAGATTATCCTTCCTGTAAGATATGTTATAGAGCATTTACAGATGAATACAGAATGAAATTGCACGAAAAGTGTCATTTGAACAAGGAATGTCACTTGTGTGATAAGAGCTTTATTTCCCAAAAATATTTTAATAGTCATTTGCAAAGACATGCAATGAAATTTAATGTTCATAAACGAAGAATCATTCACAGCTGCAGCTTTTGCGAGAAAGACTGTATAGATGATAACCAACTCTCTTTGCATGTTAATAAAGTGCATTTACAGATAAAGCCTTATACTTGTGACATGTGTGAGAAACAGTTCTATACACAATACAATTTGAGTAACCATAAAGCGATACACCGTTTGTATTCGAAGGAAAAGTGCATGTTTTGTGATAAAAAATTAAAATGTCGAAAAGATTTGGTGGTTCACATAAGAAAGCACATAGGCATAAAACCCCATATTTGCCAGCTTTGCTCACAATCATTCTATTCGGAAATAAATTTGAGAAATCACATGAGACAGTATCACGGTGGTAGATTTTATTGTAAACTGTGCAGGGTTGCGTTTGGAACAAGAAGTGAACTTAAATGTCATAGTGATATGGTTCATAGTGCTTTCTAGCATTTACTTTGGCCTATTGGAGGCGTATAAGATAAAATATTAAATTATTTTATAGAAATAAGTGCTTTGAACTATAGAAAAAATCTATCAAGTGCAAGAAGTTCGTGCATTCGTGTGGTGTCTGTGAGCGAGTGTTAGATTCCAACACTCGCTACTTCACACTAGACGGCGATACTAAATGTTCATACGCAATTGTAGAAAACGTTAATAGACGGCGCCGCTAGATGTTTTAAGAAAAAGTTAATATATTCAATGATAGATGACTCTAAAATAAACATTTATATAAATATAATTTTAACCTGTACAAGCGCGTTGGGATTTATGCATACCACAAACAATAGACAAACAATAAAAGGCCATAGGTCATTGCTTGACTGGTTAAATGGGTAGGATTTTAAAGACTAGTAGACACATCTAAAAGGTCGACCTACCAGTCCATTTATATTTTTCATTAATAAAATTTAAGTAAACCGGCTTATAAAAATTTTAATAAGTTGTAAAATGTCGAACCTTTCCCGAAGCCTCAAATCTTGGTTTATGATTTGGTTCTCAATTCATGATTGCGAGTTCATTGACTCTTGTGTTTTTTATAAATATTTGATACATAAATTGAACTATAGTTTTTAAGCTTTTGAATTATACAGAAAAATATCGCCATCTCTCGACATTGAGTTCTTGAAGTCAAAATAATGAACGTTGGTTCTACCCTATAAGCGAAATGTGCACAAAAAATATCTGTAGCTTGTGGTATGTGCATAACAGTCCCTACTGAACACTACAACCCACTGATGTCACGGTACAAGAAACCGTAACCAGCCCTTTTATCGTCACCTGCTGGACCTCCTCGTGCAGCGTCGGACTGGCCATATAGTCGAGGTGGCGTTTGCCAGCCGGGCCCCAGCCTGCGCGCGGCCCCCCACGGGCCTGGCTTGCGGGGCTTGCCGCAAGCCAGGCGGTAGGTAGGATGGGAGGCCCGCGCAGGCTAGGTCCCAGCTCTTGCAACCTAAATGTAAACTAGATCAGATAGTTCGTTCATACAATTAGAGAGAAATGAAATAGATATTTTCCGATAGTATCCCATCTACCATTACCCAGTCTCGGGCCCCGGGCGGAGCCACCCGGGCCCTTCCGACCCTGTCCTCGTGCACGAGAAATGTATTGCTCTAAAATGCCACACTGCCCAAGCGGGTTGGCGAGTCCACTCTTAGAGGTGGTGTAGTTTATCGGGGCTCGTCGTAACGGTTTTTACGACACTCACGGGAATTGATGATGAGATCCCGGTTTCCCTTATATTTTTCCGTAATTTATACCTAATAATTTCAATATTTATTATGTGATCCGTGCGTTTACAAATCCACATAATCACTACATACAAAAAACACCAGGAAAAGTGAAAATATCAAGATGCTACACTACAAATTAAATGGTGTTGCCATGTGAAGCATTCCGAATAATTCGTAGTGGCGTTTCTGTTACCAATCTATATCTATGCCGAAAAATTCAAACGACTCCTATTAACACTCGTTTATGGTGTTCGTGAGGATTTCTGACTTCAATTTTTCGCTCACACGCTGTGTTAACCTTTTGTAGTTAAAAGTCTTACATCTTTATTACCAAATGTTATTAATTCTATATTTTTCCTTCCATACAAAAACTAATAACTTTACATTAGTACTGTTTGGCGGGAACTCAAGAAGTGACGTTGAGTTTGTTTGATTACTATAAAAATTGTGTATTATGCATTTTGTGATTTAATAGTGATAGATAGTTTATTAAAATTTAAAGTGTTGTTTACAGAATACGTATTGGATTATAAAAATGTTTATTGCGAAGGAAACAACACTGGCAGAATGTGCTAATTGCATCATTTATATACAATATAAAAAAAAATATAACCCACTTAATTAGAAATGTCTATGGTTTAAGTAAATCTCTTCAGCTACCTTCTTACAATCAGTTTCCATGTCAGTTTTATTGATAAAATTATATACATCAAGTATAATGTATTTTTTCTTGCAAATTGACAATTTGACTGTAATAGGTATTCATATAAGCTCTAATAGAATTATATTATATTACAATATTGTTATGCATAGGTCACACTGAAAATTTCCGGAACTGGCCATGCTTACCAGATTCAACGAAGAGGCGTCAAATTTGATGTGGAACATAGTAACAGGTGACGAAACATGCATTTACAGTTACGACCCCTAAACAAAGCAGCAATCGACCATTTAGGTCTTTCAAGATGAGCCGAACCCCACCAAATTGGCGCGTGTGCAAAGTGC
This sequence comes from Sesia apiformis, assembly GCA_914767545.1. Lineage (NCBI taxonomy): Eukaryota > Metazoa > Arthropoda > Insecta > Lepidoptera > Sesiidae > Sesia > Sesia apiformis. The sequence continues at coordinate 9,797,217 of OU611973.1, forward strand.
CGCGAAGCAGATGATTGCTACGTTTTTTTAGAAAACGACACGTGGCTACTGTTGCTTTGGAGAATCGTCGTACCGTGAATGCTGATTGGTATACGACCATTTGCTTGCCGGAAGTTATTGACGAACTCCGTAAAAACTACCGTAAACGCCGCATAATCTTGCACCATGACAATGCCAGCTCTCACGCGGCCAAACAGACAAACGACTTTTTGTGAAGGCGAACAACGTAGAACTCATGAGCCATCCCCCATACAGCCCCGACTTGGCATATTGACTTCTTCTTGTTTCCAAACATTAAGAACTAATTACTCGATCAACGATTTTCATCACCAGAAGAAGCTGTACAAGTGTATGTAAAACATGTTTCCGAGGTCAACACGGAGGCGTGGAATAAATGTTATGAAAATGGGTTTATTCACATGGAAAAGTGTATTGACGCTCACGGAGGATATATTAGGGAACGATAAATTGATTTTTGCCCATTTATTGTGATTTTTTCTTATTTATTTCGGAAACTTTCAGTGTGGCCCTCGTATCTATTTCATTGATTATATATTTTACTAACATAGATTTAAGTCTTCTATGGATTACCTGTCTCTAAAAGAAATGTATTATTATTATTAATCCGTCAAGTGCACCAATCCGTAGGCGGGAAGCCTACGGATTGGCGACGACGCGAGCAGTTCTAGGGGAGAGTTGGATAATTGCGCGCGGTTGATAATACCGTGCTCACCCATATCCAAAAAAACAATAACGTCACAGGACATCTAAGTGTGTAATATCATAGCGTAATCTATATATATAATAAAAATGTAACTGATCGCTGTCTGTACATGGAAGATATATGAGAAAAACTATTATCGGGGGCCTTTATCAACGCAATAGAACCCAAAACAATGATTGTTAGAATTTTTGTCTGTGCGTTTGTGCGCGCTAATCTTAGAAACGATTTGAGTGCGGTTTTCACTAATGTAAGCTTCACTTAAAATTTAGTGTTTGTTTTATTTCAATCAGTTCATAAATAAAAAAGTTATATCAATTTGAAAAATCACGTCGAATAAAGACGGTGTTTGTAAACTAAAGTCCACGCGGACGAAGTCGCGGGCAACAGCTAGTAGGCAATAATGTTCGTGCGCCGGCGCGCGGCGATCCGTGCGCCGCGAACGTGCGCACGCATGCGCATGTGAGGTAGGTATCAATCAAAATGTTTGCCGCGCTTTCATTATAATTTTTGATGTATTTCCATTACGAGGCAAGTTATAATTTATTTATGCAAATCTTTATTGTTTGACTGTTTGTCATTGTTAAAAATATTAATAAATTGTGTGCAAATACTTTCTCAATATGCAGCAAGTACTTCCTTAATATTCACATTCAAATTTAAAGATTTTCTCTCGATACCTAAACAAAGTAACGAAGTTTGACAATTACGCGCGCTATTATTTTTTGCTGGAGAAAGAAGAGAACAAGAGAATGATATATGTGAGCATGTTGCTGTATTGACTAAAGCATTTTATGCAATTACCCAACAACATCTATAAAAACTGGCATATGGCTTTGCGGTTGCAAAGGTTGCATCTCAGAACTTGTGTTATTTTTATCTTAAAATTTCATTCCCAATTTAATTTAAAATTATTTGTATGAACCATTTTTCATACATTTAATTTATAATTAACTTAAAAGCAAAATACCATTATTGTCGACCTTGGGTGTCTCCACACTTGTCAGGCACGGTATTATCAATATTATCATACAGGTCTGTAAATTTTGCGTTTTGCCAAGTTTTCCATTTTTGTTCTCCTAATATTTTTTATTTTTAGATTTCCATAATTTCGACAATTATAGCTTGTGGTCAAATAAATTTTCTTTTTAACAATACTGATTTTGTATTTTTATCTTAAACATGTATTAAATTATAGGCATATTTCCTTAAGGGCTCGCTAATATCCAACTCTCCCCTACAAGGGTTATGCGCACAATGTGAACTTCGCATAGTATGCCTTCTTATAATATTCACATATGGCAAAGTTTATTGAACAAACGATATTATATAATTTGTGTAAAAAATATAACAATATTTTAGGGTCTCTCAAAAGCAAAATGGTTTATTTTGCTGCCTGTTTTAGTGATTTAGAGGTAAAATGATATAAAAACAATTTGTACTAATAAAAAACATATGTACTCGGCGAAGAAATGTTTGATTTTAGGTTTTTTGAAATTCAACCTTATACTGAGTAGTTGCTCGGTGTAATCTATCCATACGCCATTTGCAATCCTATGTTAAAGGTACCTATTAAGTGCAGTTTATACAGTATTTTTATCGAGTTGTCCCTGCGTAAAGGGGATTTTACCCGAAGTACAATGATTTATTTATGATCTGTGGCAACACATTAGGCTCTGTCCACAGTACACTTTAATTTACATACGTGGAAATGGCTCTGCTTTATTGACTTTACTTTATTGCTCCCAAGTCAACCGTGAGACGTAAAATTTTATTATATTTAATAGATAAGGCAATTTAGATTAGATTAATTGTATGGAAAATAGATTATATTATTAAATATATGATATATAAATGAATGTACATAAGTATACCGAATATTAGTTTTATTTCTATCCTCATACCTTTTATACGAAATCCGGCTCGAAGGACCATGTCATTTGAGCGGTTGATTAACGCAATACAATGACTGCACTATACTCGGCCTCTGTCGAGGAAGTGCCGATTAATCGCACGACGATGACTACAGATGTTATAGTTAAAACCCGAAGTTGGCATCAAATTCAACAGCTCTTCTGAACATTCCCCATTATACTGACGGTACATATCGCAGAGAGACTGTCCGTTCGGAAGTTGAGCGTTTATAACACCCTTGTATAAGTAGGATCGTCGGCAATTCAGATAACACGCCATTGGACGAAATCATAAGAGTCTAACCGGTGTTTCGTTTCCTCAAAATGCAAAGCGAATTCAATCCCAGACTTTGAAACAACATTTTTCGTGCAAATCTGGGAGAGATCGCTTGTATAAAGCGTATTGCTCACCTTTCGACCTCAGAGATATAATTTATATCGCTGCCCATAGCTGTCACGAATGGGCGTAATGATAAATTGATACTGGTTATACAACGATTAATGTTCTAGATTTGAAAGTACATAAAACAATAAATTCGTGCAGGGAACAAGTCAAAATCAACTGTTATTCAAGGCCCTTGAATAACAATTGATTTTGACTAATATCGAAAACAGAAACATTAAACTTTGCTCTTGAATCAAGGGCAAAGTTTAATGCATCTGTTTTCGTTTTTAATATCGAGATTTTACTTGGGTACATTTTTTTAATCTAGTATCTACCTACGCTGTAATTTTTTTACTGAAAATCCAGAGAGATTAAACGTACTAGAACTAAAATGTTTTCTAATATCTCGAGTTATTGTATTATTCCTGCCGTGCATCTAATGAAGGCAATGGTGCAATTAGCACATTCTGCCAGAATAAACAATTTCAAAGTTTATAACGTATTCTGTCAATGTCCAGTCCCATCGCAGTAACTCAATAAAGCGATAGTAGATTTACCGAGGACAGAAGAGGACTCCTTGGACGCACATGAAAAACGCAGATTCACGCTTTTATTTGATTATCACAAACACCACGCACGAAAAACACTTTGAGGTTCAATTTACTATCACTATTAAACCACAAAACGCATATTATACAATTTTTACAATAATCACTTGTGAACTCAACTTCACTTCTCGAGTTCCCGCCAAAAAATCTACTAGAGATGTTATGGAGATCCGTAACCGAAACTATCGGATATCCAAAATAAAATTATATTCGAAATCGAATCCGAAATAAAAGTTTCGGATTTTTCCTATCTATCTATTTGTTTCCTTTAAACATCTATACCTACCTCATTCTCATACCAACTTTACTTTCTCTATTCAATGGATTTACTTTAGGTGATTTCAAATCGTTTTACGGCATTATTATGTCAAGTACTAAGTAATGCAACATCATAGACTATTACTAAATAAACGTTGTCACGACGGATCCGTGGTATAAATTTACGCGAGATGCAAAAGCGCGTGCACATCGCGATTTTGCACACAATTTGACGTTAGGACTTGCGAAATTTACTACCATAGTATCTATTTATGAGTACTTCTACTTTAAAGTTTAATGACATAAAACAATGAGTAGGAGTGCCCGCGACATCGACGTTCCCGCGGGAACTCTATAATGAAAAAAGTATCTTATATATTAACTGGTGGTGTTGTGTTGACCGGCTATAGAATACCACCCCATCGTTCCCATGCAATGTGCATGAGAAAGTCCACGTCCAACAGTGGATACTGGAAGAGCTGGTCGTGTTGCATTGCTTTACATTAATATGAACTGGATACATAAGTTATAACTATGCAAAGTTTAATTAAAATCCATCCAGCGGTTTTTACGTCATACAAATATACAACAATATTTGTTTGATAAAGCTACAGATATCTGTCACGTTACTGTAAAATGCAACGTCTTTAAAAAAAATCTTTTTAAGACGGATGTGTTACGATGTTATTACATAAAATTTGTATAAATTTTGAGCTCTTCAATCTGGTGCCAACTTCGGTTATCATCGCACCTCTCGTCAACGAAGGGCGGTTCATTTGCACCTCCTTGACAGAGAGAGTACTGCGTACTGTGTGGTCTTCAAGACAATTTTTGCCGCGAACTGGTAAGGTGTGGAACGAACCAGCTACTGACATACTTCCACTTACGACATTGCACTCGAGAGCTGTGTACCAGGATTCTGCACGGTCGGAAGGTGTCCTTGATTGACTTTTATTTGGTCAGCCGTAGGCCGCCCGTCTGTCATCTACTCTAAAAATATAGAGTAAATAAGTAAATATACAGTACCGTATCCGTAGTGATGAAAAGCCTTAAAACGCCACGCTGCCCAAGCGGGTTCGCGAGTCCACTCTTTTAGAGGTGATGTAGTTCCTCAGGGCTTGCGGTAGCAGCTATACAGGGTGGAAAATATGAACGGGACATGGAAGAAAAGTAGGTATATTAAATATTGAAGATATCAAATTTCACTCAAAGGAAACATTCTTTTGTTTTTTAAAATAAGAATAACCGCATTCAAACATTTTTTAAAAAGCTTACCTGGGCCGGGAATCGAACCAACTAAAAATGCAAAAAATAGACAGTCACTATTTTATTGAACCAATCGATAGGGTCTATGATAAGGATAAAATCTCTCGAACAAACATTGTATCTTACAATTAAAGAAGACCTTGAAATCTAACAATTCGTACCTATCGAATTAACCTGAAGGACACGTACTTAGATAGAATTCATTATATTGCGTTTACAACGCAATTACGTTGTATATAACCACTTTATGTTATATACAGTCTTTAAGCGCTCGGGCGCGGTCGGAAAAACGAAGATCGACGACCGGCATTATTAAATTAGTTTAGTACGTAAAATAAATAATTATACAAAGTGTTATTGGACATAACGCCAAAAGCTGAAAATCGGTTGTTCGGTTTCGAAAGTAGAATCGATTCTACCAATTTTCACAATGGATTTTTTCATAACTTATTGTCCATTTCTAGTATATTTTTAATTCTATGCGAGTCGGCCGCACCGCGCCCGGTAGTGGTGGGTAAACACGACTTCTCGGAGTGTTTCAGCTCACTTAATCCTGCTCCGATTGCGGATCCGACTCCTCTTAGATACTGATGGGACACATGCAAAAGAGAATACTTGTAGGAAGCCAGAGCAGATACGCGCCGCAACATAGCCCTAGCAGGCGAACGGCGCGTACCTCCCGACGATTTGGTCCGTATAACCAAAAGGTTGGTAGGACCATGGATGGAGGTGGGTTTATCCTCTTAATTACTGAGACGAATCTCTCGATTTCATTGATAGAAGCTTGTTTGACATTAGACCATTAATTATTTACACAATGACACGTATATAAGATCGGTCAGCACGCTTGCCCTACCAGTAATGGCGGGCATGCTTCCAGCGGACCTTGAGGTGATCCACGCTAGCAGGATGGATCTGGCGCGTTTACTCGCGACCAGGGAGAAGGCGCGTGCTGGGAAACAGGCCATTTGGGACGAGACAGTGGCTAGCTGGCAGGAAAGGTGGCTTGGTGAGTGCAAGGGCAGAGAGCTGTTTAGGTTCTTCCCGGACGTGGCGGTTCGACTCAATTCGCGTTGGGTCGAACCGGACTATGATACTTCTCAGATACTCACTGGACATGGCTGCTTTCGAAAGCAACTGTATGACATGAAGCTGAGTGAGAGTAGTCAGTGTGAATGTGGCGTGGCAGACGAGGACTTGCACCATGTTCTGTAGTCTTGTCCTCTATACGAAGAAGATTGACGAAGCATGCTAGAAGGGATTGTACGGCGGGAGGAGGGACCGGTATACTATTGCGACCTCGTCTCCTCCGAAGCGAACTTCCGCGGGCTCAGAGAGTTTGCACACCGATGGCACAGGAAGGGGAGCCGAAAAGAGCTGCTCGGCACTGAAGTGGATCGTTTAGTGCTGTAGAACAGCCGCAGAAAGGGGTGAGTGATGAATGGGACATAGGAAAAGAGAATACTTGTGGGAAGGCAGAGCAGATACGCGCCGCAACATAGCCCTTAGCAGGCAAACGGCGCGTACCTCCCGACGATTCGGTCCGTATAACCAAAAGGTTGGTAGAACCATGGGCGGAGGTGGGTCATGTCCTCTTAGTTACTCCTTAACTCTTTTGATTCACCTACTTATTCACCTTCCGAGAGCGTTTCATTCCCTTTTCATAATAGTCGTTGCATAAGCAAAAAAAAGGTCATGCCATCGTTGCATCTCGCTCTTGTTTGGGCCTACGACAAGGTGCCGATGCGCGATCACACGGCGCCGGAGTTGTCATAGTAACTAACAATTCGGTGTTATTGTTCCACCGTTGTTATTGTTATTCGGTGTTTGTGTTGGGTTTCCGCTCCGCTCGTGGTTTCTGCTGTTTTGATTCATTGAATCCGGAGTTACCCATCTCTAGCGCCCGGCCACCACCCTGTACTGGGTAATAAAGTAATAAATAAAGCTACGAATGATTTAGATAGAGCGTCTTTATTTGTTTGTAACTCTAAATTCATTTGCCTTCATTAACAATTTTGTTTTTCGCTAGAATAGTTTTACTTAGGTATATCCTACCTATTTTAAATTAAAAATAAATTAGTCGACATGATTCAGGTTTTGTATTCTTTCAGTGACACGTATGTTGCATGTTGCATATACATAAAACAAATTATAAAAGATTAAAATTATTTTGAAATTAGATAATAATCTACCGAAGCTGAGGCAAGGCCACACCTTCTCATCACATAAGCACCGAATTTTCTAGATACACAACAATCCTCTTTTACGAAGCATCAAATTAATATTGCAAAAATGTAATGTAGAACCGCTCCATTTGATTAGGCTGCTATCATTACAAGTAGGATGCATATGACAAGCTGACAGCGAATTCGTGCAATGGAAAATTGCCTACGTTCTGCGTTTTGGGATGGTCCAAGTCATAAACTAACATTACCGCGGATTTTTAGGGAAAACTGCAACGGTAGCTCGGTAGGTAGCTGTTCGTAGTTAAGGCGCCAAGTACACGAGCGAGTCTCTCGCAGCGATATTCAATAGTATCACCGAGTGCGTCTACACACGTCGGATATCGCCGCCGCGAGAGATTCGCTCATGTAATTGGCACCTAAGGAATCCAGTTATAAATTTATTAACATTTTATTACCCAAACAACACTATAATTATTAACATTATTACTCGAATAAATAGAGAATCAGCTTATAAGATCCCATAGGCTAAACATTCTTATCCAAATAAATTTTAAACACCTGCAGCGGTGTTTTTCTTAGTAAAATTGATAAGATAGGTACCATTAACGATTAAACTATATACTAACTTTACGGAGTGCAGTAAGCTCATTGTAGTAATACTCTCAAATCACCTTTGGTACCGGTTTTGAGCAGTTTTATAATAAATCGTTACTTGTATATTTTTAGACTGTTTGATTTGCTGTACTAACTTTGGTAACCTTGGCCGTTTGGTGTCGGCCTTCTATAGAATAGCACCACCTCATCTCCTCCGGTGGGTGTCGTAGAGCGACTAAGGGATAACAAAACGGCTACTATAAGCCCTGAGGAACAACACCACCGCTAAAAGAGTGAACTCGCCAACCCGTTTGGTCAGCGTGGCTCTTTCAGGTCTTGTGCACGAGGACGCTCGTGTCCAGCAGTGGATGCTGAAAGGGCTGGTTCCATTGCATTGCATATTTATTTGAGTGCCTACTGTATGCTTTATCTAAGTGTAATCTGCAGTTTGTAATCATAATAATGGTATGTACTTACAACATCCACACAAAGCAGCCCTTGTTTTTGAATCTCAAGATAATTATAATAATTAATGTCGTTTGTAAGTTTATGCCAATAAATAAATAAATGAATTCATGGACAAAGGAAAATACAAATGGATTCGTCAAAGAAAGAACACTTTACACTTGTACCACACACAAAGATAACTAATCGATATGTTCGCCTATTTGAACGACGCGACGTCCGCTCACGTTCCGCGATTGCGTCACACGCAAACTAACGGAGAAATGAAGATGGCCAGCCTCCAGGATATAGTTACAGATTTCATAACAAGAGAACAGGATTTACAAGCTATTTACCACACTTAAACAGTTCGCAATGGAAGAACTATGGAGTTATCAATTCGCCACGCGGACCCAGTGCAAATTCCTAAATATGTCGCAGGGAAATGACGAAATCGGGGATTTCGCAAAATCGCCAGGGATATGAAGAAATTACGGATGATTTCGAATACTTTAATTGATTACCCACCTCATCTTACGTGTTATGATCAACCAGTCTAGCCCAGGATAAACTAGCTTGAAATGATAAGAAAATAAATAAAAAAATAATATTATCGTCACAGCCGTGCTTCTGGGTAGGAAAAATTTTCGAGTTGTTTAAAAATAATAACCACGAAGTCTGAGGACTTCTTCTAACCTAAAGGAGCCAAATCGTTTTTGGACGGGAAAGTCTTCCGCGCAATAATCACAGTAAATTGAACAAATTAATATTAGGACATAAATATTTATATACATGGCAATCTAATGAAGTATTCGACATCATCAGTGATTTCGTCATATCCCTGGGGGATTTCGGGAAATCCCTGCTGTCGTCATTTCCGCGCGACTGATGCCTACACATTCTCCAATATTGTTCTGTAATTCTGTAACATATCTGACCTTTAACTAGAATTCCATTTTTCTAAATCTATTTGTATTTATTTTTATTTTTATCCAGAAAAATATCTATTTTACTTAAATATCCTTAACAAGAAACCTAAAATGGTTAACGAACTTTTTTAATATAAATAAATATTATACAACATTGTTTAATTGGAGGAGAACCACAGAAATAGATTTTCAGTCTATCCCTAGCCTAAAAGAGAGCATTCAAATATACAACAATGATCCTTTATTAAGCGCAAGGTCAACAATGGATGATTAAAATCATAAATAAGTATGGCATAGTGATGTACCACTACCTAAGCTTTTTTACCTCTCGTGTTTATACATTTTTAAAATTTGATTTCCTTTAAATACCACTTGTACAGGTTTTATTGAAACTTTTAGTAAAATGAAATTGTGTTTTTAGATTATTTCGGCTTATAGGAAAAGAGGAAAAGTCTAAAGGGGATTAGAATCTCTTCCTCACGCTTAAAAAGTCCGTAAAGTCTTGTCGGCCTTTTTTAGAATCTGTGTATTCCGATTCTAAGATACATTTCGACTAATTCAATAAATTATGCAATAGAATATAATTTCTGTGACTTTATATTTCGGTTGATTTTAGTTTATATTAACGTTGATACATATTATACATACAATTGTAGAAAGAAATGATTGATGAGCAAAAAATTTTGGGAAAACGAAGTAAGTATGGTTATTGGTATCGATAATCTGCTAAATAGATTAAATCGAAAATAAAAAAATGTTTTAATAAGAGTTTTCGAATTGAATTTTAATTGAAAGAAACCATCCAGAAAAATATGCAATTGATCGTCTTGCTTCCATTTCAAAATACGGCATGCTGATTCAAACTCGGTAAAAAGGATCCTACTTAATTAATTCAAGTCATCTAAGCAGTTCCTGAGTCGTCGACCAATTCAAAATTTCTTTATTTGAATAATAAAATCATCATAATAAAAACTTGAGGGGGAGAGTGCACGCTGCAATCCAACAGCAGTTGGGCGCACTCGACTGGCCACGTTACCCCTCTCTCACAGAAGACTACTACATTATGCATTACTGCATTTCCCACTTCATCTTATTTCCCTAATGTACGTACGTGTTTCGGTAGTGAGTGAGATGTGCCAGAGCCCATTCCCATCCTATCCCTCCCTATTTTCCTAACCCTTTCTCCAAATCCATTCCTATATCTCCAAAGGTAGGCAGCGCATCCGGGGGCATGCCAACGTTTGTCATTTTGGACTAATATTGGCATGTGTCGCGGATGGTTATGGGCGACAGTCTCCACTTACCATCAGGTAGACCGTATGCTCGTCTGCCGCCTAAGTACATAAAAAAAGACTATAAGACTTTTTCTTATTAAAGTCTCCTGCATGGTTTATTCCATCTATAGATCCCCCTAGAGTTCCCCATAGGGGAGAAAACTGGATTAAAAAAACAAATTTAGTCTTAAAATCTCACTAACCTATGCAGGAGGATAACTAAACATACACGACTTTGGGTTCCGAAAATCCCCTAATAGATTTATAACAAACAGAACGACAGTGCATCTGCAGCCCAAAGTGTATCGATCTTCGACAACTAACACGTCCCATCACTAATTTACGTGTTGCACAATCGCCCGCACGCGTTATTATGACATCGATATAATTCGAAATGAGCATTGACGTAGGTATATCATTTTGATCGATGAGTATCCAGCACATCTCGATTCGGAGCAAGGTTCACGAAATCGATTCGGCAGGTGAATGCAATTTGTGAATTGGTAAAAATTATGTTATCCTAACTGACTCATTCTGAATTCTGGGCTTCTAGCCAAAGTAGGTAATATTTATACAACATGCTCAATATAGTGACGTGTAGCCCGCTTAAAAGCAACACAGCCCTAACTATTCCCGTGCGTGGGAGTCGTGAAAGACGACTATGGAATAACAAAGCGGTTACCACAACTTTTAGAAGACTGGTCTTGCCAACCGACTTGGCCAGCGCGACGTTTTAGGGCCATACATCCCTCATACAGGAGACAATATGCATGACGATAACAGTAACGATGCGGTACGGTTACGGCTCAATATTCAGGTGTAACCGGTTAATTCGGAAAGCCTTTGAAACCATGGATTTCGTTCATGATTCTGAGATAATTGGCGTGAAAACGTTACGAATCTGAAAATTACTTATATACATCTTTTTTACTAAAAAATCAATTGATACTTATTTTAGCAAAAAACATGCCATTTGTCTCAAAAGGTTTGGTTACACTATACTCGCTGTATAGGTAGGTATCTATCTACAAGCTGTACAGGAAATACATTTCTTAAAGATTATATTAAATTTTAATTTCAAGCGTTTTAATGTACCTACATACTACTCTGTGAAATAAGTTTCGAGATTTTTTAAATAAAACAAAAAATATTGCTTCAATCGTCTAAAATTTTGTCGCTCTCGAAATGAGCTCCATTTGACGCAATACACTTTTGCCAGCAAATAATCCATTCGTCGATACACTTTCATAGGCACTTTCCATTATAGCCTTTAGTTCTTTTAGCGAATTTTGTTTTGTTACGTTAACGGACTCAAAACGTCTGCCACGAAGTTGTAATTTGAGTCTAGGGAATAAGAAAAAGCTACACGGGGTCATATGTGGCAAACATGGTGCTTGGTCGATGAAAATCGTTGAATTTTTGGCTATAAATTCCCGTACAATGATTGAGGTGTGAGACGGCGCATTGTTATTTTAATTCTGGTATTTTCCGACGAATATTCTCTCGTAATTCAGATAACGAGCCTATTTGACCTTCCGGAAGGAATTGTGAGTGGACAACACCATGATAATCAAAGAAAACAGTCAACATGACTTTGATTTTTGAGTGACTTGGACATGTTTTTTTCGGTTTCGGTTTGTTCCGAATTTCCGAAGTTTGCGTGTCAAACTCATAAACTCACATTTCGTCACTCGTTACGATGTGTAATGAATGTGGAATCCGCATGGGCTCGTTTCAAGCATAGGTATCTGTAACAACATGTTGGCGGAGGTCGATCAGAACGAGGCAAGTCTTCAACCACTTCTCAGCCTTCTTTGAACGCTTTGTACCACTCATATGCTCTTGTTTTTGATAAAGTCGACTCACCGTAGGCCTTCTCTAACATTTTCAATGATTCCGCGCAAGAAATATTATTGGCAACACAAAATTTGAGGCAAATTTTTTGTTCGTAATTTTTATCCGGTGTAAAATTCGCAAAGTACACTCGAGGTCGTCTAGCAAATATGAAAATTTTCAACCAACTATTTGACAGATTGCGCCAAAAATTTACTTGAAAATTAGCTACAATAGTGCCAACCTAACAGCAATATATTTTACGCAAGTATTTTATGCGGGCATTCTTTTTTTCAAAATTCACGATACTTATTTGACAGTAAGTATAATATAATAAGACTCAAAGCTTTACAACTATTGTGTAAACATGTTTTTGTAAATACACGTCAATAATTATTTTTTACATGAAAAGATGTAATTAATGAGACTGCATTTGGTCTTTTTCATACAGATTTCCTTGCGATATTTTCTTTGATCACCGAGCTGGTTAATAATCTACTACTTTTTTTACTTGAGGGGGATGGTGCACGCTGCAATCCAACACCCGCTCTGGGTGCACTCGACTAGCCACATTACCTCTCTCTCACAGTACACCACCTTGAAACGTAATTTATTTGTCACTTTATCATATTTCCTCAATGCATATAAGTGTTTCGGTAGTGAGTGAAATATGCCAGAGCCATTCCCATTCTATTTAGAAATCATTCCTAAATCTCGACAGTATCCACTTACCATCAGGTGGACTGTATGCTCGTTTGCGCCTACTTTCAATAAAAAAAGTCAGTAGGTACAATTAAGTTGATAGTCTGATGTTTTAGCGATTAGGTAAATAATGTTAAAAACTAGAATTTTAAAGCAATTTAAACGCATAAAATATCTATCACTCGTCCACACTGAGTGATGGGCAGATAGACGCATGTTAAAAACGGGATCAAGGATCCTCTAACTAAAGTCTAAACTGTTAATAATTATCGCTAGCACGGATCTATCTCGCCATAATTTACGATAGTGTAGAAATAATTATGGTTTTACAAATTGTTTAATAGCCTTCGCTTGCGTGGACTATGTACAGAATTTAGAGTAGGTAGGCAGGTGGGCCGTGTAGTGTCTGTCGGCAGGCTTCAGAATACCACCCCCCCCCCCCATCCCCCACCTCTCCGTCGGCGTCGGTGTCGGGCGGGGCGACTAACGGCTACCACAAGCGCTGAGGAACTACATCACCTCTAAAACAGTGGACTCGCCAACAATTTTGGTCAGCGTGTCGTTGCTAGGCCATGCATCCCTCATGCACTGGACAATGTGCATGAAAAGACCCGTGTTGCGATAAAAGGGCCGTAGTTTAGGGTAGGTTTAAGTATCTACAGTTCCTTCAATTTACAAGAACCTGTCAACCTTGCATCAATGTATTTACAGATATATTGTGAAGGATATAAGATCTCTTTTTACGTGTAGTGATACTCACCATTACCAACAAGGCAGTCGCGCACTGGTGAATTCCAAGACTCTTTTCAGTCTCTTCACTGCTGGATATAGGTCTCTTTCAAGGACTGCCACCACACAGGTTTCAGCTCTCTCATCCAGCCACTACCGCCGACTTTCTTCATGTCGTCAGTCCACGTGGCCGGACACCCGTCCAGCGCTACGTTTCCCGGTACGTGTCTTCATTTGAGGACTCATTTACCTCATCGGTCCTGTGGCCTGGCCACTGTCACCTCAGCTTGCTGTTTCTTACTTTATACTCCCAATCCGAAAATTGAAGAAAAATTAGGTTTATCCATTAAGCTATAAAAGGGGCTTTTCAAGAGAGTTGTAAATAGAATTCTGCAACATCGACAGTGCATCCGTATTTAGCTTGGTTTTGTAGATGTCCATGGACGGCGGTGACCACTTACCATTATAACGCCTGCCGTTTATCTCTTCTATAAAGAAACATATAGTCTGCTAGTTTAGTGATCAATGTGGATCATACATGATTTTTGACTTCTGTAAATAACAGATGCTTCTGTAATATTTATTTGTGAAGTACCTACGAGATTTACATCATAACAGTAATCTAGTACTTATTTTGTTATTTCGCATTCTGATTTTGAACTTCGTCCCGTTCCTAGAAATTGTTTAGGTCACAGGGTATATTTATTATGATTTGATATAATTCTTATGTCATAATTATATAATCTTTGTGTGAAGTCAAACATCAATTTATGTATCGATTGATACTTGATAATTGGAGGGAGAGGACGCACGCTGCAGTACCACAGCCGCTGGGTGCACTCGACCGGCCACGTTACCCTTCTCTCATAGAACACTACTGCAAAATGTACTTAATTCCTCCAATATATGTATGTCTTTATGTCATCCCATCCCATTCCTCCCCATTTCCCAGACTGTTCGGGACAACCGGTTTAGTTTCGCAAAATTAGCGATAGATGGCGCTATAACTTATTTAAAAGTCGCTATTAAGATTTTCCGAGATAATGTAAATATGGGCGCGGATGTCTATACATTCATTCCGAGCTGTACAGCGATATAAGGAAACCAGAAAATAGAAGAAATATTGGCATCCTGAAGAGAAACCATACACAGCAAGCAAGAACCGTACCGGCGACCACATCGTTACATACAGTCCGCTAATAGGAAGCCGGTGCGGTACACAAACCTTCGTCCAAGTCCGTTCTTAAATCTCGAAATGTAGGCAATGTAGACAAAGTTACTCTGGGCTGATATAGGCATGTATATTCTTTCTATAAAAAATGGACGAAAATGTAAGTAGGTATGTGGAATAGAAGAAAAACGAGAGAATGTTGAAACCGGAAAATGAAATGTCGCCAACGAATGTAACGAAATTTGTGAACAAAATACATCCGCACGACCTGGAGTGCCTTCCAAGTCGCCGCGGGTCGCTCACTGCCCTCGGCACAAGCGAAATCCAGCCGGTGGGCTTGATCGCGGGGGCGGCGTGAAGTGAGGACGAACACCAGGGCCTTGCGAGGCCCACCCATACACCTGTGGTAGCGGGCAGAGATGAACCCTCTACAGTGGGTAATAGCTCAGACACAGATCCTCCGCTATCCCTGGGGCGTGAGGTGACCTCGATAAGACAAATTACAAGAGCGAATATTTTAAGGGGATGAATTGAAATTTGATGAATCAAATCGTCAATACTTTTCAACGTCTGTGTACCTACATATAAACGATATTTTATGTCGTTGGGCTCGTAAAGCTCTACGACAGTTGTCTAGACATATGTTATGATATCACTTATGTTATCGCGAGTCATATAATCATAACATAAGTCATTTATGACTGACGTTTTATGGAACCTATGGAAACCTATGGAAAACCTAAAACCTATTTTAAACCTGTGGAAACATCCAGTTGTCTGAATAGTCTAGAGCAAGGGTGCTCAAACTTGAACTGCTTGCGATCTATCTCAATATTGTTAGACTACGATCGATCGACTCTGAGAGGCTGCAAGTATGTGTGATGCAGGATTGTCGTCTAGGTAGGGTGTATCGTGGCATAGATATTAGTTTTCCGCACAATATGCATTTTTTTAGTCAAGGTAAGTCGGTCGATCGCGATCGACCGTTTGAGCACCCCTGATCTAGAGTCTAGATGAAGTTTCATGCTTTTGTTGGATCTTTGATTTCATTCGTAATTTTCATTACCTACTCTGAAAGATCAAAATAACATCCCCGTTGGTTATGGATGGGGCAACGGTAAGCTACTTTTCATCCGCCTGCAATCTATCCCAAGCTTACACGTTACAAGCTATCTCTAACTGGGTCATAGAGACAGGTGTCCAGCGTGATCAATGACGATCCGCACCGTGCACGAGGCTGCACGATCATCAACTGGAGCAAACACCCCCCGGCACATTAGACGGAGTTAGACGATTGCAGTTGCACCGCGATGGAAAATGCTCTACATACATCCCATCTAATCACTATTTAGATTGTTCGGAACGGATGTTGGTTTGATGTCGTCCATCGTCAATAGCATAGGTTATATCGTTACAGAAAAACAAGTAAATATACTAATATTTACTTCAGACTAGAGATATTCTAATAAATAAGGTTTGTGTTCTAATAAATGTGTGGAGTCTAATTCAGGCATATGCAAATAAGGTTGTCTAATATAGTCTTTTATTTTTTAAAAACGTTTATATGTACCACTATTGGGTCAAGGCTTTGTTTAGTCGTTTCATAAATTGAATATGAAGTAAAGTAATTCATTGAATACAACACCTACAATCCGCCAGTCCCTGGAATTTTTATTTCACATTTCTTTATTAAAAGACTAAAAAATAGCAGTTTTGTGACCCATCTAGGAAATATAATAGCGTTTCACATATCACACGAAGTCGCACTACTAGTACTAAAATAAAAACAAAGTAGAGCACCATTCAACACAATCAGCAAAGCAGATGCACCAATCTCCTACATACTCACACAATCACAATTTTACACACATAGGATTGTAATGCTGTAGCTATGTTCTTCTAATAACTTACATTAGTATATAAGGCAAAGGTTTTTGGAAATATCATCATTCGGATCCCATCTCTCAAACTGACTTCATGCTATTATAAATAATAATAATAAAATAATTGTGTATAATTATAAATTAACTTTGTGTCAATCGTGTTTATGTAATTTAATCTGTTTTGTTTATGTGGTGATCTACTTACGATAATTAATCAATAGTGCATGTAGGTATGTATAATTGAGGGAAAATTTAACTATTCATAATAACTATTGTGGGATTTTCGAGTTGTGTAGGTATACTGTTGGCCGAGTTTAGAATAGGCCGAAGGACGTAGTCATGAATTTTTTTAAGTCATGAATGAAGTCATGAAAATTTTCGCACTAATTTAAATAGAGATAGTGAAATGCAGAAAGTCTGTTAAATATTTTCCGTATGCCAGGAAGGGGCGAGGGCCCCATCCTGCCCCACCGTGGCTACGCCCATGACCACCATCACATCTCCTCCCGTAGGTGTCGTAAAAGGCGACTGAGGGACAAGAAAACCGTTGTCACAAGTCCAGAGGCACTACACCACCAATAAAACAGTGGACTCGCCAACCCGCTTGACCAGCGTGCCGTTTCAAGGTCATACATCCCTCATACACAAGACAATGTACCTACATGAGGAGGCCAGTGTCCAGCAGTGAACAAAAGAAAAGAAAACGAAATCCATTAAAAAATTATTGAAATCACAAATGCAATAAAATGTACATTATTCTTACTTTTATTATTTCAGGAAACCAGTTCCCGAAATACTAAAGATGAAGGTATGAAATAGATGTTTATTTAACTTGGTTATTGTAAGTTGTAACTTGTATAGATGTATGTTGTGTTTTAATTGGTTTCGCTGTGGATTTATATAAATAAGTAATTAATTAGTAAAGCCAGCATCAATTATTTAATTTGATCAAGTTTTACGCAGCTCCTAAATAGACCTAAGAGAAGTGGCATTTACTGATTAAATACGTATTTGTTTTCAGATCCTCATAGCCTGTACGTTGGCCGTTGCTACGGTTCTAGCTGAACCTCCCATAGATAGCAGGTCAGTAAAATACAGACTGCTTTTGGCTAACCCGGAGTGGTGACGTGATATCTAACGTAGTAAAAGTGTTTCGGTGGATGACAGTGAGTGAGAGCAAATTGCCATCCCATCATAAAGTTTGTAAAGAGAGTTACATGTGTATTGGGGTAAGTCTTTCATACTCTTATAGCTCTTACACTCTATACCATTCCAATCAATCCGATCCAGTCTTACCGAGTGAAACGTATGATGGGATAAAGGAACTTCCTTGTTCCATTTAATTCATCCCATCCCATTACTTTAAGGAAGAGTGAGGAATGTAGGATGAGGAAAATTCCCTCTCCCGTTACACCCCTTTTTCTCTATCCTTCCCAATTCTCAATTTAATCTTAAATTTCCAACAAAACGTGACATGATGAATTTTGTTATTCGTAACTGACGTCAGCGTGTAGCATGTCGCAGCATTCATTTGCCACCGGGTGGTCTATATGCTCATCTGCTGACTTCTTACCATTAAAATACAACATCAAAAAAGTAGGTGGACTGCACTACCAGCCGCGGTTTGCCCGCTACTCTGCGTCGCGGGGTTCGAAAGCTGTGAATAGGTTTTTACAAGGCCGGCAGCTCACCCGCATACCCCCCCGTTACTACAGCTGTCCACGGGCGCCGGTAACCACTTACCATCACGTGGGCCGCATGCCTGCCTGCCACCTGCACTATAAAAAGTACTATTCTGTGTTTATTGCTTTATTGTATAACTTATCTCTTCGTCAGGGCCGTCTTAAGTCTATTCTGCGCCGGGGTGCGGGAGTGTATCCTAAGACAGTCAAACATCCTATTGTGTATCCTATGACAGTCAAATATCCTATTGTGTATCCTATGACAGTCAAATATCCTATTGTGTATCCTATGACAGTCAAATATCCTATTGTGTATCCTATGACAGTCAAATATCCTATTGTGTAATTGTTTACTATAGCGTTATATTTTTTCATTACCTTTAAAAGGTGAGCGCCCGGGGTGCACCGCACCCCTTGCACCCCCTGGTAAAGACGGCCCTGCTCTTCGTCACTGTTGCCCATTGATCCCGTTTCTATATAACTTATGTTGAATATACCTAACTAATAGTAAAGTTGAAACAGGTATTAAATAAATAATTTTCATTCATTCGTGTTTTCAGATACCTCCCACCGCAACAAGACTACAGTAAAGTAGGGGGGTTCACTTCCTCCCGGAATTACGGCCCTCCCAGCGCCGGCGCAGGTCTCGGACACAGGCAAACGGACGCTGTTTTTGGGTAAGATTAATTTTCAATTTTGTATTTTTTTTGTCAAGATGTAGATAACATATATTTATCACTAGCTGTTGCCCGCGACTTCGTCCGCGTGAGCTTTAGTTTATAAACACCGTCTTTATTCGACGTGATTTTTTTAAATTGATATAACTTTTTTATTTATGAACTGATTGAAATAAAACAACCACTAAATTTTAAGTGAAGCTTACCCACAATACATTAGTGAAAACCGCACCCAAATCGGTTAAGTCGTTTCTAAGATTAGCACGCACAAACGCACAGACAAACAGACAAAAATTCTAACAATCATTGTTTTGGGTTCTATTGAGTTGATAAAGGCCCCCAATAATAGTTTTTCTCATATATCTTCCATGTACAGACAGCGATCAGTTACAATTTTTATTATATGTATAGATTACTACCTACCTATTCCCTATACCGTGTGCAATCGACCAACTCCCGAACTTACTCGTAGGTATATGGAGTGTAATTAATCGATCAAGTCCCAAACAATGCACTTCGTTAATGATTTTGAATTGACAAAAAAAATTGCGATAATTACCTATAATCCAAAAAAAAAATACAATTGTTTCGTTTGTTTGCTAATTTTTTCATACACATTTGTCAAATGCATAAATATTAAAACATAAGCCTGACATAACATAATGCATACTAGTATAAGGTGATGAGAAAGGCTCTTATACTTTTTTGTTGCAGCTCCCGTCCAACAAGCTACGACGCGCCACCATCCTACAACCCCAACACCCGTCCCTCATCTCAGTACGGTCCACCGCAGTCTTCCCAATTCCCACCATCTTCCCAATACAGCCGATCCCAACCTTCATCGCAATACGGATTACCTTCTCGCTTTGGCCCGTCCACTTCTCAGTTCGGCCGACCATCTTCTCAATACGGACCGCCAGGGTCAAATAATGCAAGTCGTCGGAATGGGTTCAGTCAGTCAGGTTACTGATTTATCTATTTATTTATTGTGATAATTTATAGCACAAGAGATGTTACAAGTACAATGGTTACAAGAGATCTTACAAGTACTCCTCTGTAATATAGCCAAAAGGGCGTACAATGATTTGTCATTATAAAACATAAATTTAAAAAAAACAAAATTTACAATAAAATATAAAATTACAATTTCATGTCACAATTTAGATTATTACTTATTATACATATGGTATATATGTATTATTACAGACCCTGCTGAAGAATACGGTGCTCCATCCTTCGATGCGCCTTCGCATCAGTACGGTGCGCCAGGACTTGGAGGTATCAAACATTATAAAGAAACTTTATGCAACTATTTCATAGATGCCTCAAGTTTTTCTGGGACTGGATCTATATGCCATATAGAATCCACTGCTGCACACTCCAGCCCTTTCGTGGTCCATTACTGGACACGGGCTTCCTCATGCTTATTGTCTTGTGCATAAGGGATGTGTAGGCTTACAACGCCATGCTGGCCAAGCAAATTCGCTGGTTCACTCTTTTACTGGCCAATGGTGTAATTCCTCAGGGCTTGTGGTGGGGCCCTCTTTATGATAATAAAGATGATAATATGATAATAAGGGATACCACGAGAAGAGATGGGGTGTGCTATTCTAAAACCGGCCACATACACAGATTGCAATTTATTCTATAAAAATATATTTGGCACTAAGGCGATAGCCGGCAAAAATATTGACTAACCGGTGATAAATACTTGCAATAGGTAGCCAACAAGGTCGTTCCTTTGGTGCTGCACCTTCCAACGCTTACGCTCCTCCTGATCAGAGCCGACAGTACTTACCTCCTGGTGGTGGCTACGATGGGAAAGATGGAGAAAATGGGGTAAGTATTTTAATTTTTATGGGGTAACTTACCTACTACATAAGGTTACGTCTAGGTTTGATGGAGTTCCTAAACCTTTGACGTTACCTTTAGTGAAAAATTCAGTATCCGAAGCTGATATCTGATACCATATCGGCTTACATACTCAGAACATTGGCCTTTCTCTAGTAATCACAAAGGGATTTCGAGATTGAAAGACAGACGTCCCAGATATTATTGGAACGAAGTTCCTTTACGCAGTTTGCGGTAGGTGTGATTCGAGAGAAAATGTAACGTCACGTAAGATTTTTACCCCCTCCATACGCCTTTCTCTTTCTCTGTGTGTGTGTGCGTGCGAGTATCGAGAGCGAGACTCGAGCAGAATAACAGACGTGCAGACTAGTGCGTGGCCGGTTGTATAACCTAAATTTTTAATTTGATTCCTTATTTTAAATTATTTGCATTGAAAATATGATACAAAATAAAAAAAAATACATGAATTATACAGATTTTATTTCAAATTACATTCGGAGTTTAAACAAAAATGCGTGAGGATCTTCGTTCCTGACGGGGGTCCCCTGACAGCACACGTTTTTTTTTTACTTTTGGTAGCATTGGTCCGGTCCTATCAACTCTGCGGTTACTCATCCTGCGGGCTCTATCCTACGCGCTCTACCTTGACTCCCTACAATTTCTTGTCTTATCTCCGATATTGTATCAGCTCTTTCCAGGGCTTGACGACAAAATGAGCCGAGCAGTCATTGTGCAGTTCTATTCATTATGTACTTATCTCAGGAACCAGCGAACTACAACTTCGAGTATATGGTGAAAGACGAAGAATCAGGGAATGATTTTGGTCACAGAGAGTCCAGACAGGGAGACAGGACGGAGGGCCTGTACTATGTGGTGCTTCCTGATGGGAGGAAACAGGTGAAGTATTTCTTCTTCCGCCATTGCCTATTATAGTTTGATTTTTTGTTCTTCGTTATAACCCACATCACCAAGTAGTGACCTATTGGTCTGGGTATGCGACGACTTTTCGCAGCGATACATTTGCAAAATAATCCCGATAGTAGCGCTATGCAGTTGTTGTTCATCTTACCTCTGTACTCTAGTGTTAGCAAGCTCGAAGTCGCCAATCAGTAGCTTGTATTGACACTCTTAAGTCATGATACAATCACGCTGCAATTGATATAAATACAAACGGGCGAGGGTATCACAACTGTATCGCTACCGTCGCTTGCTGAAATCCATAATAGGTACACAATTAAGTACAAATTTTTAATTTTATCGTGTACGAAGTAACCGCGCGTCTAAAAAACGTAAGATCTTTAAGATGTAAGTAAGATCATCTACGTTAGCGTTTTATATTGTGACGACATCTTACAAATGCCACCGCACTGTAAAGGCCTTGCAACACACAAGGACGTTTCTGACTATAATCCACCACGCCGGTCCAGTGCGGATTGATGAATACATATACTCCAGATTTTTTATATCTTGAGCATGCTGGTTTCCTCACGATGTTTTCCATCACCGGCGAGCTTTAGATATTTAAAAATCGATACATAAGTAGAAACTCAGTGGTACGGGCCGAGGATTTGAACTCACGACCATACAAATGTGAATTGAGTATAGATACAGCTAGGCTACCAATAGTTCTGTTGGTAGATATTTATTGCACACTAGCTGAGCCGACAGACGTTGTCCTGTCCAAATTTCAATAATACAATAATTTCAATAAGTCCATACAAAAATCCCATAGAAAAAAGCACTTTCAGTTTTTCCCGAATTTTCCGAGTGACTTTTCCAATTTGTCTTTCCCTAAAAATCTTATTCGGACTATTACGAAAATTTTTATAAAAAAAATAGTCAAATCGGTCCAGCCGTTCTCAAGTGATGCGCTTACCAACTCCATTTAATTTTTATTTATATATAGATATATATGAGAGTTCCTCATGAAGTTTCCTTTCACCATCGAGCTATTTTTATAGAAAATTAGGCAGACGAAAGTCGTGCTAGACACATGATGGTCCATGGACATCTGCAACGCCAGGAGGCTTGCGAGTGCGTGCCGACCTTGCAGAATTCTGTTCACAGCTCTCTTGAAAAGCTAATATAATTGAAAAACCCATAGTTTAATAGAAACTTGACCTCACGAATCGAGAGTATATTTATATACCCTTAGGCTATCACGCCTGATCCCATAAATTGACCAGCCAAGCGAGTCCAACGGGGTCACTGTTACAAGAGAAACATTAAAGGTTAGAGGTCATACATATTGATAGGCATACCATACCCGTGTCTCTCCACTGTTGGATAAAGGCCTCTCCCAAGGATCGCCACTGCATACTATCAACACTTCTCATCCAGTCACTACGGGCAGTGATTGCAAGTCGTCAGTGCACCTAGCTGGAAGGACGTCACACAGTTAGCTCCTCGGTACGTGGCCTTCAATCGACCCTCGTCTACTCCGACGTTTGTCAATCCCGCGGCAGATAGGTCCTGCCATTTCAGCTTATATGAGTATTTTTTTTATCTAATTCCTTCATTTTGGATTATATCCGGGCTCTGAACTATTTTAAACTTTTACAATGCCATGTCTCTTTCAGACGGTAGAATACGAAGCTGATGAAAACGGGTATAAGCCAAGGATCTCTTACGAAGACACGGGAGCTGTCGGTGGCTATAATAGAAATAGTCAGCGCGGGTATAGCAGTGGAGGACCTTACTGATCGAATTTTGTCTTCAGTGTATCTACAGATAGAATTACGTAAATTTACCTCTAAGTTAGTCTCAATGTGGTGATTGAAGACGTGATTGAAGAAGGTAATGATTGAAGTCAAATTAATTTTCTTTTAATTTTCGCCGGTTCAACAGGATCCTCAAGCTACGATTTTTATATAGTTTAGAGTTACATGTACAGTTTTGATGTGGGTACCCTGTTCGGTGTACATTTTTATTTTATAATTAGGTTGTATATGTTTAAAAACTTATAATATTTTTGAAATCTAATGTAACATAATTTTTATACTAAGGGATCCAAATATATTTAACAAATGAAATGCTACGTAAATGGGGATCTTGGGGGATCCCGAGGAACCGGGTGAATGCAGACGGATCCCCTAGGGGATTTTGTTGGGGGATCCTAGCGGACGAACTCTTTATTTTTATTATTTATCAAATGACAGGATTCATTACCATGAGGCAATTGCCCCGGATCAAAGAGGCAAATTTATTTAATTATATCTGCACAGAAGAGATGATATAAACTATTTGGCGTTGACTAACGACTTGAGCAAAGACAAAGGATTTTGAGCTATATTTAAAGAGACTTATAGCCAAGTAAGTAAAAAACGCTTATGTAGTATTGGAGGAAAAAGTGGGAAACTATAAAGGCGTAATCTTTCATAATCTTGTATCCGTATTTAAATGAGGGTAGTTGTGATACTTACTTTTATAACTACCATCATACACTTAAAAATTGCAATGTCTCCCGGTTTGTACGTTGGTGCAAAAAGCAAAAATATTTTGAAAGGAGGTATTTATATTTCTTAATTATTTTATTTTATTACTAAAAAGTAATTTTTATTCTAATTAAACAATATACATCATAATAAAAATTGTATAATTTTACACTTTAGTGTATAAACACTAAAGTGTTTAAATCACCGCAATTTTTTTATGAACGATGTATATTGTTTAATTTATGAAAAACAAACAATGGGTTTATCAATAATAATGCAATTTAGGGATTATGAATGAAGGCCAGTTGTGCCAATGATGTTTAATATACTCATGATATATTATATTTTTGTTAAAAATACTATAAATGTTTTTACATATATTCTTTTATATTTTCCCACATACATACATATTGTAAAATATTTATAATTATGTCGATCGGTAATTCGGTACACTAAAACTATTATATCTAACTAAATATTAACGTGTACTCATATTTTTTTTATTAAATTAAAAATAAATAACACGTATGTGCATAACATGTTAGGTATTGTACGAGACCCAAAGCGAGATATTGTGGATAGTGTTATGCACATACGAGTAAAATAATTACCCATTATTCATTTTTAATGTAATAAAAAAACGTGAAATACATGTTAGCTTTTAGCTAGCTATAATAGTTTTATGGTACCTACAAATTTTATACTATTGTTGTAGGAAGGAACATATTATATTATTATAAAAACAATATAGTTTTACATTTTTTTTATTTATTTCATTTGTATAAACTTCTTTTTTCTCCGTTTTATGTGAACATTTTTATTTATCTTTTGTTCTGTATATATATATTGCCCATTTATGGATACTCATTTTGTAAATAAATATACTCATGTAAATACTTTTATTGTGATTTCATTTAACATGGTCTCGTGACGAAAGATATCTCAGTCGGAAAACCCTTCTTCGCCATATATCATACTCTCGAAATAACATATAAAACAAATTATACAGAAGATAATACACCAATGTCCGACCGCTTTATATCAATGTTTTACAGACAAACCATGAGAAAGGAAGTTTTAACCGAGGTATTATGATAAGGATACAATAGTAGGTAGGTACTAAATTCAAACATAGGTACATAATGTAAGTACAAATATTTATTTGTGTACAACCTTTTATCTAACTGATTACATTCACATATAAATACAGTATTTAATAGATTGTCGGCAAATAATACGTGACTTTTTATTAAGAATACCTACACGTTGATTTGAGTTTGGGTTGGTGTCTGGGCGCGTTGTGTGTGTATTTATTTAAGGCCAGCTTTAAAATAATTGTTACCCCTATAAAAAAAAAAGTTACCCATCTCTCACAGAAGACTACCTTGAAATGTACTGCATTTCCCACTTTATCGTATTTCCCCAATATATCCCACCCTATCCCTCCTCATTTTCCCAATCCATTCCTTAATCTGCAAAGGTAGGCAGTACATCCGGGGCCGTGCTAACGTTTGTCATTCTCAACTGATGTTGGCATGTATCGCGGATGTTTATGGACGACAGTATCCACTTACCATCAGGTGGACTGTTGTATGCTCGTATGGCGCCTTTTTTTCTAAAAAAAAATCTGTAAGTACATACATACCGTCTTTGTCTTAAGAGACAATTAAATACTTATCTTAATAGTATTGAAGAGAGACAAGACTATATTGAAGATATAGCGATGTAGAGTTGAATCTGTTGAAAACTCGTATGTAGGTAATTATTATGTAGGTAGTGACAATAAAAACGTTTATCTGTTAGTATGTATAAGTACAATGTGATAAGTAAAGATAGAATGGTATATGTAAAGCTATGTCTGGCAACACTGTCTCTCTGTCTCTGGTGTCATGGCGGATAGCGAACTGTCGGTTGTGTGTGCTCTAAAAGAAGTAAACCTAAATAAACTCTATAAGTAAAATAAAATGCATATTTTATTTTACTAATAACATCTTTATCTCATTTAGTTCAGTTGATTAGCTAGCTTTTATACAAAAAAAACTCTAGCTAAACACAAAAAAGAAAATTAGCTGTTACACGGAGTTTGCCTTTTAAGTTACTATTTTTTAAATCACAAATCATGAAAATCGTGGATGTAGGTATATGACCGGCTGATGGCGATGACCGTAATCTGGTTTTCCTTTTAATTATAATGCAACGTTTGATTCCGACCACGAAGAATCATTTATTTGGATCTTATGGTGTGAATTCTTAAGATTTTGTAAAAGTGTTCGGTGATAAACATCGAACTATAAATTTTGACGAATGTCAAGACGAAGAAAGGTCCTAATGAATGTACTGCAATTTTTGACAAACTATGCTGCATTTTATGCGATGAGAATGCATGACGGCTTATTAAATAAAAGGAAACTCGAACAGATTGATTTTATTTTGACTTCGCAGATGATTTGAATTGGTGGTTATATATATCAGTGTAGAACATATTTTATATAAAAAAAAGTCTCGTTACAGAAGAAAACATTTGTTTTTGTTAAAGAAAGAAAATATGAATATAAAACTAACAGCTGACAATAAAATAGTTACACAGTTGACTATTTTCATTAATATACGGCTGCATAGGGCCGCCGGTGGGACATTGCGATCGCTCCGTATTTGTCTGTCTACGTTAGACAACTGTACTAGTGGGAATTAAAGAATAAAAAGTCAATTTAACATACAAACATTTTAATAATTATTTGTTTTATAACATACAACTTTCAACAAAAAATACACCAAAACGAAACTAAATAACAATAGAATTAAGCAATCACGACCCTTTTGTTCAAAAACAAATAATAACGACCGATGTGAATACAAAATACTGTTAAAATAGGCTTGCAATTAAAAATGCAATGGCTGACCCCAGGTTAAACGCCGCAACTGTGCCCTAAGGCAAAGCTTACCAATAAAAAGGTAATGGTAACTGTTTGGTGGTCTATTCATGGTGTTATTCACTATAGCTTTCTCAGGTCTGGTCAAGCAATAACAGCAGATGTTTACTGTGCCGAACTTCGAACAATGATGGCGAAACTAGCAGTGAAACAGCCCCGACTCGTGAATCGATCTTCACCATTATTGCTCCATGATAACGCAAGACCTCACACTGCACGAGAAACCGTTGTAACTCTACAGGAGCTTCAGTTAGAAACCATACGTCATCCTCCGTACTCGCCAGACCTTGCTCCAACCATTTTTTTACCATTACCCTTTTTTTCGTGATTTGGACAATTTTCTACGTGGTAAAAAATTTTCTTCCCAAGAGGCAGTACAAAATGCTTTCACACAGTTTGTCGAATCTACATCCGCAGAGTTCTATCGCAAAGGCATAAATGAACTTCCGATTAGATGGCAACAATGTATAGATAATGAGGGTAAATATTTTGATTAAATAAATATGTTACATTTTAGAAAAAAAACGAGTTGTAATTTTTCAGTACAAATCGGCAATTTCATACTTTAACCCCTAATATATATATCACTTAACACAAGAGCTGAAAATAGGTTGTTCGGTATCGAGGGTAAAATCGATACTAGGTTTTTAGAATAGGGTAGTTTTTTTTTTATTCTACGTACCTCATTATTAGTACGCGCGTCGCGCCGTCTACACGCCCAGTCTGTTTAACGACCGCTACGGACGTTTAGACAGAACAATAAAACCATAAAACGTTTGTAACTTCTGATGTATTCCTTATAATAATTTTATTTTTCGCTTGAACGGTCTTATATATTTTAAATGAATCTACGTGTTTCGGGTTTTGCGTTGTTTCGATGCCACGCTGTATATACAGGATGCTATGGTATATGAAATTGCAAGTTATCTTCCGATTGCAACATATTTATCTACGTAAAAGCGGCCATTTAAATAGGTATTACATTGCATTAATATTCTTTAGGCGGCCAACATCGCTTGTTTTCATTATAAATAAAGTACACATTCTATAAACATTTTTCAAAGCTTTTGTGTTTTGAGTAGTGATGCGCAACGTGAGAAAGGCTTTATCGATTATATTTTCAATGTGAAATGTATTATACATTATCGATAATCTCTCGATAAAAATCTATTCATATACAGGCTGTGAATCTATCACGAACTCTGCTCATAATATATTTATTTATTTATTTTACAATTTATTCTTTTAACAAAAGACGGACTTCGTGCTAAACAAATTTACAAATTTGGTAGAATTCAAAAAACCAGATTCCTAACATCGCGATATAAAGGAAATCGGAATTATGAAAGTAATTCATGGTTCCTGGGGAGGTTATCGTGCATGTGTGTATACATGTTATATACAAACAAGTATAAAACGTGTATATACTTCTTGTTGAACTAATTTTGCTAGTTAATTTTGTATTGCGGATGTTCATGGGGTACAGTATCCACTAACCATCAGGTGGACTGTATGCTCGTCTGCAACCTTACTTCTATTAAAAAAAAGAAAGTTTAGTAACTAAAAAAAATTTAAATATTTTAATTTATTACTAATCAAATCCTAAACGAATACAATTTTCAAAATGATTCATTCGATTATTTATTGATAAGAAATCTAAATAATCGATAAGAGAAAAATTTTAGCGAAATTTCGATTGTAAATAGCTTTTGGAATTGTCCATCACCAGTTCTGAGGCATCATTATATATATCCACTCGTTTTTTATTTCATGCATAATTCTGTATAATCCAATACAATACTTAATTCTACTCTCGGCTCATTTTTTTTTAATGAACCTAACATCATTTTTTTGTAAACAAGTTTTATTACAAGTTTTTCTTAATACCTTAAATATCTCATTCAAAATTCACACTGAGAAGTGTTATTTAACAAACAATCATCAAATTAGGAATACCATTTTTTATTTGAGAAAAGCTATAAGTATTATATATATAACTTATTAGATAAAAAAATATAATATATGAGATAAGAAATAGTGGAGACCTATTTGTGTATATTTTTTATTACTAGCGATGTATAGTACCTAGCGATGGCACATCGTAAATGAAAAAAAAAAGACAATCGCTTATTTTTGTTTTTGTAAAACGTCTCCTACGTCAATCACCTCGTCATATCCGTGGAATTCCAATGAGCTCTTTCTTATTCGCGATGTGATATACACAATGCCGGATACTATACAAAGTATTGTAAAAATTGTTTTCATAAACTCATAATGCTAATTCGGTACATTAAAAGGCCTTTATGCTGAAAATAAAAAAAAACTTTTTAATGTACCTATACGAATCAATCAGCCTTTTTATCAATCCATCGATCAACCAAAATACATAGATGGATAATTCCCTGTCACAAAACTGTGTATACATCCCGGCCGAAAGTAATACACATCGACTATGAACGGCTAGCTTCGGTTTTGTAGAGCGTTGTCTCTGTCGTAAAGGCACACGACAGAGATGACGCTCTACAAAACCGAAGCTAGCCGATAGTCTCTTTCTAAAGGCCGATGTGTATTACTTTCGGCCGGCAAGTGTACATGAGTAATGCCAGCGGTATAAATATAATGGTACTGTTGCGATACACGAGTAGTAACAATTAAGTTTTTAAAAGTCCTTGATTTATTAATTTAATTAAAATATTACATAATTTTACTATTTCGGTTTATATAGAAGAAGTGTTGTTTTTCAATTATTACTTTTTTTTTAAACTGACAACATTTTTTAATCTGACAACATCGTTACGTCAAAAATATTGCAGTTATTGTAAAAAAGATATACTATCAATAGATACGTTCTTGGTAGTTTTTTTGCCGCCAAATGATAGACTGAATTGACGGTAGGTATATTTGACCGCCTTGCGAATTCATCGCTTTTAGGGCTTCTATTTTAGTTGATCATTCACATTCACATGTTTATCATACAAGTTCGGTTGGCTAATTGTCATACATAAAAACTGTTTTTTTTTAAATTTTAAAAAATATCCTTCACTGAGATTGCAAATAAAGATTACGTTTTTCGAAATTACATAGTAATAATACTAATAAAAATAGTATACTTAAAACTAGACAATTATTCTCTAATTAATAGTAATACAAAATAAGTACTGGAATTGTGACGTAAAGATTTATGTACATTTACACGACTATATCCGTCTGATGACAAGCGGTAACTGATATATGCGGCATATATCAACATATGTCAATAGTGACTAAGATAGGCACGCACACAGATGCGTTGTATTTAATACGCCATTTGAATGCTATTCGTTAATATTTTTGGTTACAATTAGATGAGATAATAAATACACGTTAGAAAAAAAAACAAAATAGATCTTTAGATATATCACTCAGCCTATAATGTCACTACTGCGATAATGATGTCATTAATGTAGTACATATTGTAATCATTTTCTAACTGAATTATAAGCTCTATAATTCGATATTTTTCTAAATATATTGAATTTTAATTCATGAAGAGATTTCTAGTGTTTCGAGTTAACTAAATAATTATTTAAGAGGAGTTAATCAAAGTAAAGCCAACGAGCCGCAATAAAGAGTGGAAACAAACATTCAGGGGTTCCTAACATTTTCAGAAAGTAATTGATAATTATTAATTGACTTGTAACCTAAAATGTATGAAGCGGTTATGGAATTATATATTTTTCAAATTTCGGTAACTATTATCAATACTAAGTGTCTTCAATTAATTATCAGAAATAACACAATCATTGCAAAAATACCCGCTTATACAAAGCTACACTTCCTGTGTCTGTCACAAAAAAGGAGGTAAAACGGTTAAACGAAAATAATACGTAACGCTTACAGAGCGCATTCCAGATAGGAATAAGTTCGATTTTACAAAATGGCGATCCGAATGTTATCAACCCATGAGCCGGAAGAACTTTGGTCATTGACACAAGGTCAGCCAAGACTGAACGGTAAACATGGTAAAGAAATCACCGACCACTTTACTAGACTATATTACTGATCATGGTCAAACATGAATCACTTAACGCCAGCGAGGCTTTTTGGCGGGAACTGTCGAGTTGTTGTCGAGCGAGGTGTGGTTGAGTTTTTGTTTGATTAATGTAGAAAATATGTATTGTGGGTTTTGTGATTTAATAGTGATAGTTTATTAAACTTCAATGTGCATTTCTGTCCTCAGTAAACTTACTATAGGTCTACCGGAATCTCATGGCATAAAAAAAAAAAATTGTGATTTTCATATGGCAATGTCAATTGTCACCTGTCAAATCAAAGTACGAGATTTGTCAACCGTTGCTGAGATTTTGTAATATCTTCTTGACAATTTGTTGTTTTTGTGAAAATGTCGAAAAAGCCACTTCGATCTCAAGCGAGAAATATTGTTTTCAATGTGTATCGTAAAATAAAGGAAGAAGAAGGCGTAAATCAAACTCAATCTTTGATTTTAAAGCGCGTCGTGGAGTTGACCGGTAAGTTGGACTGAGTTGTTTTGATACTTTTAGTTTATTTTATATTTTTCTTACTTAATTGTAGCTTCTTTATAGGGATTTCCAGTACTACTATACGGCGAATCGTAGGTGAGGGCACATCGAATGATGGTGTATTGTCCACGCCTGGTAAAAAGAGGAGAGGGGGGAAGAAGAAAATCAACTTGGACAGTTTCGATTTAGAGTTCATTAGGAATAAAGTAAATGAATTCTATACAGTTCGGAAGGAAATTCCAACAGTAATGAAACTGTTACAAATTCTTCGACAAGATATTGATTTCAACGGAGGGAGAGAATCTTTGAGGTAAGAAAAATATTAAGTAATAATCCCTCTCACTCTCACTCGTAAGAGGAGGCCTGTGCCCTGCAGTGGGACGTATATAAACTGATGATGATGATGATGATGAATGATTAAGCTATCGTTTGAGTAACAAGATAAATTTTATTATTTTTTACAGACTTATACTTAAGGAGATTGGTTTTGAATATGTTAAATGCCAATCAAAAAGGACCATTTTGATGGAGAGAAATGACATAAAACTACAAAGATACAAGTTTTTGAAGCGTATAAAGGAAAATCTGAGCATAATAAATTGGATGTGATTTATTTAAATGAGACATAAATTCACGGTTCATGTTCTGTGAACAAGTGCTGGCAAAGCAAAGATATTGCAGGTCCATCTAAAAGTATTTCACTTGGAGCGAGGTGGATCATTGTAAACGCTGGTGGAGAAAATGGCTTTGTACCAAATTGTTGTCTGGTGTACAGGTCAACAAGTGTATCTGCTGACTATCACCACGATATGAATAAGGACAATTTTACAAAATGGGTGACACAGAAGCTAATTCCAAATCTGACAAGACCTTCACTAATGGTTATGGATAATGCTAGTTATCATTCCGTACGGATGAAAAAACCGCCCACACAAGGTAATCGTATCGTTGATATAAAAGAATGTCTTCGTGCAAATGATGTACATTATGATGATCTTTGGCGTAAATGTCAACTACTTGAAGTAGTGAAACAATCCATGTCTGCGCTCTTATATGAGATAGATGAAGTATTAAAATCGCACGGTCACGAAGTTTTAAGGCTCCCACCTTATCATTGCACACTGAATGCCATAGAAATGTTTTGGGGTATAATGAAGCAAAAAGTTGCTGATAAAAATGTAAATAGGCCTGCAAGTGACATTAAATTATTAACAGAAGAAGCTTTCTCACAAATTGGTGCAGAGGAATGGCGAAAATGTTGTGAACATGTAAAGAAAATTGAAAACGATTTCATCGAGCAAGGTAGAATAATTGAAATCCTGGAAGAGCGATTTATAATAAATACCTCTTTATCTTCATCATCTGATGAAGAACAAGAAATTGCAAGTGGAGTTCTTGGAATCGTTTTCTAGTTCTGAATGAGGTGTTAAGTTATTAGTATGATTTAAATGATATATAATAAATTAGTATATAAAGTAATATACGATTGATTTATTTTTCATGACATATTTTCCTATTAAGAATCCGATGTATAACAACATTCTTCATACACATACCTAATATACTTCATGTTCATTAATACTAAAGACATAAATAAAAATTAAACAGTATCAAGATCGTTTAATCCAATTGCCCCAGTATTGCACACAACAAATTTTTATTTCCCCATTTGCCATGAGATTCCGGTAGACCTATATCACTTTATTGACAATATGTGTTTTAAATTGTTTTGACGTTCAATTTCTTTTCTTTTTTAATTACGAAGAAAACTTGTCACTTGCAGAATGTGCTAATTGCACATGCCATATATGAGAACACAAATCAAACGACAGCCACTTTTGTCAAAACGGTAGAGACACTAATCGCTTGCATTCGCAACATAACTTTGTGAGGGCTAGCGTGTTTACATTTTTTATCTCTGCTCGTTGGCTTTGCTATAAACTAATTATATTCTATTGTACGCGTAAAGACTATTTTTTTAATATAAACAGATTTATAACGTAGCACATTTTATTGTAAATAATAATAATTATACATAAAAACCTATTTATCAATAAATGGTATCTCATTCGGACTAGCTTTATAAATTAGCGACTCGCCCGTCTTTGAACGGGCTCTAAAGGATATCCCACAGTGATCATGTGGGTTACGTAATGTAAGTACCCTATTGGTAGCCAGGGTTACTTTGGACTATTCTTAATTTTTTGTAGGACTTTTTAAGATCTACAAAGATATTGTATAAAAATGCCTAATGGAGCGTTTAAGTACAAACTCCTTTACAGGCCATTACGGAATTATTCAGTGTGCGGTTAGGTAACGCCAACAGCAAATACAACGTTGTATAACAAACCAGTTCATTCAGTTAAAACAACGAATATTAATGTCAAAGTAACTGTAATAACTCTTTTACGAACGCAAAATGAGTTTGTAATCGGGTGAAGGTTCAGTTGAGCTTTTTAACGAATTAGTCAGCACTAGTTTTCGATTACCGTTCGGATTTATTCTATGAATAATATTCACAAATACCACTGTTCATACCGATATTATTTCTCCATCTACCCACATATATTAATAACAACCGTGGACATGGTAATATTTTTTATCTTTAAAAAATTTACTCTCAACAAAAAGTATATATTACCCACTCATAGCGAAAAGGATGGTAATCTTTTCTACGTGTTTGTACGTTATTCATTCTTTTGCAATGAATTTAGTAACACGATTATAAAGGTCTAAAATGGCTTAAATAAAGATCTATGTTTCGTTAGGAGTAGCGTCTTTACAAAAACAGAACATATTGAGGTGTGGATGCGTTTTACTGATGCATTCAGGTTCGTTGCCATATCTGAAAAACAATATATAAATACATATACAATTATGATACACCCCTAGGGTTTCTTCCCCTAGGGGGCGAGATGTAAAGAAAATATATTTCTTTGATTTGAATTTTGCCGCGCTCCGCGCTGTCGGTAACAGTATCATAGTGTAGATAAAGCAGTGCAGGTTGTGAGAATATGGTGTCAAGTTAAGAGAACCATGTTTACTGTCAAATTGTATCGAAACACAAATGATAGATTTTAAAAAGGAATTGACTTATTAAAGAATAAACTTTAGATGTCGTTCTTTGTTTGCAGATGAGAGTTTTGGTAAAAAACGTAATAGTGTAATTTGATGGTGGAACTTACTAATATAATAAAAAATTGTTTACAGAAGCAACACAACGTAGTTTGTTTCATTTGTCAATCCTTTTGAAGGGAAAATAATCAACCTTATACACATAATCTTAAGTATCATTCATTTGTTAGTGTTTTTTTTATTTATACCACATTTAATTGAAATAAATCGCTGAAGTGAGGCTGGTTGTATTCCTTGGAACCCTTACTAACTGAGCTAACGTCGCAGTGTTGCGTCGTATCGCCTTCCACGCCTGACGCATCGAATTCATTGAATTCATTCCCTTATTATATGTAGTATTGATCTATTGCATTTGAATTTTTATATATAAAGGGTATTAGAAAGTCTACCGATGGTGCAAGATTACGTCACCCTTGAACACCCGCGATAGATGCCGACATCGGTCAACTTTGGCACGTAGATGAAACATCTAGGGGATTAAGACTTGGATAAGGTATTGGAAATAGAATGGACACGGATTTCACATAAGGCTTAATGTCCTTTGGCAAATTGCAACTCTAATTTAGACCTGAAACACATTGATACAAAATTAAAAAAAAAAACTTACGCATTAGTCCTGGATATGTCTCGGACATCGATGTGGAATTTGTTTTTCCTTATGAAGTATGTTACTGAGGCTTCGTATACTCCTCTTCCGGGACCAACTACCACCTGTAAAGGAGTTTTAAACTCTATCTTAAGAGAACAGAGATGATTTTATGTTGACACTAAATTAATTTTATTTAATTAGCGATAGGTATCGACTTTTTATATCAATCATGCATTTTTTTAAATTTCTTAACTTATACTTTTGACAAGTGTAATCCTTTCTCAACTTCTGATAAAATAACTGTTAACAATCTGATAGATAAGTTATGTGACAATTAAATCAAGCTGATACTGATAGGTCGAGTAGTTTATTTGTCAGATACAGTTATCTGACACTTCTGAAACAGAAATATAACAACTATCCTTCGGATAAATGGTAGATCAGATCAGACTATCGGATACTTTATCGAGAGGTGATGAGTAAGGCCCATAAGCACCTTACCTTGAGCTGGTAAGTGAATTTATCGGCAGTGGTGTTAGCACTGAAACTGCCGACATAACCGTCGGCATCTTTAGCAGCTGAGAACGACAACAGTTTGTTGTTGGCTTGTTGTTTCATTACCCATTCAATACCAGTCAAAATGCGTGGAACGCATTTATCCCTGAGAAGGACAAGAGAAGATAACATTTTAATACTTTAATAAGACTTATCTTAATAATCAACTATCTCAATAAACAAAAAAAAACAAAAGAAGATTATGTGGGATAAACACAAAAAGAAAAAGATTATGCGGGATAAACAAAAAAAATGGGATAAACGAAAACT
Source organism: Sesia apiformis (assembly GCA_914767545.1). Taxonomy (NCBI): domain Eukaryota; kingdom Metazoa; phylum Arthropoda; class Insecta; order Lepidoptera; family Sesiidae; genus Sesia; species Sesia apiformis. The sequence goes on from OU611973.1 coordinate 9,833,756, forward strand.
AAATGTGGGATAAATAAAATGACCAAAACAAGACATTTATGTGGGATGAACAAAAAACAAAAGGAGATTATGTGGGATAAACAAAAAAAGAAAAAGATTATGCGGGATAAATAAAATGACCAAAACAAGACATTTATGTGGGATGAACAAAAAACAAAAGGAGATTATGTGGGATAAACAAAAAAAGAAAAAGATTATGCGGGATAAATAAAATGACCAAAACAAGACATTTATGTGGGATGAACAAAAAACAAAAGGAGATTATGTGTGATAAACAAAAAAAGAAAAAGATTATGGGGGATAAATAAAATGACCAAAACAAGACGATTATGTGGGATAAACAAAAAACAAAAGATTATTTGGGATGCATTGATCAACCAAAATAGATAAGATGGATAATTCCTTGGACAAAACTGTGTATATAAGTGATGCCAGCGGTATAAATATAACATAAACATATAATATGTTTATCATACAGTTAATACATATTTAATCATACAGAGTCATTTAATCATACATTCCTATTTTATGGAATGTTAACTAAATGTATAATGTAGTATGTGGACTCTATATGCATTAAAGGAGTATTTACTATAAATAGAAGAACAATTTTAAAGCTAAAACCTTATTAGAACCCAATTAGTTTATGTATAAAGCAATTAGTTCAAATTACAACAAAACACGTATCTTTTTTTTTAAATGTGGCCAAAGAGTCCCCGAAAATGTCCACAGAGTGGTTGCGGTGTTGTGTGTGATGTCTCGTGTTGCGTAATGTCTCGCTCTCACTCACCTGACGGTCTCCGCGAGTGAGTTAATGAAGTTAACGAGTGCGTTTGCGGTGTTATCGTACATGGCGTCTTGTCGAGAGACATTCGCCCAGCATAAGCACGCGCACCAGTGTGGTTCGATACCCGCCTCACTACATGACCTGTTTCGGCTTATCTGAACACAAATATACAATAAATTAACACAGATTCTATTTATTGATTGAAAATCACTGTACAACAAAGTATAATAGGACTTGTTACGCATCGGTACATAAGGGAAATAGCTGACTTAGCACTGCGGTCACAACACCGCAGGAGGCATCTAGTTGTAAGTCATAATTTAAACTCGAAACATTTATTGCAACATATGTACACTACGAGATCTTAACATATAAAAAGCTACAGTTAGACATATGACCACGGTGGGGCGCAGCAACTACGAGAGTGATCGCAAACAGATTTATTCAAATTTTCGTTAAGTACTGTTTTAAATTTTATTAGATTTATTTATAAGTAATTTCATTATATTCTCCGGAGGAACGCCTGCAGTCAAACCATAGTTAGGTTAATTAGATTTATTATACTCCGTCCACTATGTTATTTTCTATTTGACGTTTGCACGTCTATCGAGTTATGTATTTCTGTGTACTCGAAACAATGTCATACTTTATTATTGAGGGCGAAGAATTAGTGACGTTTTCTGCGTCACACCACAGACTATAAGCTACCACATGCAAAATAAATAGAAAATAATAATTTTGAAATAAAAGTGTAATTAGAAGAAAAATTGTTAGGTAGGTACTTATATGCAAATAAAACAACTAAAGTAATGTCTAATGTGTTATAGTTATTTATAAATCTGAACAATTAGAATAAAAAAAAAATTACGTTTTATTACAATTTTACTATTTATGATTTTTTTTAAAATTGATTTAGTATTAAATAATTATTGAGATTAATAAATCAATTATTTAAGACAAATATTTTTAATAAATCGAATCTATAAAAGCAAATTGTAATAGAATTGTATCGATAATCGAATCGGTAAGCGGTGTGAAGCAATACGAACATCACTAAACCGATCTGTCATCGAGAAAATAACATAGTGGATGGAGAATAATATATTGTATTTAGATATTGGGCAAGTTTATAAGTGTTGTAATGCAATCTTACTATGTGTAGTTCTACAGTCGTGTACGCGCGTGCGTGTATAACCTTAGGTACGCATAAAATGCTTAAGTACCCTTAGTATTTAAGTACGCATTTTTCAATTATCACTTTCATTGAATAATAATACCCCATATTCCCCATCTTTCCTAAATCAACATTCTAATACGCAAAGGCAATTAAAACATCCATGATATTATCCACGTCCACGAGTCTAGGGTGGCAGTAACCAGTTATTGGCGAAGATCTACTTGACTGCCACTTTCTTCCATAAAAATATAGTTAAATGACTTTTACCTAGTGGTGTCCGCGACTTCGTTAATGTGAATTTTAGAGTGATTCCCGTGGGAGTTCTGTAATGGATCTGGATAAAAGATAACCTGGCATTAAACTGTTGTTTTGGGCCGTATATCATTCGTACTTTAAATTGAAATCATTTATTTCTAAAAATATTTCATGTGCAGACATGTTTGCTCCGATTTTATTATACGTATGTATTGATGTCTACACAAATAGTACGCTACAAGATAGCAGAACAACCTTTACAATATATTCAGTAAATTCAGTAATATTTGCTTTTTGTGGGAACAATTTATCAACATTACTCACGAATGTCATAATTAAATACAACTTACCGGCTCCAAGAGCGACATTCCCCTGGTCAAGTCAGGGCCCTGTACTTTATAACTGTTCCAATGTTGCGTCATAATCTCATAATCAAATATTACTTATAACTTATAAACCACTGAAAAATAATATAATACAAATCAACTTACCGGGTCCAACAGTGTCATTCCCCTGGTCAAGTGAGCGCCCTGTATTTTGTAACTGTTCCAATGTCACGTCATAATCAAATATTACTTTTATTTTAAACCACTGAAAAATAATATAATAAAATTCAACTCACCGGCTCCAAAAGCGTCATTCCTCTGGTCAAGTCAGCGCCCTGTACTTTATAACTGTTCCAGTGTTGCGTCATTCCTATCACATCTAATATCATTGCGTGTACGTCGTGTGGTGTGGTTAAAGCGTCTGCGTTAATTTGTAAAGAAGTTTGGGCGTCGGGACGACTTTCTTTGAGTGTTTCTGGCAGTAAAATGGCCATTAGAGGAAGCCTCTCCTCTAATTTGCCTTGGAGAGTGTCGCGGACTTTTGCGTATCTGTTTAATTGTAAATGCTTGATTACAAAAAGATTTATATCATATGTACGGTCGCAAGAAGATCCACCATTATCCTATATTCTTAATTTTCTTAGTGAGCCATTGTCCTACATTATTAATTTTGCTGTGTTATAATAAATATATTATCATGTTTGATGACGTGAATTTAGACCTTTCACTCTAGTTTAATCAGACTTAAAGATAATAAGTCGTTTGATTGGAAAATTTACTGTCATTCCCCTGTGAAGGTTTTTACTTGTTACTTGTATATTACTCCAAGACTATTGCCCTTTTCGCGCATATTTATTTATTAAAGGGGGATTAAATGTGACTTTGTCAGTTCCCGACTTGGTGTAATCCAGCGGGTAAACTAGAGAAAGTAAAGTTAAGTCGAATAAAGTAAAAAACATATGCGTTTAAGACCTCTTTTCGCATAGGCAGGCGTAAATCATTTAGTTATTTTGTTTTCATTTCATCAAGGTGTAAGGTTTTTATCCTTGACTAATGACTGTAACCAAATATGACTAAAAGATTAAAGATTAATTTAATTATTAGGAACAAATGAAACATTGCGATTAATAATATTAGTTATCGAATGAATTTACAAACCCTAAAAAAAGTAACAATTATCACAACAATTCTGTGTATTAAAGGGATTTTAATTAATGATAATAAAACACGAACCGATGGTCACGCTCACTAAAATTATATAGTAATAAAATGAAATTAACCGAAAATTAATCAAGGCCAATATTTCATTTCTTCAGTTAAATTGAAAATTATCAGAACAAATTGGAACAACAGTTTGAAACAAATCTCTAATAAAAATAAGTAAAACCTACCTAGGCCCATGGTCTCCCATAACAATCAACAAGGTGTCTTTCTCCATCTTATGTCTACGAAACTCCCTCAAAAAGTATGCGACATCGTCGTCAGATGTCGCTATCATGTTGAAGTCATCATGAGTAATGTCAGCTATAAACGTGAACATGAACCGTTTGCCGTCTAGTTTTAGAAACTGAAAAAAAATGACATGCAATTATTTATACCCATATTTAACAATAAATCGTCCACTTAACAGCAAAACTGATTTCTGAAGATTTTGAGAGAACACAATTTGAAAGTTTGGCGACTGGAACAAGTACCTTAAGTAATTTTATTTTGGATGTTATCAATCAGTTTGGATAGAAAAGTTTTTATATAGTGGTAAAAATTGAAGAAAAATCAAGGAAAAGAAGTAAAAAAAATTTAACGTATTAAGACTTAATGGTATTTATCGCAATATCTGCGAAAAGGATCTTGGTAATAGAAAACCGATTTTAAAAGTAAGAACTCAAAAAAAATGATTTTTTGATATAATTAACTTATGGGAAAATTGTAGGATAATCGTTTTTGCCCCTAAGGAGACAACATGAACAATTAATGAATAAATTAACCTCAAGATTGTTTTCCTAATGGCAAATGCTACCACTGCAGCCTTCTCAGCTATCTAACTATGAAAGACAATGATTATGTAATTAAACCATTAGATAAAACTCTTTATTGTATTGTATAATTGTTACATTAGGACAAAAATAAGAAATAATAAAAAGAGAATATAACCAGGCGATCTTATTGCTTAGACACCAATATTGACATAAGTTATTTAAAAGAAAAACCTTATTTTCTCTAATCGCATGTCATTCCCCTACACACCCACAATTCCTCTGTATATCTACCCACCTGTTCAGTAATATTCAGCATTAACTTGTACTGCGGGGTATCTCCAACACAATATCGGAATTTGAATCCCTTCGACCATTTTTTACCATTATTGGACTCTTCAAGATAAAAATCACGAAGGTAGTGGTCTGCAGGTTGGTGACGAAACCCATTAAAACGGTATTGAAATGTGCCTATCCACGGCATATCTTCAAAATACGCTGTGCGGTAGCTGAAAAATCCCACTACTATTATAAATGCGAATGTTTGGTTGTTTGTTACTCAATCACGTTCAAACGAATGGACCAATTTCGTTGAAACTTAGCAATATATGAAACGGTTGAATTCTAGTCTTTATTACTACGATTCAAAAGAACTTTTTTCTCTTTTGTTCGGAGAAATGTTTTTCAACAATTTTCAACATCTAGAAATATTTGTCAACAAAACAAAGTTCTTCTATTTCAAATAATAATTCCCATAAATCCAGAGATAAGCTTAAAAAATAGACGATAGTGTATTGTACAAATAATGTCCTTTATTATAACTAGTATTTGACGATCGACTAACCCAGATTGTATTGTCCCTGCCTGTTATGTAAAAAGTAAGTACTGGGTTCGATTCCCGATTGGACACTCATTTGTTTAAAGACAAATATTTCTGTTCGCGTTTGGGTAATTTGTGATCGTGTATATGTAGGAATTCTAGTGTATCTACGTAAGTGATTAATCAATAACTTTAGATGAAATAGAGTCTGCCAGGTGGACTGACGACTTGAAGATGGTCGCCGGTAGTGGCTGGATGAGGAGAGCGGATGACCGTGTGTGGTGGCGTTCCTTAGGAGAGGCCTATATTCAGCAGTGGAGGGACACAGATGGTATATATGTATGTATGAAGTAGAGCGATCGTCGTAATTTTTGTAGGAGCACATCGGTCGAGATACCTTTTAAAAAAAAAAAAAGTAGAGCGATAGATAACTGTGTGATAATTTTTCAATTCTTTCGATAAAAGAAAATAAATATGCTTAGCAAAATATGAAAAAATGACAATTATTATTTTGAAGTTCTAGTATTATTAATGTAAGATTAAAATGTTAATGCACTACTATTATAATGAATGAATGAATGTAATGTTTATTTAATATATAAAAAATAATGTTTGTGTGTTCGTCTTCTATCCGATTTCGATGAAACTTTGGTGAGTTGTTGTGCGCGCGGGCTGATATCTAACAAAAAAAAATCTAACGCATTGTAACGCAAGCCGGGCACAGGTAGTTTGTTATAAAACGACACACACACAATAATTAAACAATTGGCTTGAGGTGGAGGAAATTCTAACGAGATACAATTACTAAGTGTTTACAAAAAAAAAAATACTTAACAAAATAATTTGAGGTGGAGCAAAATTATAACAATTTCTAAGTTTACAAAAAAAACTACTTTTAGCAAAGCAATAAAAACTAAAATAAATGATAAAATAACAATATAAAGAAACAATAAACATCGGTACATATTTAACGTTTTTTTTTAATATTGCGATGCACTTACAGGGCTCATGTTGCGGACAAATTATAGCTAAAAGACCTTTTGCCAACCACATGAAGATATAAATAACTATGAAAAAAATCATATATTAAATATCCGCTCACCCATCTTCTTTGAGCTTGTAGAATATAAATGGCATGGAGTCGAGCGTTCCGTTGTTATCTTTTTTACGCCTTACGTCCGGCAATTCTAGTTCCGTTTTACCAGTCAGGATTGGAAATAGGGCCGCTGGAGTACCGTCGCCTACTATATTATAGCTGGAAATGTTTTTTGGAATCAGGTATTATTTTGGTAAGCACATTATGGATTACAATAAAGAATGGTATGTTATTCATTAGGTATATTTCGCTACAAACGATACTGGATACTGTCACCCATAGACATCCGCGATACATGCCAACATTAGTCCAAAGTGACAAACGTAGGCACACGTCCGGATGCGCGCTGCCTACCTTTGCAGATTAAGGAATGGATTGGGAGAAAGAGTCGGGAGAACAGGGAGGGGTAGGATGGGAATGGGTTTTGGCATATCTCACTCACTACTGAAACAGGCACATTACGAAAACATTACGCGACATCCACGCCTATGAATTAACGTATCTCTAATTGTATACATTATTACGAGATAAATACAAAACTTTATGAACATGTGCATTATCAAAGACCAATACCGAATTTTTAGGTAAGTTAGTTTGGTTAGAAATAAGCCGACATTGTACAAAACCTTCGTACCTCCCATAATGACTTTCGCTAGCATTGTCTTTGTACACGCAGCCGCTCCCCCGCCAACATTAAAATACTTCAAACCCTCCAAAATAGATTCGTGCTTAAGGCCGTGGCTGCCCTATGGTACTCTCGCAATGTACCTCTACGAGGACTTGGAACTTCCCTCCATCGTCAAATGCGTGAAAGACGCTGCCCGACGCTACTACGACAGAGACCTTCACTATTCCAATCCCCTAATAGTTGCCAGCCTAACCTATGCCCCCGATAGGAATGCCCCTCTCCCGTTACGATCTGTACGTACATTGAGGAAATACCATAAAGTAGGAAATGCAGTACATTTCAAGGTAGTCTTCAATTGCAATTACGTAACTAAATCATTGGATTCATATTTCAATTCGTTAATGCCTATTCAAAACTATCAAATTAGACTTAAAATACGAGTATTATATGACTTACCCATTCAACACAGTGGCTTGCAATTCCTCTGTAAGCACTTTGTAACTGTGAGGCATTCTCCTTATGAATCCGTTGCGGGATGTAGAGTCGAACCCCAATATGAGAACGTTCAAGGAATCTTCACGTCCTGGCGGAGATTTCTTCGCTTTCACTGTTGCACGGAATCCTACAGCATAACCTTGCCATTTTGATGGAAGTACGCTGTAAGAAAATGAAAAAAAAAATACTAAAACTTTCGCAAAGATGTTTTTGTTTTTGTATGACCGAACGTTGACTGTGTTGTTGAAAAGAAGTTAGGATATAAGTGTGAATCCCCTGTCATATATAGATAGATAAGTCAATAGATAGCGCGGCAAGAGTTTAGGTGAACAACACACGCCCTGTAGTGAATCCGTATGCTGTTATCATAAGAAAATAAGGATATAAGTGTCATTCCCCTGTCATATATTATAGGTAGGATAATATTATAGCACACGTATATTGGAGGCGAATAATTCACGCATTGTGTGTTAGTGGATCTGTACACGCGTGCTGTGGCCATAAAAAAAATAATATGCCATTTTCCTGTATATAGATTATAGTATGTGCCGTGTGGTGTCGGTCAGCTATAAAATAGCACCACCCCATTTCTTCCCATTTCGTCGTAAAAGGCGACTAAGGGCTGATAAAGCCGCTACCACAAGCGCTGAGGAACTACACCACCTCTGAAAGAGTGGACTCGCCAACCGACTTGGCCCGCGTGGCATTTTAAGGCCATACATCCCTCATGCCCGATAATATGCGCGAGGAGGCCCATGTCCAACAGTGGATACAGAAAAGTGGTTGACAATAGTCTATATGCTTTGCATTGCATAGATTATAGATGGGATCAATATTTTAGACACTGAAGCGCGACATAATCTGTTAGTTAATCCATACACGCTCGCGGCGGCAACATCATTACGAAATGTAACCGATAAATGATCTATGTCTCTACAATGATCTTAGACACATTTATTATGTTTAGACAAAACGGCTGGGCAAATGTTTACATAACTTAGACTAGATTTTGCACAGATTGCTGAATAAATAATAAAATAAAATTCAATCCATAAATTTATTGTTATTTATTATCAAAATAGTATTCACGCAGAAATTGCATAATGGTGTAGACAAGAAACGAGTCTGTATGTGTAGTGTGAATAGTTCGTCGCCTACTTACACTTACTTACTACAAAAGATGCGTCATATATTACAAAAAAAATACATACCTATTGTTATGCTTCCCCGTGCATCTAATTTTCACGTGGTCACTCCTCGTAAGAACATAAATGTCAGTCCCCAATACTGCTGTCGGTGGCCCCAGAGTATATTTGTTGTCGCTTTCGTACAATATGTCCCTATATTCACATCTTATGTCCCTGGTTGATCTTTGGATTTCTTGTGTAATTCTGCATTCTGATAGCTGCGAAAAAGAAAAAGTAAAGTAAAAGCTTTATATTATAATCTTTCTAACCCAAAGGCTGTCTGGAAGGAACCGCGGCGATAAGACCGCCTTCTGTATTTTTTTTTATGGTTTCGTGTTGTCTCTATCTGTGGTGTACCGTAAAGAATACATTCATACACACTTATTACGCCACGAATAATAAGGGAATATAATATTTTAAAGAGAAGGGAATATAAATCATTGAGACGAATAAAAGGATACTTACCATCTTTCCCAATTATTCTTCAAAATTTATTCCTAAATCTACAAAAGGTAGGCGTCATATCTAGGGCCCTGTCAAATATGTGTTACTATTTCTCGTCGCTTATACCACAATGTTTGAAGACGAAAGTTTTCAGTCAATGTGTACTGCCCGATGAGAAGTAGATATTTCGATCAACAAATTCAAAATGACACAGCGAGTAATTGAGAGACCTATTTTTGATGTCTGCTGGACACAATCCGAAACTTAGATGAAATCAAGTTACCCACATAGTTTAATCGGCAAGTTAGAGGTAGGTGGCAGGATATATCTATCGTAGAAATGAAAATCGGTCTAGTAGTTTTAAAAATAAATAAAGGCGTACAGGAAATAAGAAGTTAAGATTATCCAGTTAAAGCCGGCCGTATAATCTGTCCAGGGGAATGAGTCAGAATATACAAATTACAATATAGCGTGTTCTGTATTAGGAGCTATTACTAACTCATGTTTTAAATTCCTATTTTATTTCATAATTAATATGTAGTACAATTACATTTTTGTTCGTTAGAAATCATAGCTCAATACCAAAATACTTCTCTATTATTTATTGATAATATAAGTTGATTAGAGTGGCTCACAGGCTATAGGGTCCAGTCCATAGACAGATAGACAACGGAAGTTAGTGAATTTGTATGGAAACCAAGCGTGTCACGTCACAATTTTAGTGATGGTAAACCACCCACTCACCGATGAAACGAATACGGTTCACCAGTTTTGACGAATTTTTACAATCGATTATAGCATAATTAGTTAATTTTATAGCAATTAAACAACTTTAACGGTTTAAATCGCGTATATTTGACATTATTTATATCCCGACGTTTCGAACACTTTGCAGTGGATGTGGTTCAGACTTTCAGACGGTAGTCCAAATAATTTCTTAATAACTCAAGTGACAAATAAAATCAATTAGTCACCCCGTGACCACGTCCACTGCAAAGTGTTCGAAACGTCGGGATATAAATAATGTCAAATAGACGCGATTTAAACCGTTAAAGTTGTTTAATTGCTATGTACAGTAATCGCGAAAACCTAAGAAAATATTAGTTAATTTTATGTTTTGTAACAACGACTTGCTAGCGGCACGGCCGACCCTTATCGGCCGTGCCGTGTTTGACCGGATCGGAACAGATTAAGTAGCGCGAGAAGTAGGAGCTTAGCGTCAACTTCGGGCTCGGAGCGACGGACAGCTTGCGTTATCGATCCCTGTATATGAACGTATGGTCACGTCAAAATAAGATGCCAACTGTCACATATAAAACGTACATAACACTTCACCCAATCCTGACCATCACACACCACCTTCGGCATTTCTTTGTCAAACTGTGTCACTTCTTTGGCGAACGGATCCAACCTGGGAATGTCGCATCCTGTACCTTTATCTTCTTTCAAAGCCTCCTGAAGTTTGCTCTCTATGTACCTGAAAAAAAAAACGGAGGAATGAGTTTGTAATACACACGCAACCGGCCCTTTTATCGTCCACTGCTCTCCTCATGCACATTGTCTTCTGCATGAATGATGTACGGCCTTAAAACGGCACTAGAAGTTCCTCAGGGCTTATGTTAGCAGTTTTGTATTGCCTTTAGTCGCCCACGAGGAGATGGAGATGGCCCACGAGGAGGCCGACACCACACGACTAGAATATTATGTATGTGAGCATTTGAAAATAAATAATAAAGAACAGGGATCTGAAACGATATTTGACCTCTAGAAGTGCACTCGTGACCCCGCTTGGCCAGCGTGGCGTTTTAAGGCCCATGCAAAAGACAATAATTAACTAATTAATACATAAAATTAACAAATTAAATATTAAGTCAAAAGTAAAAAAATCTACTTACTCAATAACTGATTTTCTGAAAAAAATAAAATTGAACAAGCATTAATAAAATCATCCAACATGCCTTTACTATACATATAATAATTATTAAGGATATAATAATATCTCCAATAATTATTATTTAATGTAATTGACTGGTTACAGAAATGAAGAATTGAAATAAAGCTAGGTAAAGCAAAAACATGCGGTTGGGTTTAATGAAGGGGAGAGTGCACGCTGCAATCGAACAGCCGCTGAGCGCGCTCGATTGGCCATGTTACGCCTCTCTCACAGAAGACTACCTTGAAATGTACTGCATTTCTCACTTTATCTTATTTCCCTAATGTACGTACGTGTTTCGATAGTGAGTGAGATATGCCAGAGCACATTCCGTGATAAAAACAATTCTGTTTTATTATTTCCTATGTATGCTAGTGTTCCTATGTACCAATGGCTATACTAGTGTCTAAAAAATTATTTTAAAAAAATATGGTCTACTGCTCCCTCATGATGCATAGTCTTCAAACGGCAAACTGGCCAAGCGGGTTAGCAAGTCCACTCTTTTAGAGGTGGCGCAGTTCCTCGGGGTTTGTGGTAGCGACTTTGTTATCCATCATATGCCTTTTAAAACACCCACAGGAAGAGATGTGGTGGTATTTTAAAGCTTGCGTACACCAGACGGCCAAATGTATCGTTATGTATTATTATTAGCATTGAATTTTTCTTGAATAGTTAAGTTTTAACTGTTGTAATTTTAGAATGATTGATCTGATTCAACCCATCTATGAATGTATGGCTAAACTATTTTCGTGTAGCATTTCATATCGATCGCTTAAGAATAAGGCATTGTTTTAATTAAACGTTGAGCTAACTTTTAAAGATTTTATAAAAATAGAAACGCGTTAATCAGAATATACTGTGCGCATGCACAATTTTTATCTGTGTGGTGTTGACATTACCTTTTGATAAAATTAAACCACAATAAAGAATTGAGGAAAACATCAGTCTGCAAATTTATCAAGTATTCTGCAAATTTATTTGCAGAATGTGGGTACAACAAGTTATAAAATCATTTGTCAATAATCAACATTTTATGCAGCTCTAACAGGTTTGTTATAAGTTATAAACTTATAAGTTAAGGATAGCCATGTCTTTTATTTTTTGTGTATTTTTTTATTAATACCGTCACATTTTACGATACCCACACTATGAGTAATATAATAACGTAATAACACAGACCATTTGGCGCATATAACCGATCACATTTCAATAATGGTTTGATAAGGGGTTTTAATTGCTGGAGTAATTAATATATGTAGTAAGTGTACTCTATAGTATATGTATGATGAATGCAGCGTGCACCCCCCCCCCCCCCGCCCCTCCCTCCAATTCCGTCCACAGTAATCGCATAGAATCTTTATTGAGATTTCTTTACCTCACTTTTCGCACACATGGTTTTAGCGCACACGATACGACTAGTTATGGGAACAGACAGATTTGTCAGCTTGCAGAAACTAAGCCATCGCCGAAAGGAATTGGACCTTTTCTACAAAATTGTAAATAATATAGTGCAATGTCAGGATGCACTTGACTAAAAATTCTTATCCTAGTTCCACGTACGGGTGCGAGACTTGTACGTACAGACTTATTTCATGTTCCTACAATTCACCTCTGTGCACCTCTTATAATGGCTGTCTTAAACAGTTTCCTGGGAGAGATTTTATTTTTTTATGTACAAAAGCGGCAGACGAGCATACAGTCCACCTGATGGTAAGTGGATACTGTCGCCCATAGACATCCGCGATACATGCCAACATCAGTCCATAATGATAAACGTTAGCACGCCTTCGGATGCGCTGCCCACCTTTGCAGATCAAGGAATGGATTGGGAGAAAGGGTTGGGAAAATGGGTAGGAATAGGATGGGATGGGAATGGGCGCTGGCATATCTCACTCACTACCGAAACACGTACGTAAATTGGGGAAATACGATAAAGTAGGACATGCAGTGCATTTCAAGGTAGTTTTCTGTGAGAGGGGTAACGTGGCCAGTCGAGTGCGCCCAGCGGCTGTGGGAATTAAACATGCACTGGGGAGTACAATGAGATTATTGTACAATATTTGTAGGTCTAGGGGGTGCGTTATTTAAATTCAATGACTTCAATGTTCATGTAAACATATTACGAAAAACCAGTTAGAGAGGTCTGAAATTTCGTTCCCAATTTTGTTCCAATGAAATCGAAAAACCGGTTTACCCTGAGAGGCCTGATTGACAGCAAAAGAGATACGAATTACAAGCAAGCAAAAAGCAAAAGAAACATACCATTACCTGTTAGATACAGTGTGATCTGGTGATAGGATTATAGGTGCAATTGCCTTAGGTGTTACTGGTTTAGTAGGCGCTGTTACAAACCAATCACCAGTGTGCAGTTCTACAACACTAAAAGTGCAAAAGAAAGAAGCAACAAAAACAAGACACGGTTATTGACACTCTCATTAAACATTCATCGCTCAATGTAGACATAAACAGTTCTTCACACATTGAGAGCAACGAATACACGCCACAAAGCAAAAACATAATTACCGTTTATCATTTATTGTTTTGTTTAATTTAAAAAAATTCATTGGCATTATAGCACAAAAGGCGAGCATTAAAAACTTTATCATTAAAAATAAAGTGTACTTATTCGTAGTAGGTATGTAATATATCTAATATACGCCCACTTCAGTTAGTTTTGATGTCTACTGAGGCGTTATCAGTGTTACTTAGAATGTCTATTGTTTTTACATACTTCCAATGATAACTTGGACACTTGAACAATGGGTAGGTATGATTAATTTAATTGCGAGTTTCCAATCACCCAAAAATGTAATTGTATCCGCAAATGAAACCGTTTAAAATTAGCTAGTTTTAAGCGTAACAGATATTTTGTAAAGACATGTGAAAGATATAAAAACTGTAGGGTGCATTTCTTAACCGATTGAAACGAAATTATACACAAAAATGGTAATTTGGATCTATGCCACTACAACCAGCTCTCTCCATGTCCGTTGATGGGCACGGACTTCCTCATACACTGTCTTGTACATAAGGGACGAATGGCCTTAACAGGCTGGCTAAGCGAGTTGGCGAGCCCACTCTTTTAGAGGTGGTGTAGTTCCTCAGGGCTTGTGCTGGCCGCTTCGTTATCCCTTAGTCGCTTTTTACCCACGGGAAGAGATGGGGTGGGTGCTATCCTATAGCCCGCCGACATCATAGGGGCCATCCATAAATTACGTCACACAACTTTCATGATTTTTGGAGTTCCCCCCCCGTCCTTGTCACAGGTGGTCACATTTGTGTGACCCCCCCTCCCCTGGTGTGACGTCACATATTTTACAATTTTAAATTTAGATATTATTAAATTAAAACAACCTTATAATAATATTGATAGAGTTGGTAATATTTTAAAGGTTTTCGTTAGAGTTGAGGTTTAGTTTTAATAGTTCACGAAGCTTATGACTCGTCCCCCCCCCCCCCCTCCTCCTTGTCACACGATGTCACACTTTGTTGACCCGCTCCCTCCCCCTTAACGTGTGACGTAATTTATGGATGACCCCTTACGGCACATATGGATCTCTATCTCGGTTAAATCAGTAGACACATATGTGAAATCGGTAAAATTAAATTAAATTAAAAATTATATAACACTGTAAACTATTCAAAAAATGCCCAAAAAATTCAAAACCAATATTACAAGTAAATCTATAGGTACACACCTAGTCTAGCCACAAATATTGTTACAAAGAAAACATGGATGTTTTTATGTTTAAATTATCATTTTATTAGAAGAATTTGTATTATTTTAGAAATACATAGGTGAGAATTTTAAAAATATAACGTTTATGCGAAATTATCATTTGCATTTAAACATTCTTTCAAACGTTGCGGCCAGTTTTCGATTGAAACACGCACCCTTTCCGTGGGTAAATTGGCAACTGCCACCCTTATCGAATGTTTTAGGGATTCAATATTATCAGGGCGTTTAGAGCATGCAATGCTCTCTAAAACAGACCATAAATCATAATCGAGTGGATTAAGATCGGGACTAGATAACGGCCAGTCTCAGCTCTAATGAAGTAGGGATTATTTCTTTCAAGCCACGCGTGTTGAGCGCGCCTTATGACCTGGTGCTGAGTCTTGCTGAAAGGACCAATCTTGTTTATGGAACAGTGTGTTGTTAAGAGGTTTTACGACTTTCTCAAGAATTTTATCTTGATACACTTGAGTCGACGTTTTATTACCTTTATTACTAAAATATGGTTCAGTCACTCCTTGATAGCTAACACCCCACCAAACCATCACTGAATCAAACCAATGAGCAGCTTATCTAGAGTTATAAGCATAAACTCGATCATTCTGCTTGTTAAAATATTCGTCAATGGTGAATATTTTCTGGTCCGGAAACAAGATTTGCATGTGTTTGCATCCCTCTGCGTACCGCCGACGAAGTCGTTTTGATTTGTCAACCCTATTTTTCATTAAATTATCAGTTAAGGAATGACCGGTACGTCTTTTGTAAGCGTCAAGTCCTAAATCATCTTTTAAAATACGTGACATGGGTCTGGGTGCTATATTTCTCTCTCTGGATAAAATCTTTTGCTTCCGGAAGGGGTCCGTACGGATTCTCTCCTTCACATTAAACATTAACGCCGTGTTTGTACATTAAATAATACATTTAAATATTGTACATTAAATTAAATCGTTACAGTGACTATTCTATAAACGACACATAAACCAAAACAGCCATTTTTATAATTTTTGTCTGTCTGTTAGAATGCGCATCACGCAAAAGCCACTAGACAGGATTTAATGAAATATGGCACAATTATAGTTTATAACCTTGGTTAACATTAGGCAATGCAAAAACCGGTCCAAATAAACAACCGGTTTGTTTTTAGAATTTGACATATAAAACTTTTGACATATCTCACTTTTTGTGCCGCTGGGCGCATTTGACTGGCCACGTTACCCCTCCCTCACAGAAGACTATCTTGAAATGTACTGCATTTCCTACTTCCCCAACTGTATTTCCCCAATGTTCGTACGTATTTCGGTACTGAGTGAGATATGGCAGAGCCCATTCCTATCCCATCCGTCCTCATTTTCCCCCAACCTTTTCTCCACACTCCTTAATCTACAAAGGTAGGCAGCACATCCGGGGGCGTGCCAACGTTTGTCATTCTGGACTGATGTTGACATTGATCGCGGATGTTCATCACGAGCGATTTTTGGTTGGTTGGGACCTACTTAGCGCTTCTCAAAAAATAGTGTTCTTCGATTTGTCATCGGGCTTCATCACAATGACTATGGTATGATCTCACCCCCGTACCACCGAAAGGCGGGGTGTACGTGATGTCTCACCCCCCTAGGGGTTACATTACACCTAGAACTACAAGTGTAGTAGATTTGAGATATATTAGTAGTCTGTGGTAAAAATGTTTATAATCTATGGCCAGTAATAAACCAAGCTTGTAATGGTTAACTGAGTTTTACTTAACATATATAAAGAAAATAAAACAATACATGGCGCAGCCGGTAGGATTCGAACCTACGCTCCCATAGGGAATCTGATTTCGAGTTGTTGTGGATGGAATGGATTGTTTTCAGGTAATATCACATTTTGATACCAGGCCACTGAGTCAACTGTTAAGATAGAAGTGACAGTTTCAATGTATATATCAACAAGTTCTATACTATTCCAGTGTTTCATAATGTAAGATTAATGAGAAAAAGAAGACAGACGTTTTTCTTCATATAGAGATAAAATGCTCATGTTATGTTCAAAATATTACAGTAGTAACGTTTGTAATATTCTGTGCATAGTGGCCTATTTGTACTAAGGGGGCGTAGGGCCACGTGTCCCATATAATGAAACCTGCATATAGCGATGCTCTCATACAAAATCAGAACTCAAATAACGATTACGATCACTTGAAATGTGAGCGGTGTCGTTATATATGTAAGAAGGTTACCCTTATCAACCATAAGAATAAATATTTTTTATTGTTATGTGTCCTACTTCACTCGACACTGTTACCAGCGACTTGATTCTGTCAAACTCGGTATTTATATACTTAAAAATCAATAATTTCTCCATGAAAATTAACATGACCGATTATAGAAAGAGACATAGACATCGCCCATAGACATCCGGGATACATGCCGACATCAGTCCAAAATGGCAAACGTTGGCACGCCCCTGGATGCGCTGCCTACCTTTGCAGATTAAGGAATGAATTGGGAGAAAGGGTTGGAAAAATGGGGAGGGATAGGATAGGTTAAGATGGATCGGGCATATCTCACTTACTACCGAAACACGTACGTACATTGGGGAAATATGATAAAGTAGGAAATGCAATACATTTCAAGGTAGTCTTCTGTGAGAGAGGGGTAACGTGGCCAGTCAAGTGCGCCCAGCAGCTGTGGGAATGCAGCGTGCACTCTCCCCCTACAAAAATCCTTTTTATTTTTCCCAGTCCTAGTGTTTTTTTATCAATATCCCGACAAATGGCGGACATATAAATTCTTCGTTTTTTTTATTTTCAAAAATTTAATGATATACATTTTAGTTAATTTGTATTTAAAAAAATGTTTGAAAAAAAATAATCGCGTTAATGTGCATTCGTAACTTCAATTTAATGTGGATTTCACAAAAACCTAATATCAGACAAATATATTTCTTTGAAAAAGAATAATAAAATCCACCCATTTAGCTGAAAATAACCAACACATTATTTTTTATAGTCAAGTCTGGTATTCGATTTTTAATATAAAACGCCTCAGTGGGGATGACTATTATTATTTAAAACAAAAGCATAAACTACATGACATTAAAAACAATTTGTAATTTTAACTGACAAAAGGGATCTCATTGTTGGGATTGAGTGGAATTTAAAAAAAAATGTGTTAAACAACGAAATTTTAAGTTAGAAAATCTTAAGCCAGACTAAGTCAATACAGACAATAAGTCGATACAGACAATAAGTCAATACAGACAATAAGTTCCCTTTGCTCAGAGGATATCACAATTTATTAGTATTAGAAAATATTAAATATACTAATTATTCAAAGGAAAAACCTGTATCATAAATATGGTGCGTGTTACTTATTAATACAGTTGAAGCCTAATAAAGCAAAATATAGTAGATAAAATAATAAAACTAGTTATTTATTATCTTTGCAGCTCAAAAGGTATTATGAAAGTATTTAAATTCACTGAATTCCATATTGTTTGCTCCGTAATGTTATGCCTAACACACACACATGAGACAGACAAGTCATAAGCTGCTATAAACAGATGTCTACACAAATCTATTTGGCACTAAATACTAAATGAGCAACGAAAAATACTGAATTAGCAGCAAATTTAAAAGTGGGTTGGGTTAGGTTAGTTAGGTTAGTGGTTACAATAAAGAAATAGGACTGTATTTAAAAATATTTACATCTGTTACTAAAAAATAAGTTGCTTTGTTGATGAGGATTAGCTGTTCATTCAGTAGTTTTTGCTGCTCTTTTAAATACAAACCAAAGTAAATGTTAAAATAAAATAAAAAGCAAAAATAACTAAAACATTCAATGACACTAACTAACTAATTACAAATACGAAATCTAATAAACTCCACAGACACTTAATTATAAAACTAATCATAATCATTTATCTCTCTTTAAAAAATCTGAAATTGCAGCGGTTCTCAAAGTGTGCATCTCGGAGCCTGGGCCCGGTGAACTGCGGACTTCCTCACAGGAGTGCCGGCGAAATCTATACATATAATAAAATCGTAAAAAGACGTGAATATTTTTCGAAAAAAGTCGTTTTTGTGTACGAACGATACAGAAGCCAAAACAGTCTGAATGTCTGAACACATCACTCTGTAAACTACTGAATAGAATTTAATGAAACTGGGCACAATCATAGCATATGAATTTATGACCTAGGTTAACATTTAAAGTTTATTTTATCTCGATCCGTTAAAGAGTTCCCACGGGATTCACTAAAGTTTATGAGAACAATGTCACTGGCACTGCTAGTACGATATATATATATATAAATATATTTATACATTCGCGACATCTCGCAGTAACATGCAATTAGCCGAGATATAGCTATGTCCCTAGTAATTTGGCTATATCACGGAAGATAGATTAACCGAACTGTTTTCATTCTACTTCTCCAAGGATAACTATATATCGAGATCAGTTTAGTGATATAAAAATGGATTTTATTTTTCTATTTTACTATTTCACTAGATTTTTTCAGTTATTTCGTATTACGATTCCTTCCTGTGAACATGTGATTTCCGTGGGAATTTCATAATTTATCTGGATAAAAAGTACATCAAATACTAACACAACATATAAGATGTAACTATGCCAAGTTTCATTAAAATCTATCCAGGTGTATTGCGTGATGCGCCTTCAGACAGACGCACAGAGACAAATACACCAATAATTGTTGTTTTGGGCTCTGTATCACATGTATTTTATACATTGTAATTTTTTTCAAAAAAGTTCATTTACAGACAGGGCTCTGTTACGATTTTATTATATGCAGAGATTTTCATAATTCAATTTCCATTTACAATTCAATATCATAGGATGTGACATAATATAACACAGCTGGTACAAAACAATTAATTATATGTTGTTTTATTTAGTTTTTACCTAACTCTTATAAAAAAAAATGTTGGGTATTTGCTACCTATACAATATTAGAATTTGAGTGTTGATTTAATGCCTAGATAAATCTAAATTCAGCAAGGGCGCCGGGAATCGAAATAACTTTGGGAACCACTGTTTAGTGCATTCTTTTCTTTTTATCATGGAGCTATTAACTAAATATCTTCAAAGTTCAGAAAAAATTAGCTCCATATACTAGCTTAATTAAATACTAACAGTACTTACCTTCTTGTGATATCTAAATCCGGTTCTCTGTGCAGCGTATTGTTTAGTGATATGTAATACAAAATACACAGTATTGTTATTGTAAATGCGATCACTTGAAATTTCCTTGAGCGATACCATCTTTTCATTAAAATCATTATCTGTAAAGCGATAAAATGTAATAATATAGACGAAAAAGTAATAATAATTAATAACACATTGTAGTTATGCAAAGAAATTATTGGATTTGTTTCAGAAATCAACCTGTCTTGTTCAATAGTTCTATAATTTTAACAAGCTAATATCAAGCTAAAAGTTGCAACTTCAAGCTTGTACAATCTTATGTAGGTATTCTCTGTATACTAAAATATTATCAAGTATGTTATTGACCTTTTATTGTGTTATTTTGCTTAAAATTTTACCTGTAGTAAGTATATTGTGTTTCTGTTTTTAATAATCACAATGGGTATTTTTGTAGGCACTATAGGTATCTCTGTAACACAATATTTCGAGACATAATTTGAGACATTAAGAATTTGAAAAAAAAATTCAAGTAGAGTAACATCTTTACAGAATCATAACAGAACTATAGGTACTGTAATGCAACTAGTTATTTAAAAATGTGGAATATCCTTTTCATAAAATCAAATTAAAGTTATTATTATCATTTATGTATTAGGTTAGCAGCTTTCGTTGATGTGCCTACATCAATACACAATTTCTTGCTAGATTTTTAATGGGAAAATATGGAAAAAACATATTATTTTTTTTTTTATAGTGAAGAGGGCGGACGAGCAAGCGGTCTCACGTGATGGTAAGTGTTACCGCCGCCCATGGACACCTGCAACACCAGGGGGTATGCGGGCGCGCCGCCGACCTTGCAAAATCCTATTCACAGCTTTCTTGAAGAACCCCATGTCGTAGTTTAATGGGAAGATCTCTTGAGGCAGTTCGTTCCTTGTAGGCTTATGAAAGATGTCTATTTGCTGTGTGAATAATGTGTTTATTCATAGTTATAACAGAATTATAATAATAGCACTTACGCGATTTCTTATAATCCTCATTAATAATAAGAACAGTTTAAATAATAATTTATACAAAAAAAAGTATAAATAGCGAGTAATTATTTAATATTTACGAGATTCCTTCATCACTACGTAATTTATTATTTTATTGCTAAATATACTTTTAACCAGTTACATAAAATGAGTTGTTTAATTACACAGGTATATTTTAATGTTCATTTAAAGGTTCCATTTGAAAAAAAATTTTTTTTTTTTAAATGATGTAAATTTATTTTGTTTGACATTACTGAAGTAACTGATCTATCCAGCAGTGTGACCAGATTAAATTTTACGAAAATACTGTAGTCACCTAGAAAAAAAAAAACTAAAATATACCAACATCCACAGGACAAATATACCAATAAAAATACCGATTTTCATAACATGTTTTATTCATCATTGTCATCACAATAAATGTTAGAATTGTATTTTAACGTATTTTTAGAAGGATTAAAATTTGGACAATCTCCTTCATCTTTAATAGGTACCTTGCTTCATTTTCAAAACTGCTGAAAAATTTTTGTAGATAAGTCTGTTTCCATGGTCAGTTTTTATTAACTTTATCTGTGAGAATATGTAGCATTTGACACGGGTATACATAACAAAGATTTACTAAAACTAGCTATATTTTTTTTTAACGTTCCATCACTGTTAGAATTTTTCCCAACTTCCACCCAAAATTGCTCACAAGAAAAGAGTGAGCCAGTACTTAAGGACTGTAACAAATTACTCACTTCACGATCAAGTTTTATGGTTCTATACTCTTCGTCAATTGACTGGCTTTGGTCTGGATGTAATTTGTATGGGAAAGTTTCTATTACATTTTTTAAACTACGAAATTCTTTGTGCACGGCAGTGTATGGGTCGATACATTCCAAGTATCGGAAAATTTTATTTTCAAAAGGCAAACGAGATTTTAATTCGGTGCTCAACTCTATCAAAAAAGATTGGCACATTCTAAAAAAATCAGCGATTTGTTATTTCATGTTTATGTTTTCCCTGTGTTTGATTAATTTTTGACTTACTTGGATGCCCAAGTACATCTCTTTCAAGGAAAGTATATCCAAGGAATAGAATGTTATATATCCAAAACATACCCAAAAATACTAACTTCTTGTAATCTAAGTAAAAAAATATAATGTTCAAAAAAATCGTCAAAATATACTAAAAAAGTATTAGAGTACTAGATGGTGACGCTGGTATCCGGTATCCAGCCACTGTCCTGTCATATACTTAAAGGGATGCAATAGATTACCATTATAATAATCGATTTACTTTGATACTAATTAGTGTTATCTATCGATTATACAATAAACTGTAAGAGGGTGTAAGAGGGGCTACTGGGGTGTAAGAGGCTCACCTACCATCTTTGGAGCCTAAACCAACCTCACCTGCTTGTGGTGCACCTTGCTGTTAACTGACGAGGCAATGGCGTTCCCTTTTTTGCGGTGGGAGGGTTACTCCGTCGGCAATGCTACCACCCTTCCGTCGGAGTCCGCCGCCATAATGGTGCCTTATAAGCCGCGAGGCCCGCATCGTGTTCCGGCGGTGAGCGTAAGAAGCCGTCCCGAGAGAGAGATTGTTGCGTGTGGAAATGAGGACCGGCGGTTGCGGGAAATTACAGACGCGCATGGGCGTGACATGGTGGCGCGGGGATCAGGGAGACCCGGTGAAACGGTTGTCCGCTGACCGCCCGCGTGTTGTTGGGGGCCCGAACCCGGGGATCTTACTTTAATCTCCACCCCAGGAGGCTGCCCCGCCGCACGCGAAAAATCCCTTGGGGTAGCAGTTGTGCCGGAGGAGACCGGAGTGGAACCCGACTGCTGCCCCCGGGGGGGACCGGGGGCCCTTCCGTACCCCGCGCCAGCAAGTCACACAACCTTTGTGACCTGATTTTTTTCTCCGCCCCGTGCTTTGTCCTTTGATCCACATGCGACCATTTCTCTCTCCGTCCCCCCTTTTCTTATTTTTCTGATTCACACTCACAATGGCCAGGAACAAGAAAATGTATAATGTGCACTCAGCGGCCCATCCTGTAAGTTCCACATTTAAAGTGGACTTTTGCAACATTAGAGGGATGCATAGTAACATCGACGCCGTCCACTACCACCTTGAGACGGCAAAGCCGGCCTTACTTTTCTTGACGGAGACACAGATTTCCTGCCCGGCCGATACATCATATCTTCATTACCCCGGTTACAAACTGGAGCACTGTTTTGTGCGACGTGCTGGTGTATGCATGTACGTCCGGGAGGATATTTGTTGCCGCCGCCTCAGCCATTTTGAAGACGGGGACCTGTCGATTCTCTGGGTGCGTATTGACTACGGAGGTTCCACTAAAGTCTACGCTTGCCTTTACAGGTCCCACAGCGGTGATACGGAGACGACTCGTTTTTTTGAGCGTTTTTTTGAACAAGAGACGACTGACAGCGTGCTCGAACAGTTCCCTTGCGCAAAAGTGGTGGTCCTCGGTGATTTCAACGCTCACCACGAAGAGTGGTTGGGATCCCGAATAACCGACCGCGCAGGGAGAGCAGCATACAACTTTGCCCTGGCCTATGGTTTCTCGCAGTTGGTGTCCTCACCCACGAGGATACCTGATATCGAGAGCCATACTCCCTCCTTATTGGACCTCCTGCTGACTACGCGGCCGAATGACTACAATGTTGTTGTTGATGCCCCGTTAGGATCATCCGACCATTGTATCATTCGAACTGCTGTGCCAGCTAAGCAATCCGTGCGGACCCATTCACAGGGAACGCGCAAAGTCTGGCACTACAAGTCAGCAGATTGGGATGGGTTGCGCGAATTTTACGCCTCTTATCCCTGGGGGCAGCTTTGTTTCTCGTCGGGAGATCCGGATACCTGTGCAGACTCCGTTACCGACGTGGTGTTGCAGGGCATGGAATGTTATATTCCTTGCACCGTGATACCGGTAGGCGGACGGAGTCACCCATGGTTTAATCAGTCCTGCAGAGAGGCCCGTCGTAATAAACGGGCCGCATACAGGGCCTGGGCCAGAGCGCAGGTGTCCGAAGATCCGAATACCTCCGACTTGAGGAAGAAATTTAACGCTGCCTCGAGGTGCAATAAGAAGATCATTGTCAGAGCAAAGAATGAGCACATCCGCAGAATTGGCGACCGACTAGCTAGCTATCCTTCTGGAAGCCGGGCTTTCTGGTCGCTCGCTAAGGCTGCTGAAGGTAACTTCTGTCAGTCGTCACTCCCTCCACTGCGGAAACTCGATGAGTCACTGGCCCATGGGGCGAAGGAGAAAGCCGATCTATTGGGCTGTCTCTTTGCCTCAAACTCGACACTGAACGATAGAGGTGCCTCACCACCGTCTATCTTAAGGTGCACAAGCTCCATGCCGGAAATCTGTTTCACACAGCGTGAAGTCCGGCGAGCTCTAGCATCTCTTGATATCTGAAAGTCGAGTGGGCCAGATGGTATTCCTGAAGTGGTGCTTAAATTTTGCGCTCCCGAGTTGTCCCCGGTGCTTACGCGACTCTTTAGGCTCTCATACTCTACAAAAAGCTTCCCGTCAACATGGAAGGTAGCTCACGTTCACCCTTTGCCTAAAAAGGGTGACCGCACAGACCCGGCCAACTACAGGCCAATAGCGATCACCTCCCTCCTCTCAAAGGTGATGGAGCGTGTCATAAACACACAGCTCCTTGGGTACCTAGAGGATCACCAGCTGATTAGCGACCGTCAATATGGATTTCGCCATAATCGCTCCGCTGGTGATCTTTTAGCGTATTTAACACACCGCTGGGCTGACGCCATTGAGAGTAGAGGCGAGGCTCTGGCTGTAGGCCTAGACATTGCGAAAGCTTTTGACCGGGTATGGCACAAATCGCTGCTTTCCAAGTTACCATCTTTCGGGATACCCGAGGAATTATGCGAATGGGTTGCCAGTTTCCTGACTGGACGGAGCATCAGAGTCGTTATCGATGGTAGCTGCTCCGACACCATGTCTATTAACGCTGGCGTCCCGCAAGGCTCCGTGCTGTCCCCAACTCTGTTCCTTCTGCATATCAACGACCTGTTGCAAATTGGTGACATACGTTGCTATGCAGATGACAGTACTGGAGACGCCTTGTACAGGGGCCGCGCCAACATCCCTCGGGTCGAAGTGGAAGAGAGTCGCGCCAGGCTTGTGTCTGAAATCGAAGACTCTTTAGATCTAGTCTCGATTTGGGGTTCTCTGAACCTAGTGGATTTCAACCCCAGTAAAACGGAAGTCTGTGCATTCACCGCTAAAAAAAAACCCTTTTGTTGTAGCACCTCGCTTTCAGAGCATACCTCTTAAGATCTTGGAGAGTATCGGGATCCTAGGTATCGACATCTCCAGCAAAGTCGAATTTAGGGGTCATCTGGAAAATAAGGCCAAAATGGCCTCCAAAAAGCTCGGTGTGCTGAACAGAGCGAAGCGGTACTTCAAACCTGGGCAACTCCTTATGCTTTACAAAGCTCAGGTGAGGCCCCATATGGAGTACTGCTCCCATCTCTGGGCCGGCGCACCGAAATACCAATTGGACCCATTTGACTCCATCCAACGACGTGCTGTTCGTATTGTCGACGATCCCACTCTCACGGGCGGTTTAGAATCCCTCAGCATTCGGAGAGACGTTGCGTCTCTCTGTGTGTTCTACCGCCTGTACAATGGGGAATGCTCTGAAGAATTGTTTAATATAATTCCCACCTCGGGTTTCTACAACCGCACCTCCCGTCACAGAAGTGCGGTCCATCCGCATTTCCTCGATACGGAGGTGTCGCGCACTGTTCGGTCCAAAAATTATTTTATACCGCGAACCCGTAGGTTGTGGAACGAACTGCCTCAAGAGGTCGTTCCATTGAGTTACGATATGGAGTTCTTTAAGAGAGCTGTGAATAGGATTTTGCAAGGTCGGCGGCGCACCCGCATACCCCCTGATGTTGCAGGTGCCCATGGGCGGCAGTAACACTTACCACCACGTGGGACCGCTTGCTCGTCCGCCCACTAATCTATAAAAAATAAAAAAACCAACATCGATTTGAGAATAACAAGTGTTCTAAGACAGCCAAATTAGAGTCTAATTCTAAATGTTGTGTAGCTTTCGAATTATTTAATTTAAATGTGGTTTGAAAACCGAACGTATTTATTAGAATTATTATTCTATTCATGTAACTTTTGTGTTAAAGATATTTATTTTATAATCTATTGTTAACTTTGTGTTCTATCATACATTAATTATTTATTTGTTATGAAAAAACACTTCCCTTTAACATTTATTTATTTTATATTTATTTAAACTCGATTGCACACTAAGGTACAAAAGGCGAGCTTAATGCCTGGAATTCTCTACCAGCTAACCTTCGGGTTGATCACAGAGATATAATGGGTGGCGCGATGAGAGGTGTATACATATATATAACTTAATCGACAAATAGAATACATAATTTACCTATAAATTGAATATACATGATGAATATATATATATACAATATATATGTTAAATCCATCATTTAGAAAATATTAATTTTATCGGAGTAGTTTGTGAACAATGTTACTACAACCCCATTATGGTAACAGTTCCTTGAAATTACCTATTTTCAACCTTATTAATTTACAATAAGACTTTACCCGCTAATTTAATTTACTAGTGATGTTATTATTTAATTACATATAATCCGAATTAGGCCCGAATCCTCCTAGTGATTTACTTGAGGAAGCCTGTGCCCTGATGTGGGACTTAAAGGCTGATACAAGTATTATAAATTTTGTCCATTTTGCTAATTGATAGAACAATATAGTTTAAAGACGTTTTTAATAGGTATCTGTAGTGGTGTTTCAAGAAAAAACTGCAGAAAGTCACAATATATTTTTGTAATATTTTTCTAAGAAAAGGAGTACATTATTTTGACATCTGTGTTACAAATGACAAAACTACATACTTATAAAACTAGTTACCATACCAAGAAACTGTATAAAAAAAGACAAAGACATTCCACAGCAAAATGGCCGAAATTCATAGGTTCTACGACAGACGTCTCTGAATGTATCTGTAAAAAATTCTCTTGACTGTGGCGTAATCTCACGTCTTCGCCGTTGTAAATAGACATTATTCAGTGCCAGTGTCGCATTTTACGAAGTGTTTAGTGTTAGTGCATGGTGAGTTGTCTAGTGCTTACGTTGTAATCAAGATCGCGTTACTATTACAAGGTGTTTTTGTCGTGTTTGTGCATTGTTTTCAACAACAAAATTGCTTCCTGACCTCTGTTTTGGATCTATGTTAACTTGAACACGGTTAGTATACCTACTTTATACACTTTCAGTCTTAAAAACTGATTTGTAATAGTTTTGTGGTAGTAAAGTACTTTGTGTTCGTTTCGTAAACTTTTGACAGATGTCTGTCCCACTTTCGACAATGTTTTTATAGTAGGCGCGAGCAAGATAGCTCATTGACATGTTGAAGTTCCCTGTCCCTATTGGAAAGTGTCGCTTATTGTTATTGTTTTGATTATGACCTATTAGGCTGTTACGAAATTTTGGTTAGTAGACGTCGGGTCGCTTGGAAGCAATTAACGGTGACCCTTCCAAGTTTATGTGTGACCTATGGCGGTTGGAGCGTAGGCCCAGTGCACTCCGAGCGTGACATCACGCTACAGATTATTTCTAAAATAATTTCCACTATTGTTCATATTTTATATTTATCGGCGTCACAAAGTCTAGGCCAAATTTATCCCTCGTAAACATTATTAGTTAATGCATTTGTTATTGTAGTATATGAGTAGATTAGGTCACCACTATCACGAGGTGTGACAAAGAATGGGTAGATTTCTTATTGTGTACATTGCAAGTATTCCAATAGGATTTAAATAGATAAATTATTAGTTAAAGACATTATTTTACACCAACACATCTATTATGTAATGATGATTAAATAAACAACAAAATGATAATTAAGTAAATAACTAAAAAGGACCTCAATTCCTCTACAGATTTCTCTTTACTATCTTAAGGTTGACTGGAAGAAATCACTTTTGCGATAAGGCTGCCAACAATTGTACTTCTAGTTACTTGTATTTTGTGTTTCTCTGTATGTTTTGGTGTACAATAAAGTATATCTATCTAAATACAAAAGGTGATCTTATCTCTAAAGTATTTTTTTCCAGGCAACTAAAACATATATAGTGGTGGTCAACTTATTAAACATCCCTTACATGAAATTGAAAGTCCATATTGTTGATATACTAAATTTATGAATAATATTAACTTGTTTTTTTTTGTTATATACTCTTGTAAAGCACCGTTTCTTTCTTAGATTACTACTAATTTTATCTGAATCAAAATGTTGATTGAAAAACTAGCATTTTCTCAAAATTTAAATAACTTTGTTGAATGTACTCACTGGTCAACTAATTATAAACTGTTCTATTACTGAGAATTATGATTAATACACTTTATTTATTTTAATTATTTTATCTCTATTTCTCAAGCAACAATTGAAAGATTGAAAGAAAAACCTGTAGATTTATTCCCTTTTGGTTGAGAAATTAATATAAAATTTCCTTAATAAATATTAATATGGATAAAAATAAAAAATATCCATAATTTTTTGCCTCAAAGGTTGTTGGTACAGAAAGATTCTAGGTAATTTATAATGTTCTATAAAGTTGCCATTAAGCACTATAACAAGTTTTACACAAGTGAAAATGTGCCTCTGAATTCCTGGTCTAGGAAACCAACTCACCTTGAAGACTTAATAATAGTTTCGTATACTAAATACAAACCATTTAGAGTCAGAACTAATTAGAGAAGAGGTATGTTTTTGGGTCAGGACACTACAGACAAGTGTCTGCAAGAACAATAAGAAGGCCTTTATGTGAGATGAAGTTGTTTGGAATGGTACCACGCAAGGTACCACTTTTGAAGAAGTGCACGTAATTACAAGGTTAGTTTTCCAGGAAAAACAATGGAAACATGTGTTTTTTCTGATGAAACAAAAAATAAATATGATTAATTGTGATGGAATACAGTTCAGAAGTCCCCCCAAAGCTGAAATGGATCTAAATTACACCTAAAAAACAGAGATATTCTCAGGTAGAAATATAAGTGGGGCTATTTGTCTACATGTGAAGTTGGACCCGTCAAGAAAATAGATGGTAACTGGGATAGATTTCATTACAAGCATATTCTAGAGAAAACAATGTTACCTTATGCCGAGAAAAAGTTACCGCTGATTTGGAGTTTCCAACATGATATTGACCACAATTGTAGTAAAGGAATACTTCAACAGTTAGTTAATAAAACTCTTCGACTGGCCACCTTATATCACTGACATTAATCCTATCGAAAATTTGTGGTGTTTTGTAAAGAACAAAACAGTAAACAGTTGCAAAGAAGCACAATCAATGTTCTCCAAATATATGATGCCTTCAAAGAGGCATGGGAGCAAATTTCAATAGAAAAATGCAATGCAAAGTTATTATTGCTAGTAAATAGCAAGCAACAAAACATTGATCTACATGTTAAATTTATGTTTTGCATCTAAGATGTTATTTGATTAAATTAATTATAAAACTCTGCATTTTTTTATATAATTTAAATTTAGGTGTCCTTAATTAATGGACTAGCTTTAAGTAGTAAAAAATCCATGAAAGGCATATCCAAAAGTAAAGATCAGAATCTAATATGAACTTAAATATCTCACAATAGCCATGCAACCAAACTAAATGACATTACAATCTGTTATGTATTGTACAAAATCTTCAGTGTCTCAAAATCCCCAAAAAACATTAATTTTCCTTCCTGTCACACCACTGTGACTTCAACATTTTTCCCAAGGAGCTTTTTTTGGCCACCATTTTTGTAACCACCTAAGATTAAAATTTGGAATAAACAACATCTACTTTTATTTACAATTAACCACTCTATAAGCATATCCATACAGTTTCATTTGTTTTGGAGAGTTTGAGT
Organism: Sesia apiformis; assembly: GCA_914767545.1. NCBI lineage: Eukaryota > Metazoa > Arthropoda > Insecta > Lepidoptera > Sesiidae > Sesia > Sesia apiformis. The sequence goes on from OU611973.1 coordinate 9,863,768, forward strand.
ATGGAACATGGAACTTTGCCTTGTGAACAGCCTATTATTTTCAGTGTTAGTTAATATGTGAAAATAATAACTTTGAAATATGTCAATAATAATAAACTACAGTCAGTTAATTTTATGCCAAATTTGTGCCAAAACAGGCACCAAAAATTAAATCAACTAATAGTTTTTATTCTTGAGAGCTTTCGTTTTCTCCTAATGTTTTCTTACACCGCTGAGTTAGTGGTAATTGAAAAATCCATACTGATGCCTACCCACCTCTTCAGTCAGCTTATAATGTAACCCAGTCAAAACATTCAGTAAAATAAGTAAGGTAAACATATGCCTTAAGATCCATTTAACACATAAAAATGTGTGAAAACTACTTAAGTCAAAACACAGGTCAAAATTTACTTTTTTTATTTATTTATTACCAAATTTACAAAGAAAAACATAAAATTATTACAATAAACCATAAAGGTTTATCTTAGATACAAGTTTGCAGTATCCGTAGCCATAGACATTGTAATCTCCCTGTGAATAGTGAACAAATTATAAATTAGACAAGAAATATCACTATAATTAAAATTTTAAATTATTTTCATTAATATCTTTTATTATTTTAGGATCTAATTAATTTATTAACCTGAGAACTAAGTAAACGCTTAGTTAATATCTAAAGTTAATTAATAAACTTAACTTAGTTACTTCCAAGTTAGTTAAACTATGCTTGAAACTAGACTAGGGCTAAAACTACCTGAATTAGTCAGAAGTAGATTGTGAGTGAAAAAAAGCAATTTTCAAACAAAATAAATGCAAAACAAAAATGTGATTACTTAGTCAACATGAATTATATACCAATATCACACACAGGGCTGTCTACAGTGTAAATAAAATATTAACAAAGATAACATGATGCTATGACTCAGTAGTGGTACACTCCCTCAGTGATAAGGAATTAATCATTCACGCTCAAGGACGATAGGTATTAAAAATAAAGTGTTAATACTCAAAATATTTTGAAAAATTGTAATAATGATAGGAGAGCTGTGAACAGGATTCTGTGAGGTCGGCACCACATCCCCCTCGTGTTGCAGGATTCCATTGGCAGCGATGACCACTTACCATCTTCCGGCCCGCTCGCTCGTCAGCCATCTATTCTTTAGAAAAAAATTCCTCAATGTATGTTTTGATAGTGAGTGAGATATGCCAGAGCCTATTCTATCTTATCCATTCCTCGTCGAATGGAGAGTGTAATGGAATAAAAGTAATTTCATATTTAATTAGTCTTGATTTATTAATTACAATTTATTTAATTACAATCAGGAAAATTGCAAGTTGTACTGCAATGAGGAAAACCTAATCTCGTTATACTCCCTATTCACTATTTTACCAATCCATTCTCTAAATCCATTCCTAAATATTCAAAGGTAGGCAGAGCATCCTAAGGCCAATGTGGAGTGACTTGGTGTCTGAGGCAAGGTAAACGAAGCGTCGTTGGTCGTCCGGCGCCAAGGTGGGGTTCCATGACGTGAAGAGAGTTGTGGGAGGGATATGGTTTAGAACAGTGCAGGACCGAGGAGGGTGGCACAAATGAAGGGAGGCTTATACTCAGCAGTGGGTGGTAACAGGCTGATGATAATAGTACACTATATCTGTATATTTTATTGCTCATCTGCCTTTCTCTCAGGTTTGCTGGTAGAAATCTCTTAAGGGGATACGCACGCCTTTTGTATACAAAAGTAAATACATAGGTGATGTTTACTTTTGTAACTATTTTTTATCATTTGTATAGAATAAAGTATATAAATAAAAATAAATGTACACGTATTGGAATGATTTCGAGGAAGTGAAAACTGCATTGTAACCAATTTGATGTTTAAGTTAACGGAAATGTATCAAATACGGCATTATTTATAATTCCTAGGAAATGTACATAATACCTAAAATCGTCAGGAATCTTAGTCTATATATCTTAGTATAAATTTCTTAGGAGTTGTATATATTTCTTAAGTATAAATCGGAAATGTGAAAGTCTTTCAGAAATGATTTGGCTGGTTTAGGTTAGAAGTGTAAGGCGATCGCAAAGCGTAGCGGAGCGGTCGTCTCGCACTTTGATTTTTTTTAAACAACGCGAATATCCTTCCTACCCGGAAACAATTTCATATGCATTCATATGCATTCATATGCATTTCATTCCTAGTACCAGTTAGTAATTTTATAAAATTCCTAGAAACTTTAAATTTCCCAGGTATTGTATGTAATAATAATAACTTATTTTTGATAAAATATTTTACCCATTTCCTATGTAGATTAACTTGGCATTTTATAAATTTTCTAGGAATTGTATAAAAGTACCGAATTATATACATCTCCGATAACATTTACGAATGGACTTACGGCCGGTTACGTAAGTCGCATTATGATCGTTAGCGATCGTAAATTGTGCGCGTATTGACGGAGTTACGTTTTATTAAAGTCACTTATTATTCTTGTGTTCGCATACATTTCCTCCCGCTCAAAGGTTGCAGAACAGATCGCTTTAGCGATAAGCCCTACCTTTCGTATACCAAATATATAAACTTTTGTGTTACTTTCATGTATTCTTTGGTGTGCAATACTTACTGTTAAGCGTATTTATGTAAGGGGATTTACGTATTTACTGTTAAGCGTACGGGGATGTAAGGGGTCCCAACCTACATCTCTGGGACCCAAGCCAACCTCACCGGCTCGTGGTGCACCCTGCCGACCAACGAACGAGGCTCTGGCGACCCGCCACCACGCACTGGACCAGCGCGGCGGGTTACGGTCCACCCCCCCCCCCCCCCCCCTATGGCAGAAAAAGTAAAACGGCCCCAAGTTCCCGGCGGCTCCAGTCGCAACACCGGCGTGGACGACGGACGCTGGTCGAGCGCTGGAGCCAGGGGTGCTAAGAATCTCCGGGCGGGATTCCACCGTCGAACGACCAGGGCTCTTAAAACGGATTACCGACGTAGGTTGTCACTGGTGACTTACAACACGCGCACTTTGAGGACAGACGAGAAGATCGCTGAGCTGGAAGAGGAGATAGGCAAGTTGCACTGGGATATATTGGGGTTATCAGAAATCCGAAGAGAGGGGGAGGACACGATAACCCTGAAGTCCGGCAACTTGTTCTATTACCGGGAGGGCGACCAGCAGTCCCAAGGTGGTGTCGGGTTTATCGTCCACAAGTCCCTCGTAAATAATGTTGTAGCCATCACGAGTGTGTCGAGCAGGGTCGCGTACCTTATACTCAGAATATCCAAGAGATATTCGTTGAAGGTCATACAGGTCTACGCACCGACCTCGGCACACCCGGATAACGAAGTGGAAGCAATGTATGAGGACATTAGTAGAGCCATACATGCTTCGAAAACACACTACAATATTGTTATGGGGGATTTCAACGCGAAACTGGGCAAAAGAGGCGACGATGAGTTGAGAGTGGGGCAATTTGGATGTGGGCACCGGAACCAGAGGGGCCAGAGGCTGGCCGACTTTCTTGAGAAAGAGGGACTCTTTATGATGAACTCTTTCTTCAAGAAGCCGCCTCATAGGAAGTGGACCTGGATGAGCCCCGACGGTTCCGTTAAAAATGAGATAGACTTCATTATGGCCACAAAGAGACAAATATTCAATGATGTCTCCGTGATCCACAGAGTGAAAACCGGTAGTGATCACCGAATGGTTAGAGGCACATTGAATATAAACGTCAAGTTGGAAAGGTCCCGCCTGATGAAGTCTACGCTCCGACCTACTGCTGCCCACATACAAAACCCCGAAAGCTTTCAGCTTGAATTGTCAAATCGCTTCGATTGCCTAGAGGATTGCGTTGCAGTGGACGATATCAACAACAGGTTGGTAGAAACTGTCCATACGGTGGGGTCTAAATTCTTCAGACATCGTCGAAGAGATGGACCCCAAAAGCTCACCGACCACACCCTCGACCTCTTGGCGGAACGACGTTCGATGGCACTGCAGACTCCTGATGACGCGGAAGCATATCGGCAGCTCAATAGACGGATTCACCAGTCCTTGCGACACGACATCCGTCTCTTTAATACTAATCGTATTAAGGAGACGATAGAGCGGAATAAAGGCTCCAAAGTGTTCGCAAGAGACTTATCTATTGGGCAGAGCCAGTTGACGAAGCTGAAGAGGGAGGACGGCAGTGTCACTTCCGACAAACAAGAGGTACTGAGGGAGATCGAGAGGTTCTATGGACAGTTGTATACCTCGGTCGCTAAACCTGTTGGCAACTTGGCCAAAGACCCAAGAGCCAAGTTGACCCGACACTATACCGAAGACATCCCGGACATCAGCCTGTACGAGATTAGGATGGCCCTCAAACAGCTTAGAAACAACAAGGCGCCGGGTGAAGACGGAATCACTTCAGAGCTTCTGAAAGCGGGTGGAACACCGGTACTGAAAGTCCTTCAGAAGCTCTTTAATTCCGTCTTGCTCGAAGGTATTACGCCGGAGGCATGGAACAGAAGCGTGGTGGTGCTCTTCTTCAAGAAAGGCGACAAGACCTTGTTGAAGAACTATAGGCCCATCTCGCTTCTGAGCCATGTTTATAAGCTGTTTTCGAGGGTTATCACGAATCGTCTCGAGCGCAGGTTTGATGACTTCCAGCCTCCCGAACAAGCCGGTTTCCGAAAAGGGTATAGTACCATAGACCACATCCATACGCTGCGGCAAGTTATACAGAAGACCGAGGAGTATAACTTGCCATTATGCTTAGCGTTTGTGGACTATGAGAAAGCCTTTGATTCGATCGAGACTTGGGCAGTGCTACAGTCCCTCCAGCGGTGCCATATTGACTATCGGTATATCGAAGTGTTGAAGTGTTTGTATAACAACGCCACCATGTCAGTCCGAGTACAGGAAGGGAGCACGGAGCCGATTCCATTGCAGAGGGGTGTGAGACAAGGAGATGTAATCTCTCCGAAGCTCTTCACCAATGCGATGGAAGACGCTTTCAAGCTCCTGGAATGGAAAGGACTCGGCATCAACGTTGATGGCGAATGCATCACTCACCTTCGATTTGCCGACGATATCGTGGTCATGGCAGAATCGCTGGAGGATCTTAGCACAATGCTCGGAGACCTCAATCGAGTTTCCCAACAGGTGGGCCTTAAAATGAACATGGACAAGACTAAAATCATGTCGAATGTCCATGTCGTGCCCACCCCAGTTTCAGTCGGGAGCTCGATTCTCGAAGTTGTTGACGAGTACGTCTACCTAGGCCAAACGGTCCAACTAGGTAGGTCCAACTTCGAGAAAGAGGTCAATCGACGAATCCAACTCGGCTGGGCAGCGTTCGGGAAGCTACGCAGCGTCTTCTCGTCCAATATACCTCAGTGCTTGAAGACGAAGGTCTTCGACCAGTGTGTGTTGCCAGTGATGACCTACGGCACCGAGACGTGGTCTCTGACTATGGGCCTCATAAATAAGCTCACTGTCGCACAGCGAGCTATGGAGAGGGCTATGCTCGGGGTTTCCCTACGTGATCGAATCAGGAATGAGGAGATCCGTAGACGAACTAAAGTCACCGACATAGCCTCTCGGGTTAGCAAGCTGAAGTGGCAGTGGGCAGGGCACATAGCTCGAAGAACCGATGGCCGATGGGGCAGAAGGGTTCTCGAATGGAGACCACGTATCGGCGGACGAAGCCGAGGACGTCCATCTGCTAGATGGACAGACGACCTCATAAAGGTTGCGGGCACCCGCTGGATGCAGGTCGCTGCCGATAGGTCTAAATGGCGGACAATGGGGGAGGCCTATGTCCAGCAGTGGACGTCCAAGGGCTGAGAAGAAGAAGAAGAAGCGTATTTACTTCAAACTTCACGAAATAATCTATTAAATATCATTGCCATCATACTTTACAAATCTTAAAATACAAAATAAAATCAATTGGTGTGTTGGACAAAAAAATTTCAAACATGCGTATTCTTCGTTAAACAATTTCTATCTTTGTCCGTTTTAGGCTATTGTTTTGACCTTAAGAGCTTAAATTCAATATTGATATCAGCCTATAACGTCCAACTGCAGGGGACAGCCTTCTCCAAGCAGGGGACAGTGGAGATTTTGAGCCATAAACGCGGGACCAGTGGTCAGGTTTATCTTTAATCTTGAGCACGTAGGTTTCCTCGCGTACTTCACGAATGAGAGTGGAGAATTTACTTCTAGGCCTTCTTATTGTTTAAAAACAATACCATTCCATCAGCCTATGGCTCTCCACTGCTGCGTATAGGCTTCTCCCAAAGCTCCCCACCACACCCGTTCTTCGGCTCTTCTCATCCAAGTAGCGCCAGCGAAGTTTTTCAATTCGTCTGGAACCTGACTGGAGCGCGTCCCACACTGGCCTTCCCGGTCGGTAGCCTCCATTCAAGAACTCTACTACCTTATCGGTTGTCGATCCTACGGCAAATATGACCCACCTGTCCATTTTCACTTTAGCATGCTGATTTTTAATTCCGTCACCCTCAAAAGTAGACAGCTACTATGCATTAGTATTTAGTCGATCATTGTCATGCAGCATGCATTCTTATCATTATTACCGACAGTAGATATATGTTATCGTTGTAGATACCGCCTCAAATTGGCAAAGAAACTGAATTGTTAAATAACTAATAATAACTTGTCAATTGTTATAGATCAAGTATAAAAATTATTGTCAATCGTGTACTTCTATCGGTAACCAGAAACGCAGATGGCACGTGCTAACCCTGAAGGCAAGACCTCGTCGTTTTACAAAAAAACATGTAGTTTCACGCGACCTATTCCAGAATATATTGTTCCTATTAGCTTTGATTTTAACCATTGTAATTTTGTAATTACTGAATCGTTTTATCACATTACGAAATCACTGAGATCAAACTATTTTAATAGGTACAGAATTTCATTATAGTCGATGAAGAGGTTCTCCACAAATTTCGTTTATGTTCCATACAATGTATTCTTGGAGTGAACTTTTCTTAGTCGAGACTAGAGATCTAAAAACACGTGTATACTTATGCTCCTTTATTCTCTACTAGGTACTTAGTAAAAAGGGCACAAGTGAATTTTGATGACATTAGAGGAAAATGTAAAAAATCTTGGTGATATTTTCATTACATTAAAATCAAGTTTAGAAGTTGCGAGTTCATTGTTTATTGTCTTTGTTTATTAGTAGGGCGGCCGATTTACAAAAAGTCTTCAAATAATGATTTTGATAGGACTCACTGGGGAACCTAGCATAATTGTTTCCATTTCCATTTTGTCTGTAGTCAGGAGATTGTGCTCTAAAAGATTTTGCTAGGTATTGCTATAACACGAGTGAGTCCCACGGAGTTTCCTTATATGTCATTTGGCCGTTTTACTATATATTTAATTTCTGAATATATTATTACATATGCTTTCCTTAATGTCACTTATGTCTCTTTTCCTTAAGGACGGCAGTAAGTATACTTTGTTGCTCTGTTATGAAATTGCCAAAACAAAGCTTTGAACTGACGGGCCAAATAATTTTAAAGGACCCCTTATAGAAAAAATATGCCACTACTTCTGCCTTTTCAACCACGCGCCCGGTGTAGACTTTTCGTAGTTTATCCTTATTTCGAACAATTGGAGTCAATTATTTCCCGCCACTGTTTTAATGTCATCCTTCCATCTTATTTGAGGTCTATTTATGACTCCTTTCTTGTCATACGATTTCCAAGTTATACATATCCTCTACATATAATGTTGCTAATATGTATAGGCAGATAAGAGATATCAATAAATTGCATGGATGCGACGAGCATGCGCGGAGCGCAACTGCAGTGCGTTCGCGGATCAATGCACTCTGTATTGTTTACTTTAAGTAGGTATTTGGATTAGTTATATATGCTTAGTTTGTTTATAATTATAACGGAATAACTTGTTTTATAGGCGAACTAATAGCTACTAAATAATAAATTTAAATCTGTTATGTTATAGTAAACCTTAACGTTTGTACCAGTTTTATCTTCCACTGCTACACATTGATCCTCCTCATGCACATTGCCTTGTGCTGAGGGATGTATGGCCCTAAAACCCCACGCTGGCCAGGCGGGCTGGCGAGTCCACTCTTATACAGGTGGTGTAGTTCGGCTGTATGGTGTCGGTCCGCTTTAACATCATCCCCCCATATCTTCCCGCGGATGTCGTACATTGCGACTAAAGGGTAACAAGTTCTGAGGAACTATACCATCTCTAATAAGAGGAATCGCCAACCCACTAGACCAGCGTACTGTTTCAAAACCATACATCCCTGATTGTAATTGTATATGAGGAGCTGGTGTAAAGGGGCTGGTGATATGCTGAATAACAAACACTAATGATGAATAACCGCACAGTTGCTGTCGCACCACAAGAAAAATGGAAAAAAAAATCACTTAAACAATGAATAAAACTTTTGTCAGACGGCTTATATTGTCCTTGCTTTTTATTGATATTGAAACATGCCAAGAAATACCTTCCAGTGACGTAATGTGTTAGAACAATCACAATACACGTAGACCTTACTTTATTACGATACAACAAAAATAGGAATATACACGAGATTGAAACGGAAAAAAACACCCATAAAAAATTAAAAAAGTAAAAAATATTTTTTTTTTTCATAATTACGATACGGAAAAAGTAATTTATAGCCAGAAAAATATAGGATTTTTTCCACTGCAAACTGTGAACACTGAAATGTTATGGAACAGAGGAAAAACCCGTTGAACATCTCCTAGTTACTGGTTAATTAAAATGTTTTTTTACCGCCAGCATTAAACATGCACTTCCAACCTAAAGAGAAACTTGACATTTCAATAAACAAAGGCAATCACAATAAACATTCAAACAAAGAGCAATTTGCACCTCTATAGCGGGTAGGTACGTATACCACACTTGCAATTTGCCACAAAGAATAACGTGCATTTATAATGCTTGCAGTTTAGATGCCAACTAACCTAGCCTATAAATTCCATACAAAATATTTCAGAACACAATAAGTGTTAGTATTTAAAGAAAGAAAATAACGCAGAGCTACTTAATTTCGACTTCTTATCTTAATCAGATTAAAACTTTAAAACTAATACCTACACTACGCGCGTGAACATTTGAGCTTTGCGACATGGGAAGCGGGAGGAATCTCCATCCGCTCACCGCTAGCTACCTGATTAAATATATCTCTGTATTTTTTTCATATTTGTCAATCGATATCGACATAATTTACTTACACGCCCAGCCCCTAGCACTAGTGCTGTCTTATCGCATTCCTTTCGGAGCTCTATTGCTCGTGTGTCCAGTATCTTCATGTATTTACATTGGTGCTTTTTAGAATTTAGTGATCTTGCAAAGATGCTTTCAATTGATGCCAACTTCGCGTTTTTCACTATCGTACCTCCCGTCATCGTCATCCTTACCATCACGTGGGCCGCTTGCCCGTCTGCCACCTTTGCCATTAAAAAGCGACCATGTAAATACGTATAGGTTAAACAACTCAATGGTCGGAATAAGTTATTAGATCGAAATTACGTAGCTTTACGTCACAGAAGTGACATATAATACCTAATTTAACGAAAGCATTGATTATGTTAATAAATACAAAGCGTGCACATCCCGCAGAAACAAAACGGACGAAAAAGGGGTTGGTTACGGTTTAATACGAAAACTCCGCCATCTTGAAAAAAAAAATGTAAAAGAAATCACGATTTTGTATCGAATCAGAGCAAGAGCAACGAACGCTTCCAGGTTTCCAATTAGCACTTGAGAAGAAAACCTTAATAATAGTAATTCAATTGTCTCAAACAAAGTAGCACTTACTAACTACACATAAAATGGTAAATGGTAACGAGGTAGACGGATACGCTCTTAGAAACCAGTTTCCGTAGTTAATGCCCTTCACGGGCCATACACATTACGTTTGTGTGCATAGTACATGTGTGTGCAAGTCCTATACTACGGCAAACTGAACTGATTTTATAGGGTTTGTTCAATTTTTAGAGATTGTTAAATTTTTTTCCTTAGGGGGTCAAGCTTATTTGATCTGTTTTAGCAAAGGTTTCTTTCGGCAATATCGTAATGAAGGGGCGGGGGTGCACGCTGCAATCCAACAGCCGCTGGGCGCACCCGACTGGCCCTCTTACAGAGGGGTAATGGGCCCTTGAAATGCATTTCCCACTATTCCCTAATGTACGTACGTGTTTCGGTATTGAATGAGATATGCCAGAGCCCATTCCCATCCTATCCGTCCCCATTTTCTCAATCTTTTATCCAAATCAATTCCTACATCTCAAATGGTAGGCAGCGCAGCCGGGGCCGCGCCAGCGTGTTTTATTCTGGGTTGATGTTGGCATGTATCGCGGGTGTCCATGGGCGGCAGTATCCACTTACCACCAGGACGGTATGCCCGTATGCCGCTTTCTTACTATAAAAAAAACACACCACAAAACATTGGCAAGTGTTATTGCGTCAACATAAGGGTGAAGATTGATTACAAACCTGGTTTCTTAGTTTGCTCTCCTATTTAGTCGAGGATTCTTATAGAAAGACGACTGTCGATAAGTGCATCATTCAAAACACTTGATTACGTTTACGTCACTTACTGCTATTATTTGAATCTCCACCTTCTTGCTTGCTATTATTTATGTAAATTTTCGTTATTCAATGTCTGACATATTCAATTCAAGTGACATATTGTTATTCAATTCGTTATTTTGACAATGTCTTATTTGGTCACGTCTGGCGAAGTGGAAAAGAAAATCGACGAATCACAAAATAAGGGACTAAAATAAGGAGTACAGAGAAAGAGGACTTTACAAACGAGCTCAAAGAATTTAAACCAATTGTCACTAATTTATTTGAAATTTAACAAAAAAGAAAATTTTGTAGAAGCATTTTACTAGTCATCTAACATCGTAAAAGTTATTATATCATAATAAAACGAAGGCCAGCGTGGGACGCCCTCTGGTCATGTGGACCGACGACTTGATGAAGTTCTCCAGTGGCTGGATAAGAAGAGCCAAAGACCGTGACGTCAAAGAAGAGTAAGTCGCGACTCCACAGTTTTCCATAACCGAACAATATATAGCACATTGCGCACGCCTCTGTGATGAATGAAATCGGACACCAGTTACTGTTAGCGAGGTCCGTTCACACGTCGTGTGGACCACATTGTGTGGTCCATGTACGAGTTAATTGATGCTTTGTACTTCTTGCCGGTCTCGAGAGTGACGAGCGTGGGTCACCGGGCCCTTGAATATTTTATAGTAATGATCCAAATGGCTCATCTCATGAACCATGAATTGATAATAAATCATTACACAATTTTATTTTATTTTCATGTGAAAACTACGGTTATTTACAATTTTATTCAATTACACGAACACTAAGGGCATTGCAAGTTTTCACATACTCGTATATAGTAACTGTACGATTATTTATAAATCGTCTAAAATAAGTGAATGTTGTCACTTGTCGGTGGCGATCATGTAACAGTGGAGAAGAAGCGATCACAATATTTTTCTTTAAATGTAGTTACACTTAAAAAAAACCTTAAAATATATATCTCCACTAATTCTTATAATAACTTGTATATAATGACAATAACATTAATAATTCATCGTAAAGAAAATATATCTTTATGAGTAGACCACAATTTGCTGGATCTAAATAGGTTCAGTGGCCTTTTTATTATAAAAAAATACTGAGCTGTATAAAAAAATTATATCCCCTCACACACACTTAAAACCTTGAAGACATAGGCTGACGGTGTGGTAAAAAGTTTACCCAATAAAAGTAATTCATTTTATTCAGAAAAGAACACAGTCAGGTCTAATCTAGCATTACCCAGAGGTATTTTCAAGTATGAGATTGATAAGTTAACATATATCGTTTAAAGAATACCTCTTTTGGTGATTTTATGATTGATTGTTTAAAATAACTAACCAACTTAACTATAGCGCCTTCTTCTTTTCACCTTTTCCTCTTGTTTCACTTTCTGAAATTAGATGAGGCTCCCTTACCTCAGTGCTTGGATATTTCTCATTTTATGTTCTGATTGTACAAAAATAATACAAATAATCAATTTGACCGTCAATAATTAGCCTGCTGCCTGCTCTCCATAAGCTTATATCATTCCCGGGCCAAAATGTGTTCTTAGTCCAACCCTTTTATCGTCCACTGCTGGACTGGACTTGAGCTTCCTCAAACACATTGTCTTTTGCACGAGAGACGTATGGTCTTAAAACGCCACGCTGACCAAGCTGGTTGCCGAGTGCACTCGTTTAGAGATGGTCTAGTTTATGCCACACATTGAAAGAGATGGCGTAGTGTTTATCTAAAGCCGGCCGACAACAAACGGCCATTCTATGAGTGTATATGGGCATTATATTCGTGTGGTGGAATAAAGAGTTTCTTTGCCACAAAAAAGGTACAACTTTACCATGACTAGGAATCATGCCGTTACTACATACTCCGTAAAAAATATCGTCCTAAAACTAAGCATTGCATAATAAGCATAATAATAAACCTAAGCATAATATAACAAAAATCATTTCCTCACACGTTCGTCCGTAACTAAATACGCGGCAACAGAAGAAACTATAAAGCATTTGGCGAACCTCCCAAAGACATTGATGTGCCGTAAATTTTAATGTGGTTTGCGCAAACGGGAGCTCTTTGTAGTTGCCGCGCAATCAATTAGTGGGCGACCAGTCGGGTTTACAGCCCCAGCAATGTCACCTTGACTGGAAGTCTTACACGATATGTTTTTATAGAGATAATGTGGTGAATGCAACTATTCAGGTAGACTACCACCCGGTGGTAAGTGGATACTGTTGCCCACGGTCGTCCTCCATATCAATCGAGAATAATAAAACGTTGCTACGCTATCGGTTGCACCGTTTATCTTTAGAGATTTAGGAACGGATTAGGAAAAGAGTTTGGGGAGGATTTCGATTAGGGGGTATTCTTTGGGTGCATCCCATTTTTCCTCAGGGCTTGGGAAAATAATGGGATAAGTTGTTTCTTTTATTATTTTGAAGAGGAGTAAGAAGTATAAGATGAGAACTTTCTCTTATTACGCGAGAGACTTCCCACCTGATGAAGACACGTGATGGGATATTGAAAATGTAAGTATGATACATTTTATTATACTTACATTTTTAAATAATGCTCAAATACCCAATAACCTTGCAAATACTGTCAGCCTTTGTTTCCCTGCTGTTGCATTTGGGCCTCTTTCGCGGATGCCACCGTACTCGATCATCCGTTCTTCTCATACAGTCTCATCGGAAGGCCTCTCATGCTACGTTTGACAGTTCGTGGTCACCATTCGAGGATACGTCTAAAAATTAAGAACCGTGTAATTAACGAACGAACTAGACATTATGTACTAGTAATATGCCATTACGACAATACATCTGCTACTGCGAAATACTTGCTTTGGGTTTTACTATTCCGTAACTGTCATAACCTATCTATCACTATTGTTTACTAGATACATGACCGATTCAATAGTTGTTTAAAAAACTAGTACATATTTGTGTAGTGTTGCAATGTGCATAGTTATTGTTGAAGAAATGACTATTGTTAACTAACAGCATTTCAAATTACCCAAAAAACTATGCCAATCTTATAAGTGGCCAGTGTCAGTTTAGCAGTTGTGCAGTGGGGAACCAAAAGTGCGAGCATACAATGCAATGACCCACTGCTCAACTAGTGGGGAATAAGCGATTCCAGCACTTATTATTACAAAAATTAAATCTCAAGAATTTGGTTTATTTATTTTTGATATAAGAATCTTGCAGTTACTAATAGTCAATAGGTAAAACAAAGCTGCACCATGTAGGAAAAAAACAAACGCTACTTTCAGGAATTTTCCCATAGGTAGAAGTTTCAAATGATATCAATTAACTGGGAACCTACTGGCATTCTGGTGAATGCTGTCAGAATTATAGTTGCAAATGGAAAAAAAAACCTTCGGCCTATGTTGTCACAATTAAACAATAGGAAAACAAATAAGGGTTCTATCAGCAAAACATCAAGGAAGGTCCTTGAAGAAAACCATGCGCAGTGACATACTGCGGAATATGAATTAAATAATGTTCCAATCGGACGTGACATATTCGTAACGGTTGACCTAAATAAATCGATAGCATACCCAGATAGGAATGTTAATTGCAACTTCAATTCGATTAGAATATATTAACGAGTAATTAAGTCTTGTTGAACCAGATTTGGTCCACCTCGCTTTTAGGATTTAAAATGTGCCTACAAAAATTGAATTGACTAATTCAATTTTTGTAGTAAATCCGTAATCGTGCTAACATTTCCTGTCATTTGTCGCAAATGTCGTCTATAATCCTGTTAACACTGGTTATGACTCCTCCGTCCAATGGTTTTACCAATCCTCCGGTTGTACGGACCGACTCGCGGGAGATACCCGCCGTACTCTGTAGGCTATTTCCGATACAGACTTACGTACTCCCTACATTCTCTACAACTTTTTATCTTTCCTATTTCCCTTAATCACTTCCTCTTCTGGGGCATGGACGTCAATCAAACGGCATCTGGTGTCGAGCTGATATTTTTTTGGCCATTGCTATGCTAACTCTCTCATCCTTCGAGCTAACAATATCGCGGTAACATAACGCGCTCTCCTGTCTACATCTGATTCATTGCAGCATATTCCGTTCCTCATCATAGAGTGGGCCAGCCTGTAAAACATTGTGCAAGTCCTCTTCTGTACCACGTTCACATATACTTGTTAAAATTGTTCAGTTTAACACAGGTAACCAATGCAAATAAACGTAGTATTCTTGATAATAATATAATTGAGGTCAAGCTCGCCAGCAATGCTTAGACGGCTAGTTGCTAGGCGCTCCGGCCTGCGACCCACTTGTCACTGAAATACGATCATAAAGTCAACTGAATATACGAGTGGTGAAATGTCCTTAGAGGCCCCGCAGACGATCAATTATATTCTGCAATTCTACGGATTCTTGAACGATCAAGAACATCGTTTTGGGAGGGTATTGAAACTATTTGGGTGCAAGGCGCGAATTAATAAAATTGTGCAATCACATTATTGTACAGTTTTGTTGTAGCTCTAGGGGCTGCCTTAGACACAATGCTGCGTATAGACATAAACTTTGTTTAAAGCAGGCATTTTTATGATTTGGAATTTTCAAAAAATATCTTTAAATTACAAATCACACAGTGGTACAAAAATAAAATGGTATTGTTTTCCGTTTTCGTTTAAGCGATTGGATTTTTTAAATGTAATGTATCCGTAGAACTATTAAGCCTATAAAGTACCTTTGTAGGGCACGGCCCCCCAAATCGCCCCAAATATGTTTTTTTTAAAATGTCACTAAATCTCAATATCTAGGAAACTAGAACTGATAACGAGGCCTCTTTTTACCCGACTACGCCAAAGCTAAAGGAGGGTTATGATTTTAGCAGTCTATGTTCGTATGTTAATCTGTTCCGTCGTAGCTCCTATACTACTCATCACATTTTGACAAATGATGTGTCGTTGGATTCGTCTTGATATTCCGCGTAACTTAGGCTTAACTTATATGACGTCGCTTTTAATTTAATATGGCGGATATGAAACATGAAAATATGTATAGCAAAAAAAATGTTGTCAGATAAAGTGTTCTAATTCTAAAGTGTTTAAATATCAACGACCATATGTAAAATCTAAACAACCTAAAATTTATTCGAAACTTTTCTGTTGTGGGGTTTTAGTTTTATTAATTTATTTTTTTGTCAAATAATGATGCATATTACCTACCTACATATCACCAAAACAGAGAATATTAAAAAAAATCGAAAATAATAGATTTAAGACAGTTTAACACACTGACACTTTGACAAATATTGACAGTAAAAGTGACCTTCCATCATTCGCAAGATTTAGTGCCAATTATCATGAGTTGAACCGTCATTTTGTTTAGACTTCTGCCTTGCGTAGACTCAACTCAAGTTTATTATGTCTACACAGCAAGAAAATGCAATATTTATCAATTCATTATAGTCCGGTAATTTCGCCACCGCACACCTGTGCCATGTTATTGCCAATACTGACTTATAAAGTCAGAAAAAAAACATTCCATTTTAATCCTTAATGCTAACATATTAAGGTCTCAATATTTGCTTCTGTTCAGAATACGTCAGCGCTAATGTTGTTTGCTGGAGGTGGGATAATGACAAGCCCAATTGGCTACCTGAGATCTTTTACGGAGAATTTTCGAGAGATATTCGTCTGTCATTTTAAAGATTTTTCTTTCTGGAAGCCGAAAAATATTGGGACAATTTTTTTGAGATTATTTACACCGTTGTACGAGGTACCGTATGTTACACCGTTAAGTGTTGAAAATATTGAACGGATTGGTAAACATACATTGACTGTATATTCGCTTTAAGTTTAATTTTATTTATTAAAAAACAATAAAAAGTATTTTGTATATATTCACCGCAGGTATATATATATCTACAAATTTATCTTGTACAATTAGCGGAAAAACTAATTTAAAAACAATATTTTACTTTCTTAATTTTTCTATTCTTAACAATACCTTTCAAGCTTAGCGACATAAAAAAAATCCTGTGACAAATTAATACAAAAAACTAGGTTGTGGTGAATTTTTCATTTGTTTTTTCTGTGACATAACTGTGGTAATACGAACTTATTGGTCCCAAATCTGAAATTCATAATCTTGGCAAATAATAATAAGTAGATTTGTTAGAAGTCTCCCCAGAACGACTGGACAATATCAAAATATTCCAATCTTCATTTACCTATTTCTATACTCGTTTGACTATATCCATGTAGGTATATGCATACTTGTAAGTATAATTCCTTTCCAGAAAAGTAAGGTGATATATAATTGACCGTTTAGCTTGTTGACTTTAGAAACTGCATTGTTTGCTGAATATTTTCAATGTGTTTGGAGTAATTTCATCATAAATACTTCATACACGTGAAGCTGTACGCAAAAGGTTGTGTCACACAGATACGTTAGTTTATCAAATCGCATTGACAAGCACGCGGCATAAACAAACGTGGAAACCGGTCAAACGAGCGATGAGCTAAGCGCGAGATCGTAGCACACAGAGACATCAGTGCAGAATCTGCACTCAAACAAGCGAAATGAGGCATTAGCGTAATGGTGGATTTACACGCGGATACATGTTCCTCTAGCAAATCTCTTCGAACATCACTACCACTAGATATGTTAGATGTTCCGTCCACACATTGATTGTTTGAACAGACAGACATGCTCGTTGTACGTCGCGATAAAGGATTATGAACTGTTTATTGGAATCACGGGGATAGGTATGAAAATCGATCATTTTGTATTCTTGTTCATGCATATCCTTCCTTTACCACTCAGCATGCAGAAATATGCTCTCTTCAAACATCGAACCAAAATTAAACTGTTTCAATCTTGTTAACATCGAATTTATTGTTTGATATCGAGCAAATCTCAGTGGTCTACATGATCGGTCTTGCTCCAATGAACCTGAACACGTCGAACATGTACGCAGGTGGAGACTTACCATAAAATGCAGAGCTCTATCACAGACACGGGAGCCAGTCTCCCGACGAGTTACGTTGCTATGCTCTTGTAAGCGTTGCATTTCTGTGCGAGCGCAATATTTTGCATGACTTTGAAGATTACACACTAATATGTATGTACTCTGTGATGACGCTGACGCAAGCACTGACGAAACACACATACATATTGTAAGTTCATTGGATAGTATTCCAGCTGTACACGTTTCTTGGAGATACGTCTTGATGTCACGTCATGTTGGTATTTTGATATTTGCTAAATATTAGCGTGTACTACAGCAATTGCTATAAAACATTTTAAAACTTCGGATAATCTAAAGTCTACACATTACCAAACCATAACCAGCCCTTTTAGTTCTCACTGCTGGATATTAGCCCCTTCGTGCTCGTTGTCTTGTGCATGGGGGATATATGCCCTTAAAGCGCCACCCTGGCCAAGCGGTTTGGCGAGTCTACACTTTTACGATATGTACATTGCAAGGCTAAGGAATTTAACAGGCAAAATTTGGCTGGTAGCTTTAACTTTGTTATGGGGGCTCGCTTGTTTTAGCGAAAATAAAATATCGGCAATTCTGATAGAGGTGAGGTTCATTTCTATAACTTATTAATAGGCTACCAAGAAGGTGATCGTCCTGTATGAAACTTATTGCTAACGATTCATAAACATTTGGAGCATCAAAGATCGGTTCAAGTTGCCCATGAATCAGTCTAATGTTCGTGTTTATTTGAACTGGGATGTACTTTGCGTACTAAATATGATTTGTATTACGATTATGAGTTATGGTGTAAGTAGATTATGTATGATTTGTGCTGAAGTCATTGCCCGTGGTTGCTGTGCTGTACGGATCTCCCTCTTTTTATGACGATCATCACATATCGTTTACTTACGTGCGTCAATATGAGTGGTGTCGGTTGGATTTAGATAGTACCAGCCCATCTCTTCCTGTGTGTGTCGTGAAAGGTATAACAAAGCCGCTACCACAAGCCCCGAGGAACTCCAGCACATCTGAAAGAGTGGACTCGCCAACCCGGTTGGCTAGCGTGGCGTTTTACGGTCATACATTCCTCGTGCACAATACAATGTGCATGAGGAAGATAAAAGGACTGGTTACTGTTACAGAATGGTAATCCACAGTTTGGATGGATATAGAACTTCGCGCTTCTACGAGTATGCTACTTCTACCAGTTAAGGGTTCTGTCTCAAGTCAATATGGCTTTTGCCTTTCTCATGTCTTTAGAGTTCTGAACTTGTCGATCTGCTTGTAGGGCTGCTTCTGTTAAAACTTTTTAAAGACATTTATTAGGATCAAGGACTCCAATGTAAGGTCACGGACACCAAGGCTAATAAATTGTCTCTGGGTACCGTACCTGTTGGAGATTTTGATATTTTATTTTATTGAAGTTTGTGTTGATTTTATTTCCAAATATTTTCAGGACCTCAATTGTACATCATGATTTCTTCATAATTTGTCTTAAAAATGCGATTTATTCCTATTTAATTTGGGTTATTCCGGTCTCATTTCATGGCGGCAACCCGACACCCCACTTCCGGCCCGGAAGTCACCAATCAATCTCACGCGGCTGAAACGAATGCTAATTAAACTATAATGTAGAACCGTAATTAGTAATTGTTCTAACTGTGAAGTTAACCCAGATATGAATAATATAAAGACGGACCTTTTTTAAACGAAGTTGATGACCTTCCTAATGGTGATTGGTGAGTGGCTTCTGGTAACTTTATGACCTTGATCACTAAAACGCTATGCTTTAATATACGCAACCCCAGGGGACTTATACGTAGGACTATTGAAACACTTTTTTTTTGGAGATGCTTGTACAACATTAAAGTACATTAAATCTTCAATTGACATATGTATGGTCCGTCTCTACAAAGCTACAAAGCACTGTGAGTACTCGTATAAATCATATGTTTCTACAATTTTAACCATAGATTAGTTAAACCATAGTAGGATTACCATTTTCTCGATACGGACTGTACTGTTCCAAAACCGTTTTATACCGTGATCTCGTAGGCTGTGAAACGAACTGTCTCAAGATGTTACATTACGCTAGGATATGGGGTTCTTCAAGAAGGCTTGGATTTTCCAATCATATATGTGCATTTCACGTTGCAGGTGTCCATGGGCGGCGGTAGCCACTTACCTTTATTCCGTGGGCCGCTCTGCCTCATTTAATATAAAAAAAAAATAACTCAGGTAGGGGATCATACTGATATGCTCAACTAAAACCCAGAATTACCAGCTTTTATATAAGTGTAAAGGTAAACTGAACACGTGAATTTAATGTGTCACGTACAAAAAGCAACTCGCTATGAATGTCGACACTCAGATTTAGAAAGAGCCGCAAGGTCGTGCATTTGTTATTCAACAGAGAATCTTTAAAATATAATCATGCGGTATTTTGTCAAAAAATGTTGAGATCATCTTCATTCTTTCTATATTTTATGGTAGTTGTTACGCTAAGGACTCATCTGCTGTTCTTGCCGTTGATAAATACATAGATTCGACGCTTGAAAAGAGAAATGGGATAAGCGACATTCTGGCGATTTTACATGAGAGCAATTTATAGTTTGATTTTTCAGGAAAAAAAATCGTCCGAATTCGCCTAATTATCGTATTTACGTGATTCTTACTGTTTTGGTAAGCTTGTTTTGTTCCTCTAAGACTCTAAGTAATGCCAAAAGCAGTTATTCTAAAATATCGTTATTTTTGGAGTTAGTCACTTATTATTTTTTTAAATCTAAAATAGAATCATGAAAGATTAACCAACCCACATACTTTGATCTATAAATTTCTAGGAAAAATGCCCTAACAGTAAATTATAATAAATTCTAAGTATATTATAAACTTTATTGTACATCAAAACATACATAAGAGAAAAACAAAAAATAGAAGTAATTATAAGTTCGATCGGCGGCCTTATCGACGATACTTGAATGCCCTATGTTGTCTGCAATCAGTTTAACAGTGTCGTTCGCGCAAAATTACTATAACATACCACCATCCGCCCATGTTACCACTGCTATGTGACCTCTCCCAAGCCCCACCACCACCATACGTCTTCGGCTATTCTAATCCACCCACTACTTTAAGTCATTGGTACATTTGTCCGGAAGATGTTCCACACTACGTTCCTCAGTATATGGTCTTCATTCGAAGGCTCGTGCTTCCTGCAATAGATATGGTCTACTCGACGCCACTTTACCTTAGTGATTAGTTCTTATACGAGTTTCTTTGTTTCGTATTGTATTCATTGAAGAATCTTCGTAAATAGGTCCTTTCCATCGCTCAAGGTTACTAATTATCTATATAAATAAAAATTACATGCTGTTCGTTGGTAAGCGCATCACTTGAGAACGGCGGTACCGATTTGGCTATTTTTTTTTAAATGTTCGTAATAGTCCGAATAAGGTTTTCAGGGAAAGAAAAATTGGAAAAGTTGCCCGGAAAATTGGAATATTTGGATAAAACTGAAAGTGCTTTTTCTACGAGATTTTTGTATGAACTCAAGACCATAACTCACGATTCGAACGATGGATATGCGTAATTCTTTGTTTATTTTGGTCGTTATGGTCCTGGAAAAGTTTTTAGGAAAAAGAATATTTATAGAAATTTGAAATTATGGATTTTTTTTTATTGAAATTTGGACAGTACAACCAATGTCTGTCGGGTCAGCTAGTTTTTAATATTTGTGTTATTGGATATTTTAAATTATTTTCAATGTTAATTAAAAATAATTATTAATCATTATTATTAGTATTTTTCCATTTAAACAGAATCTTGAAACTATGAAATTTTAGAAAGAAAAATTAGAAAATCTTAATCCTTTGCACAGATAACATATGAAAATATTTTAAATAAATATTCAGTAGGTCAAATCCGTCTGTCTGATTGACGTGTTTGGTTCTATTTCAAAACATTTCTAGGAGTAAAACTGAAAAATATTCGCGAATTCAATCCATCAAAGCGAGCGCCGCTAAAATTGGACCATCATTTATATTTCAAAAATAAATTCTATTTTGATTGAGCGTTCAAAATAACTCGCCAATGAATGCATTGAATTTACACCGCCTATTTATAGTTTAAGATATTTTTGTTCGGTCACGTTTGAAATTGCATTTTTTACTGTACATTATTTTGGGAGTGTTTAATGAAATCAAGTGTCAATGGAATTTTTTAAGGTTTTTTTTTTATAGAAGTGATGATGACAGATGTGTCTTAATCATAGCATAGCTCTCCTTATCATAAGGATTTGAGTATTTTTAAACGATTTTTCAAGACTAGTGCTGGATTTGGTGCTGCCCAGGTTTAAAATAACACTACCCCATCTTTTTCTGTGGGTGTAGTAACAGAGCTGTTACCACAAGTTCTGAGGAACTACACCACCTCTGACAGAGTGGACTCGCCGACCGGCTTGGCGAGCGTGACGTTTTAAGACCGTTCATCTCAGGTGCACGAGACCAATGTACATGAGCCAGGCTCGAGTCCAGAGCATTGACGATAAAAGGCCTGGCTTTAAAATTGAAAAATTTCAATTCTACCCTTGTGTCAGGTTTTGTTTGTTAGACCAATAGTCATTTCAAGTTTATTTTTGATTCTAAAATTTTTCTTTTCTTTTCTTTTTTTTTCTCTTCTCTTTTTTCCATTCTTTTTCTTTTCCACCTATTCAATAATAATAAATAGAACTTATTCTATTGTTATTTGTCACTTATTTGTATTTCGTCCTGCCTAATTCAAATTGTACTGATAACCCCTTTTCGCAATACGGGCCAAATAAAATATTAATATCGTCACAAATTGGTATTTCCGCGTGCTAGATACTAGATAACAAACCACATTGTTTTTACTGTCGTATAACACCTTATCGTTAAGAAAAGAGAGCCTAATTTGAAGTACTTTAACTGCATGTTTCCGGTGCAGTTGTATAATGTCGTCATACCTTAATTATGCTCTTGGTCTGACACCCAGTCTACAGAGCAAGTCTAATGTAGTAGTGTCAGTATTTGGATATTGTGGGTTACAGTAACTGTAGTCTTGATATGACAGTAGTAAGAGCTATACCAACAGATTTTTATTTTGTCAATTGTATTTTTATTTTATCACTTCTCAGTATGTGTCCTCAGTATGTTGTATTCGAAAACTCGTCAACGGTCTACCCCAACGGTCATTGGTCCTGCGACAAATATGACCTGCCCATAGCCACTTCATCATGCTGATTCTAAGAGCTATGTCGGTGATTGTAGTTCTCTTATCCCGCGATGAAACAGCATAAGTCTCTCCATAGCTCGCTGAGCGCCTGCACTTATGGATCAGGCTCAAAGTCAGAAGCTCAGAATCCATGTATTTTTTTTAAATTTAATTGGGTAGGAGGCGGACGAGCACGCGGTCCCACCTCATGGTAAGTGACACCTGCAACACCAGGAGGTATGCGGGTACGCCGCCAATCTTGAAACGACATTTCGGCACGATACGTCATAACTGGCAGCACTCACTAATTGTAGACTTAACTTCAAACACTAACAAAAAAATAAACTAAATTTTGGATTTATCCATTTTTTTATATTGATCTATTGTCCCCCATAGAAAAAAAATCTGGCAACCTACATAGGTGAATTGCCTACAAAAGTGATAAAGATCAAATGCGTTAAGCATGCCAGGCAAGGAAACTGATGCGTTCAGTTTCATGTAATGCATCGTAATACCACTACGACCCCTACCCTATAATCATTAAATCAATTATCTAAGGAACGAGAAACGCAGTAAAATTACACGGAATAAACAAACATTGTTTGTATAACCTCACCCGAGGTTATGATGATTACATCGTTCCCTTCGTACCGTCTGTTACGTCAAAATTCGCGACTTGGCAGTATGGCCTTGTTGTCAAAGTCTGTAGCTCACAAAAAAATAAAATAAAAGAAACAATTTTACGAGCTGTCATTCCCGCGCGATGAGTCATAGCTAGCGGACGTATCACCGTGTCCCTCCTGTAAATGTTATCATGATAATGTTTTCTTTTTATTTGTTATGCATATTTAGTAATTGACCGTTATTGATTAGCATCAAACACAAATAAAACATGTATGGACGCGCGCAAATTGTCCGTCATAAGTTTTAATTAAGCGGCAGCTTTTATTAGTTTGTTTATGCATTCAATTATTATAATGAACAGGATCATTATGAAAGGCTGTTATTATGATCAACTAATTGTTGCCCGCGGCTTCGCTCGCAAGAATATAATTGTGAGTCCGTATAAAATTTCACAGCCTGTAATAAATATTGTATCGTGTTAGTCCCCCGTGTTGTGGTTAACCCCCTTAACATAATTTTGAAAAACTGTAGAACATTTGTTTGTTTGTATTTTAGAATATTTATATCAATTTTAATAGACTTGATATAAATATTCTATTATTTAATAACTTAACTTTAATAAGACCATCAAATATTTTTTCTATACAAATTTTGACATCCCGTTTTGTCCCTCTAGGGGGTTGAATTCGAGAAATCGCTTAGAGAGCTTTTACGTCATATTAGAAAGCTACTTTCATGTTTCTAGTTTTAGCGGTTTCGACTTGGTGTTGTCAGTCAGGACATTTCTTTTTTGTATGTATAGATAGATTTTGCTTTATAGTTGGTATTCCAGTTTGATTATAATGAAACTGGTTGTAAAAATCAAACCGTAAAGTCCTGTTATGCACGTTTGGTCATAAAAGTTGATAATTTATATGAAACAGCGCTAAGGAATGCTTGGAGTGTTGGATCCACCCATCAGATGAGATCGCCGGGATAATAATGCAACCATGAGTCACTGTATAATTTTATGGGAATATATTGGGTCTTTTATTATGCATTTTATTGCAGGGCTGCGTTTTGTAAGGTACGATATTGTATTTTACATATTACAGCGGAGGTTATGAGCATATTTTTTCAGATCAGTTATGAATAATCTTTCTCCATCAGAAAGGTGTAACTAAAATGTAATTGAACTTATGTGGCACACACTTTAATACCTAACTCATAAAAACCTCTGATTTAGACTTTTTTTACGCCAATTTCTACTAGTCTGGTCTTTCCTTGATCCTCAAAACTGGCAACTCAAACATCCACTTCACAGTGATTGATTGTTGTTATTATTTCTTGTTTTCATTTTTATTATTTCACACTAATCTGCCTGTATACTTGTACATATTTGTTTGTTCTTTGTCCTTTGGTAGTTTGAATTTGTAAATTTATGTTGTATTTTTTTATGGTAAGAAGCCGACAGACGAGCTTACAGCCCACCTGATAGTGAGTGGATACTGTCGTCCATGAACATCAGCGTTACATGCCAGCATTAGTCCAGAAGGACTAACGTTAGCATGCCCCCCGGATACGCTGCCTACCTTCGGACATTTATCGGAATGGATTTGAAGGAAAAGTTGAAAAAATGGACGGCATATCTCACTCACTACCGAAACACGTATCTACTTACATTTAGAGAAATTGGAAATGCAGTACATTTTAACGCAGTCTTCTTTGAAAGAGGGGTAATGTGGCCAGTCGGATCCGTCCAGCGGCCGTTGGATTGCAGCGTGCACTCTCCCCCTCAAATATTATAATTCCCACAAATATTATAAATGGGAAAGTTTGCATGTTTAAATGTTAGTTACTGAATCATGGCTTAACCGATTACGTTGAAACTTGGCAAATAGGTAAATTGTAATCCGAATTAACACAGGCTACTTACCATTCAATGTCGGATAACTAGTAGGGTAATAACTAGTAAATAAATAAAGGATTCAACTTTAACAATGTCGGGTTTCAGACATTGTTAAAGTTGAATCCACCTTATTCCAAATTAAACTCAAATCTCCTTGACCCATCGATTAGAGAACACATAAAGGACCCTAGGACCTGTCTAACGTTACAGTCTAATGGTGTTCTATATTCAATAGCTCTCGAATTATTTAATACATATGTGTTTTGAAAATGGAACATTTTTATTACGTAGTACTTAAGTTTTAAATTTAAATTTTGAATGAATCCCTCCTCCTCTGCTTCACCCCCCAAGAAGTTGCCAACCAGCTTTCTTTGATAAGAACGTATGATGTGTCATCTAGTGTATTCCCATATCGATGTCATGACCTAATTAATACGTCTAGTTTAAGATATTTTTAATAAAATTAAGTAATTAACTTAAAATCAAGCGTAACGACTATTAACCTTGATTTTAAAAAGGCGTAAAAAAATTACGCGCCATTTATTTTCAACAAGTAATAAAATGTTTATCGTCCGATATTCTCTATTACTTATAGGACTTTATAATTTATTTTTATAACACACTTCGGCCGTTTTGTTGACAAGTACGATCTTTTGCCATGCGTCTGTCTGGTTGTCACCAGCAAACTGCCAACATCCCGTTAATTAAAAAAAAAAATAGTTTTTCACGCTAAGAAGAGAAATTACTGCAAAATAATGTTGAGCTATGTTTAGAAGCATTTGAACATTGATGGTTTAGAAACTGAGTCTTTCTCATTTCTAAGTAATGAGAAGGTCCATGCAAAATTTTCAACTCCATTCGTCCATTCGTTGATGCGTGAAAGATTTGATAAATTAAATAGATACCCCCCCATTTGACTTAAGTACTGCCATCAATATAAGATTTGATAGATGTGATATAATATTTTTAGGCCTTTGTTTAAGGGGCACCAAAAAACTGCTAAATGTGCAACAAATCACAAAACAAACTATTTTTGAACAACTGAAATATTACAATTCAAAATTACTAAGAATGAACAATTA
Source organism: Sesia apiformis (assembly GCA_914767545.1). Classification (NCBI taxonomy): domain Eukaryota; kingdom Metazoa; phylum Arthropoda; class Insecta; order Lepidoptera; family Sesiidae; genus Sesia; species Sesia apiformis. The sequence continues at coordinate 9,890,147 of OU611973.1, forward strand.
CTAACAATGAGTTGATCATTATCACCAGAGAGCCTAAACCTAATCCACCTTTAGCTGCCACCGATTGGCTGCGACTCAGAATTTCCATATTTTCATACTCCTGTTGTCTTTTTATATCGGAATCGGATCGGAAAGCTATCGGAAGATATAGATTTTGGTAAAGTATAATCCTATGCCAACAATATAAGGTCCTTACTGACTACGCGTGACATAATATTTTCATACTCCGTCTGGCCATTGCCCTGGTCTCAGCGACGGGCGACGGCGCGTCTGAACGAATCAATATGACTTGTGACAATGCTCCCAAAAACAAATGTAACCGAGATTGTGTCGGTGGCATCTTCTATTGATTGGGAAATTATTATGCGATATTCTTAAAGAACTAAAGTAGCCGACATAGCTCGTCATCGTGATAAAATGGCAATGGGCAGGTCATATTTCCTGCAGAACCGATACGTTAGACGAGTCCTCGAATGGAAGCCGCGTACTGTGACGCGCAGTGTGGGACGCGCTCCGGCCAGGTGAACCCGTCGGTCTCTCCACTGCTGGTCATAGGCCTCTCCCAATGCTCGTCACCACAACTATCTTTATCGGCTCTTCTCATCCAACCGCTACCGTCGAACTTCTTCAAGTCGTCGCTTTACGTCACACGAGATCGTGTCTGGTGACGAGCCTTGGAAGAGGCTTATATCCAGCAGTGGCTGACGGTATGGTAATTTTACCTATACTTTGTGATAGCCTATTCTCGACTCTCATCCGTGAAGTCGTGAGGACACTTTTTAATATTAGACCATGAGGTTGATTTGTAGACCAACTTATAAAAAAACATTATTGGTACCACTGTTTTTTACTATTCGTAAAACCAGGGATAAGCCAGTGGACTTCGCTCAGATGCCCTAATGATTCCCTAAGGAACTCAAAACATGTGGATTAGTTTAGCTTCCTAAATGTGAAAAAAAATCCAAAATCCGTCCAGTATTTTTTAAGATTACTTCTTGTATAAAAACAAACAAAAACTCGCAGTCTCTATTATTATCATTTATTTATAGAGCAGATAACACACCAGTGGGCAGCACACACGATGGCAAGTGGTTACCGTCGCCCATGGACACCGGTGTGCTGCAGAATCCTGTTCACAGCTCTCTTGAACAGCCCCATGTCGTAGCCTAACGGAAAAATCTTACAAAATTACAATAATAGTAGTATACAGTTTCCTCTGTTTTTCATAGAAGAGTTGGACAGACTGGCTGGCGGCCCAACAGATGGTATGTGCTATTCGTCTCCTAGCGACGCCAAGAATGTTCAAATTCAGTAGATTAAGAAACTAACAATCAAATTTACGCACCTTTATAATATTATCGTGTATATTAACTACAGATAGTTTTATTTCTAGAATCAAAACAGTTGCAAGTAATAAAAGTATTTTTATCCGAAACTATGAATGGAGGTAGAAAACTAAACATTTACTAAACGTTTACATGCAATGGTTTTATCACACACATAAATTACGTAGAACGATCCGTTTGATATATCCGTGTGTACAACCGTGACATTCCCACGAATTTGAACTACGAATTCTCATTAGCACGGATTAAAATATACGTTTTCATCCCCCTATCTCAGAAAGAGTATTTTTGCTCTTCGATATCTGAGTGCAAAAGCCGTTTTTATCCGCTAGAGGATAAAGTAAATTGAATTTAGAACATCGTGTGCACTAAGTTTGTGAATTCAAAACATCATTAAACCTATTTACTTCTACCTCCATGGTGCCGAATTTATCATACAACCTTTTTTAATTTGTTAAAAACTCAGACTCGGAACCTTCTTGGTGTACTTTTTTTTTTGCATTTAGTCATTTCCTCGCTGAGGTGGGATGAAAAGTTACGTGTTGCACTCGAGTGCAAAGATTTTTCACCTCGTGCTCTTTTGATTTCCTCGCTAACGCTCAGGATTCTAATTTTTGAATCCTTCGCTTGCTCGGTCATCAAAATTGAGCACGCGGTTGAAAAGCAACTTTGCACTCTTGTATAACAAATAACTATTAACGATGACCTACCCAAAAAATAAATAAATTGTTATTTACCTGTCAAGTTTTTTTTTTGTCAAATTTCATCGCAATATGCAAAACTGACAGAGTAATAAGTCTGTGACATATATACGTCAAGACATAACGAAACTAAATATACCTGAATAACTACAAAACCCTAAGAATTTTCGGTGTAACATCCACCAAGCCACATTGGACCCGTAAACTGAACTGATAAAACTAAACAAACATTGATACTGAATAAATAACAAATGGTATACAATACTATCATCTTGAATCTATTCACTACTGCATATATACCTCTCCGGTAACTATGTTTAAGCTGTCGGTCCAGCTTGTCGGAGGACGTTCCACACTATGTCCCACGGTTTGTGGCTTCCATTCGATAACTTGTGTACCCCATCGGTAACTTGTGTACCCCATCGGTTATCGGTTCTGCAACATATGGTTATTATGATCAGCCCAATTTTACTCGTAATTTTGATTCTACATAGAACTATCGTTCCAGATTTTGTACAACGAAGAAACTCCGAGAATAGTTCTTAAACGAATTGTAATAATACGTATTTTAAGTGAACCTTTTATTTAGAGGTAAAATTGAGGATTTTTTTTTTATGTACGAAGGCCGCAGACGAGCATACAGTCCACCTGATGGTAAGTGGATACTGTCGCCCATAGACATCCGCGATACATGCCAACATTAGTCCAAAATGACCCCCGGATGCGTTGCCTACCTTTGGAGATATAGGAATGGATTTGGAGAAAGGGTAGGTAAAATGGGGAGGGATAGGATGGGAATGGGCTCTGGCACATTTCGCTCACTACCGAAACACGTACGTACATTAGGGAAATAAGATAAGGTGGGAATTTCCAAAAAAAAAAATAAAAAAATTGTTTACATTTGTGGCATGTGGATTTGTGGCATTGGGCCATTCATACTATATATGTCTCTGTGGTTCACCCTTACAATAATAGAAGGTGCAAAGAAAGAGTATCGTACGGATAAACAATCCTAAATACGAATGCATAAATTTACTTTAAAGTTTCCTGTTTATTATAATCCTATTTTGATCTCTGTTTAGCTCAAATGCAGTGTAACTTCCGCTGTACAACTGGCGTTGTAACTATGGTAGTTCGTTCAATATCTTTTTTATAGAGGCTGGTTGGCAGGCGTGAAATTATGTAAAAAGCGTTAGTAGTTTGGGGATATATATCCTCGACTGATATTCCTCAGTTTAGGAGTACGAATCCTGGCACACATACCACTGAGTTACAATTATCACTATTTTACCGTTAAAAGAAAACTTCTTGAAGTGTTCTTGAAAACTCTAGTGACAGAATTAAAAACAAAAAGTACTGGGCGATTACTTGATTAAAAATTACAGGGCCACAGTAATCAGTGTACATTTACCACCAGGTGGATTGTCTGCTCGTCTGATAATCCACCTGGGTGATTGTCAATCGAGTAGGCTTGTCAGACAAGCGGGGGTTTTGGGGAGTAAATATAATACTCTACTCGATGGGATTAGATAGGATCTGATGGGATGGGATGGGATGTCGGAACATTGGTCAAAAGCTAGTAAGAACAACTGTTATCATCATCTGATTACTGTTACCCCTGTTATCATCGTGTTTATATCATCACGTGAACAGTTGTAGGGGAAAATTGTATGTGGTTTGATCGCATTCGTGAATCGTATACGAGTAGAATATTCTCCCTCGTATCGTTCGAGAAACTCCTTGTGTAAATGAGAGTAAATGCAATGTAGATGAGAGATGTTGCTTATTTCTCACTGTGGCAATACTATAAATAGTGAAACTGCTTCTTTACGCATCGGCGAGTACCCCTAGACTTACGCATAATGCGTCGTTAGACTAATCAGCCGTGCTAAATCGTGCCATTATATGTCAATGTATGTCATCGACTAGTTTTATAGGTTATTATTACTCATCCATCAGTGACACCAATATACACGCGTAATAGTACAACAGTATAATTTTTAAAATCTGCAATTATATTAAAGAAAGTAACATTTAATTAAAGAGTTTGTAATTAACTGATATTATTTTTCCCTAACCAGTAAGTCCAGAAAAATATATTTGACAGTAAAAAAAAATCTGTATGTATTTGTATAAAGATAGTATTTTTTTAAAACAAGGTTACGTTATACATTAGAATATAATAGTTTTTTTGTAATGTTGGTAATTAATTTATCTTTAAACATTGTACGCCTTCACGGCAAGTTGTAGTTACACATATTTTCTCAATACATTTTCAAATATATAACTATGTAATAAATATTTGATTTTCTTTAACTTTAAATAAATAATAACTTGATGAGTATTTGAATATCTTGAATAACTGACTGAGATTAAGAGCGTAGTAGTGACAAGTTAGAAAAGAACCACAATATAGGACAATGACGTCATCATTGGTGCCGTCACAAACTACGGCTGAGTGATAGTAGTTCCCCGCTATCTGCCCCCAACTCAATCTCAAACTCACACTGAGAGCATTTCCTAGAGTTTAGATTTTTTAATTTTCACTTCTCCAGCCGTTCGTCGAGTAACATTTGAATTTCAAGAGCAGAATTCCTCGATTCATTAAAGAGACATTTAAAGAGATTTGTGAAAAGCGTGAATGAAATTGTTTGCAGAGTAGTTTTGATTAACTTTGTTCTAGTGGATGGGTGAAAAGATCGGAAGATCATATGTGGTGACGGGATTTGTAAGAGGCCCGATATCCGGTAGTTGAGAGACAGGGGCTGTGGAATGCTGTGGTACGATTTATGAGAAGTAGAGCTCGAGCGAAGCTCAACCAAATCTTTCTTTACGTTATAGTTGGACATTTATTTACCTTTTATTCTCATGGACTCCGGTACACCATTTAAATGAGAACTGTATTAATCTTGATGTAGGAGACATCTTTGTACAGGGAATCCTAAATGAGCACATCTATATTTTCTTTTACAGGTAATGCTGGGCGGGGCGGGCTCGCCAGCAGGCGAGGAGTTGCTCACCGTAACCGTGGTGAGCGACGACAACGAGTATGGCATGAAAGTCTCTGGTAAGTATCACAGACGACTGGGTGCGTCCCATTGAACATCTATCTATTCATTTGTAAATTTGCATTGCGTCACGAATACTACGCATCTCTATGGAGATGTGCGGTGATGCGCGAATACCAGCGTCAAATTAAAAAAAAAACGCAAATATACCTCTGTATTACAAATTGAGGATAAATTCGTTGCTAACAACACGAATTATATGCCGCACCGTGACCCCTAACTTCTATACTGTCGGTGAGTATTGGGCCTAAAACTAATCTGCATATACTGAATCGACATATTTACCTACGTTCAGTTTTTTTACCTCGTTGAATTTGCAAGATGTTTTAAACATGTTGGCCGTGTGGTGTTGGCCCCCTTTAGAATAGCACCGTCCCATCTTTTTCCATAGAAGGTGACTAGCAGATAACTAAGCGGCTACCACAAGTCCTGAGGAAGCATGCCCACCGGCCAGCGTTGCGTTTTAATTCCATACACCCCTCTATATAAGACAATGTGCATAAAGAAGTCCATGTCTAGCAATACAAGACGATACAATGACTTGTTACTGTACCGTACTAAATATGTTTGTTGTTTGCATTCCAGGTGATAACCCGGTGTACGTGCAATCAGTAAAAGAACACGGTGCCGCGTGGCGGGCGGGCCTGCGCGCCGGAGACCGCATCCTACGGGTCAACGGCGTGGCCGTCCACAACCACACACATCAGCAAGTCGTGCACATGATTAGAGGTTGTAATAACAACTGTTTCCTCTAGGTTTTGTATATGAAGTTTGTTTTCCTTTCCTTTGTTTTGTTTTCCTCTATGAAGTTATTGTCTAGTTAGCATAAACGTAAAAAAAAACCTTTTTCTTAAAATGCACTAGAATGAATTAATAAACATAATTAAATTGGTACGAAAATCTCGCGGCAAGCTTTTAAATCACAAAAAATAACATTAATAAATAATAGTGATGAATTCTATGTTTATTTTCTTCTACAGAGGTCACACTGAAAATTTCGGGAACTGGCCACTTACATAAACAATATTGAAAAAGTAATTACAATATTTGAAAATCTAACTCTTTGGCTGTAGAATGAAGTTTGTTTCATCTAACAGTCATTTGTTTTTTCAATGTGGCGTCGTTTTAAAAATTGCGTATAATTTTCTACGATTTGAAGTGTAATTTGACAGCTCACCAGAGCCTCGCTCGGCTTCAAACTGGTTTTAGCGATGAAGCACCAAGCAAGACGGCAATCTATAGTTGGTTTGCAGAATTCAAGCGCGGTCGTGTCAATTTCAGTGACGAATTTCGGGAAGGTCGCCCCCGTTCACCGCTGTCAACAACAAAAACATCGATGCTGTACGCCATATGATCGAAACAGACAGGCATGTGACCTACCATTAGATTCGGGCATCCTTAGGCATAGGCATGAGTCAGATACAATCAATCTTACACAAATATTTGGCTGTGCGAAAACTGTGCTCGTGGTGGAGCCCACACAATTTGACTGAGGCTCAATAAACGGAACGCGTCACTTGGTGCAATATTGTTATACATAGGTCACACTGAAAATTTCCGGAACTGGCCATGCTTACCAGATTCAACGAAGGGGCGTCAAATTTGATGTGGAACATATGTAGTAACAGGTGACGAAACATGGATATACAGCTATGATTCCGAAATAAAGCAATCGACCATTTGGGTCTTTCAAGATGAGCCGAACCCCACCAAAGTGGCGCGTGTGCAAAGTGACGTGAAGCAGATGATCGCTTCTTTTTTTAGATAAACTGGACACGTGGCTACTGTTGCTTTGGAGAATCGTCGTACCGTGAATGCTGATTGGTACACGACCATTTGCTTGCCGGAAGTTATTGACGAACTCCATAAAAACAACCGTAAACGCCGCATAATCTTGCACCATCATGATAATGCCAGCTTCATACGTCCAAACAGACAAACGACTTTTTGAAGGCCAAAAACGTAGAACTCAAGAGCCATCCTCAACACAGTCCCGACTTGGCACCCTGTGACTTCTTTTTGTTTCCAAAAATTAAGAACCAATAACGCGGTCAACAGTCATTGCTAGAAGAGGCTGTCGAAGAGTATGAAAAACATGTTTCCGATGCACCACGGTGGAGTGGAATAAATGTTATGGAAATTGGTTTAGCCGCATGAAAAAGTGTAATGACGCTCACGGAGAATATTTTGAGAAACAATAAGTTGATTTTAGGCCATTCATTGTAATTTGTTTTTATTTATTCCGGAAACTTTCAGTGTGACAAATCTACGAACCAAACAAGCTCAAACACGACATGTTTACCGTTCGCTGTTAAGAAGTTCCACGATGTGCTGGCCTTCCTGGCTGTAGCGTTAGGTCACGATCATGAGATTATTGTATTGTCATCGGTTTTATATACATGTGTAAAATTTCAAGGCGAGTGGAAAGTACGAGTGGAAGTGGGTTGAAATCGACTTGCAAGATTTGACCTTAACAAACAAACCAACATGTGAAGTTAAATAAAAGCTTGTAATAAACAAAAATGATGGTGAGGGTAGATGATGGTCTAGATGAGAATGATGAGTGTTATTAGATATCAGTTAACCTTGGTAAAACTCCAGAAAATGTCCTCTCGGAATGGTTTCCATTTGGCACTCATTGGAAGATCAAATAGCATTGTGACAAAATCCCTGAAACCTCTGGGAAATTTAAAAGAATTTAGAAGAGAAGACAGTTTGTTTGATGGCATGCGGTTACTATTGCCGATCAACATAAATTAAAAATGGCAAATGTTTGCACCTTTGGAGTTTTATTAATTGGTTACCACCATTTATTAATTGAATTGAGTAAATGGTGACCGCCGCCCATGGACACTTTCAACACCAGGAGGGATGCAGGTGTGCTATTTTGATACAGCCTTTTTGAAGAGCTCCGTGTCGTAGAGAGGAAAAACCTCAGTAGGCAGTTCATTCCACAACTTTTGGCTTCGCGGTATAAAGTGTCTTGAAGATCGCACTGTATGTTCCCTGTCAAGGAAGTGTCAAATTGCCCTTGGGGCGAAGGCCTTTCCGCCCTTTAATACCAGAATCTCTTGTCTTTATTACTTTATAACTTGTTACCCTAAATTTATGTTTCAGCCAATGCGACGACCGTGCTCTCCGTCCAGCAGAATATCTCTCGGCACAAGACTCCCATCACAGCGCCAGTACCTGTCAATGTAAGGAACTTAAAGCCTTCAAATGTACGATTCTTTCGTATTTTTTAGGGTTCTTAACTGGTGTTTCCATCTGGTTGTTTGTCACAAGTGTCTAATTTGTAAAAGTAATTAGATAGAAACCTTAAGCTTTCATGTTATGTGTATGCAGTTCTGTAGATATGTACTTGTATCAGCCTATAAATGTCTTGCAGGGCACAGGTCTCCTCTAATAAATCCCCGGGAGTTTTTGGCGCGCCCGCATACCCCCTGGTGTTGCAGGTGTCCATGGGCGGCGGTAACACTTACCATCACGTGGCACCGCTTGCTCGTCCGCCCACTAATCTATAAAAATAAAACACGGGTCCATTGCGGATTGGTGGATCACATACTCCAATTATTTTTGGAGCATGTTAGATTATTAATGCATTTAACGCGTATGTTCTCTGTTATATTACTCGACCACGTTTCCGTTGAGTTACCATACATAAATCGTGGTCATGAAATGACTTATCCTTGTTTTTGATCGAACCTTTTATCTCTTAGTCATATTTTTGTTACTTGTCAATTCATAATACCTTGCGCGAGCTTCTCGCACTTGACCTGTTTATTTTAGGTGTAGGTGGTCCCATAGGGAAGTGGCCTATCCTATAAATTCACAGCGCTATAGGCTTCGTATCATTCAGACCGATTCAGAAAATTCAGAATATATTTTAAATTCATGAGTCCATAATATACAATTTTTTACACCTTTTTTAAAAAAAATCTACTTTATATGACTCTATATCAGCCTACAAAGTCCCAAAAGTCTGGAAGAAATCTCTTTTGTATACACATCCCGGCCGAAAGTAAAACACATCGACTATGATCGGCCAGCTCGGTTTTGTAGAGCGTCGTCTCTGTCGTAACGGCACACGACAGAGACGACGCTCTACAAAACCAAAGCTAGCCGATAGTCTCTTTCTAAAGTGTATTACTTTTGACCAGGAAGTGTACACTGTGTCTGTTTTCATGTGTTCTCATGTTATATCTCTGTTTATGATGTGATTCAATATAGAATACAGTAATCCCCCCTATAACACGGTACTCTTATAACGCATTTTCATATTACGCGATTTCAATCCCCCGTATAACACACGGGCATTCCCCCATATAACGCGGGGATTTCCCACATTATATTTCTGTATGTACTGTGAAATTTATAATGATAGTGTAATTTATTTGAAATTAACTGTTTTTTTTGCATAAGTTTTCTATTTAAAATGTTCTTAGTTTAGTTTGATTTTAATAAAACATACATATTTCGTTCATAATATAGTTTTTTCTTAATATTCGATTTAAACTCCCTTTAGCGAGAAAAATTAAACGTCAATAATTTATACGTAACGCGTTATACGGGGTCGTAAAAACGCGTTATACGGGAATACTCCTACAACACGTTTTCCTATAACGCGGAACCAATCTACCGTGTTATAGGGGGGATTACTGTACTTATTTAAAGTCCCAGGGTGCAGTAACCAAAATCAGTCTCTCTAACGTCCAGTTCTGGATCTGGACACGGGCCTCCTCATGCACATTGTCTTGTGGATGAGGAATGTATGGCTTTAAAAGTCACGCTGGCTAAATAAGTTAGCTAGTCCATACTTTTAGAGGTGATTTCCCCTAGTCGCCTAGGGGGTGGTTCTATTCTAACATTGCCGGCTGACATTACACGGTCAAATATTAGGTCATAATTCTGACACACGGGTCAAGAATGCCCATTTGTGGATATTATTGGTACATGGGTTTCTTTATATTGTTTTCTTTCACTGGCGAACTAGTAATTGGGAATATTCGTACTTACTTAGAAACTTATTAGTACAAGTGTGGTTTGAACTCAGGAGCTCATAAATGTTGCGAATAGATATTCCATAGCAGTGACTTGCGTCTCATATCAGCGGATAAAGGCCCATTTATATGTAGTAAGTTGATAAATGATTAACTAAATTTTAAATTATGATTCTGTGTAAATCAAATGTTAAGTAACAAGTGAATTACGTCCTTAACCTTTCCCACGTTCTGAGAGCTTCTCATTTCGTTATTACTATGATTCTTTAGTCATGACCATTATCACTCATCACCATCAATCTTCACTATCAATACTTATTGTAAAGATTTCTTGATAGCGAAAATAAAACATAGACACTCAAATATTTAGATTGTTTTCATAAAGAATATTAAAAGTATCGATTATTAATTTCGATACGATACCTGCCTTAAAGTATCATATTATGGGTAAAGTATCGGTATCAAACAAAAAAGTACTTGATATTGAAAAGTATCGATACTTTTTCCGTGTTCCTAACTATGTACACTAAATGTAGGCGCGCGTGCCTGATCTGATCTGATGCGATCTGATCACCTGATGACAGAGACGGCGTCATACGAAAGAAAAGGAATGTTGTAATAATATCCGTTTCTTTCGTATGACGCCGTCTTTGTCATCTGATGATCAGATCGGATCGTGTGTAATGTCAGTATCAGATCAGTAAGGAATGCGGCCAATGTTGTAACCTAATTAGTTAGTACCGATATCGATAAATCATGTTCAGGTTACTGTAATTACATTATTTAATGAGGTATAAGAAAAAGTACAAAAGTATTAATTATTAAATATGTTAATATTATTATTACTCATATCATAAATATCAGACTGTGAAATGTTTGATATTGATGAGTACATTGTAGTTATCCGTTTTAAATAGAAAAAAAAGGTCCATCTATACCGACAAAACACTAATAGGAAGTTAAAATTACTTATCGGTACTTCGTGTTATCGAGAAACGAGCAGCTGCGTCAAGATACCATTAGAACGAAGGCGATCGCAGGGCGTGCGACGTTTGAGAGGGGAAGCGTTCCCGCACTTCACCTCGTGCCTCGATTGCACGGAGCTCGTGGGCGTTACTATACGTTAACAACATCGAACTGTTGGCTTTTTCTAGTGTTGTCATTTCTTTTGATATTTACCAGCTAAAACAATCCTTATTTCAATCCGTATTTATTGTTACTCTGTTCAGTTTAAAAATCAATGTACGCCACTGTTTCTTGGGTTATCACGGCTCACAGACTTAACAGTGTCGTGAAACCTTGAAACTGCATTTACCATCTGTGTAAACAGCACATTACGTGCACTTCATACATATGCTGGAGTTATGATGTATGTTAAGGTCACATTCTTTAGTGAACCACGTAATATTGAGCCAAAACAAGAATTCAAATATATATTTTTTGGCTATTCTATCTATCCCTACCGGCTTATTCCCTCTAGTAGGAAAAAAATGAAGGTATTTCCTCTTCTCCGTACTAGAAGGGAAATTTTTGGTTTGTTCCACACTGAAACAGTTCCATCCGCTCATCCTGTTGTACCCCCTACAGCCTCCATATCCTATTAAGGTGATAGAAATTCCTAAAATGCTTGTCATTACTACGGTTTTTGTTCTTTTTAATAACTATGTATATAATAGTTTCAGGGAATTGACACGATAAAATAAACAATATTGAGTTTCTCTGTAACAAATGAAACGTCGTTAAAGTCTATTCTTCAGTTAATGTCAATCCCTTTCAACAACATACAAATTCACAATACTATAAACTATATTCGCACTCGAACTCTCCAATCAACCACGCCATCGTCATGTCACCATAGATTACCTATGGTGATATACCATAGATTATATAGAACATCGATATACAAGATCGATAACCTTGTATATCGACCGCGTCCGGAATGCGCGGCAAATTCAAATTGAAGAAATAGATTTTTCTTTACATGTATATGGCGAATATTTTTCAAAAGCAAATATATTTTCCAAAGTATTAGTTTGTTGCTATAAGAAAAGGGAGGAGTCACGAATCGTAACTCGCGTCTAACTCGCTTGTTTCTATAACGATATTTATTATTTCTTAACAACAATAACTTCTTTATTTACTACTAGCTTCTGCCCGCGGCTTCGCCCGCGTGGATTTCGATTATCGCGGTAAATACCCTAAGTCCGTCCCTGGAAAGTACCCTATGTCCGTCCCTGGGTTTCGATCTACCTCCGTACCAAATTTCATCGAAATCGGTTCAGTGGTTTAGCCGTGAAAAGGTAACAGACAGAGTTACTTTTTCGCATTTATAATATTAGTATAGATGTGAATGTTTCTTTTAATTTTCACTATTATTCTGATCTGATTGGAACGAGAATACTCGGTTCGCTGATGAAGGTGAGAATTTCATCCACCAATCTGCAAACTACCTGCTTGATAGACTGCATCTGACAGTGAGATGTAATACACTTCCACTCCCTTTAAAATTTGTTATTATTTTAATCTGATTCCAAATAGAATATTCTGGTTTCCCGATGAAGGAGAACACGATGAGAAAATCATCCACTTTTATCTGACTACAATTACTGTGTCTGGAACGACTGTATCTGACAATTTATGTTATACACTGAAACAGTGATTTATGTTGTATTATTATATTCACAGCAAGAAAAACAGCGGCAGTTGGAAGTGTCAAAAGGTCAGACGATGAGGCTGATGCTTGAACAGGAGCAGAAGTATATCAGGGAATTGCGAAGTGAGTATTCATGTTACCGCTTAACCACATTCCTAAAATATACAGTTTCAAGGATAAAGTTGCAGTTGTAGCTGGTTATAGGCTAGTTTGTTTTCCGGCGACATGTCTATGCCATACCATAAACCTGTGTCTCCCTATGGTTGGATATATGCCTCTCCCAAGTCATTCCGCACAATCCGCTCTTCTCAATTTCGAAGGACATTCCACACTGTATTCCACAGTATGTAGTTATTCGGAGGTGTCGCGTACTGTTCGGTCCAAAAATTATTTTATATCGCGAACCCGTAGGCTGTGGAACGAACTGCCTCAAGAGGTCTTCCTATTAAACTACGACATGGGGTTCTTCAAGAAAGCTGTGAATAGGATTTTTCAAGGTCGGCGGCGCGCCCGCATACCCCCTGGTGTGCGCCCATGGAGGGCGGCGGTAACACTTACCATCACGTGAGACCGCTTGCTCGTCCGCCCTCTTCTCTATAAAAAAAAAAATGTTAGTCTATTCGAGGGCTTGTTTCCCTTGTCTTGTGTATTCGAGGGCTTGTTTGTTGGTTGTTGTGTAGATCCTGCAACAGATATGACCAGAACGCCAGTACTTTAGCTTTACGATTCTGTTTTTTTTTTAATGGACGAATGCGGTAGACGAGCATACAGTCCACCTGATGGTAGGTGGATACTGTCGCCCATGGACATCTGCGATACATGCCAATATTAGTCCAGAATAACAAACGTTGGCACGACCCCGGATGCGCTGCCATCCTTTAGAGATCTAGGAATGGATCTGGAGAAAGGTTTGGGAAATTGGGACGGGGTAGGATGGGAATGGGCTCTGGCACATCTCACTCGCTACAGAAATATACTTACATTAAGGAATATGATAAAGTGGGAAATGCCGTACATTTCAAGGTAGTCTTCTCTGAGAGAGGGGTAACGTGGCCAGTCGAGCGCACCCAGCGGCTGTTGGATTGCAGCGTGCACTCCCCCCTCCCAAATGTGGTGTTTACTGGGGATTTTGGTTCCTATCCAAGTTTCCCGATTATGAATTTTATTAGAAGATTTTTTGTACAAATTGACCTATTAATTGTAATTTTATCTATCAACAAATTGTTCAATCGACAGTATTTCTTTAAGTTTTTTATTTAAGGGCTTTTGTCCCACATGGATATGTCAGCCCCATCATTATATCGACAGTAATATTTGTAGATAAATAAATTGTCCTATCAACGAATTTTAATATTTCTTATTAAATTGAAATATCAATAAATTGTAATATTTATTTACTAATTACTTTTTTGGTGAATTTTTGTAAATTGTAATTAAAAAAAAAAATAGCTATTAATAATGTGTAACATTTTATTTCAGATGAGTTATCAAAAGTTCCCGATGTCAGAAAACAAGCTCAATTAGAATCGGCCGAACAGAGATGCACCACACTACAGCATAAAATCGACGCCATTATGGCCGGGCAGGTAATTAATTATATATATAACTTATATATCTATGACTTATCTATATCCTGAATATATTTATAGCATTGACCAAACAAGCATTAGAACAAATACAAACTCTTTTGCAGCTCATTATTTATAGAATTAACTTATGCATTCAGTTAAATTTGACGAATTTGAACGTTAAATTCAGAGTAATAAGTCATTTATGAATGCAAATATAAGTTTGTAATTGAATGCTCGATTGGTTGATGGATTTGGTAATATAATCAATATGTGTAAATGTTGCACTAGTAAATATGCATTAGTTACTTCAGTTTGTTACGAATTTTACTGTTCGTGACGAAAAGTTCGTATTTGACGTATCCAGGTTATGGAGGAAAAATAATGTAAGCTACATTTTGTGGTCGTAAAACTCACGTATAAATAAATTTTACAGGGGAGAGCCCAGTTTCTGTTATTTTGGGCCTAACATAGTCTCGAACAAAAATAAATTATACACCAATTTGATCTTTAAAATGTCTTAATATCAAAGGGCTTTGCATTTTTTCCAATAAAGACCGGAGAATGTTGCAATAATCATTTTGTTAAGTTGTATTTTGGGGTTATATTTTCAAGTATTTAAACGTATTATTATTTTTCATTTTGTATTTCGTCACAGTATCAGTACTAATATGTAAACTGCAATTCTACCATCAAAATCGGACAATAGAATGCAATCACAATAAATTGCAGTGTACCACAGAGTAATAAATACTAGTGTTATTGTATTATAGATAGCGTCTGAGTCGACTGTAGCTTGCAATTGACAAGTGGCTATAGTTGAAACTATCAGTGAATCAAAAAATTGTTTAAATACTTATAAAATGCGTGAAAATTATTCCCATCTTTATTTTTCATAATGAATTGCAGAATATTTCTCAAAAGAAAGTCCATTTACTAATGCAAACATTATTTTGCTTCATAAACAGGCCTAAAGTGGGCTTTACCTTTTCAGGGTATATGAAGACTTGTCCTAAACCGTCTTACACAGTATTTAACAATTAAGTTTATTACAAAATATTCGTTAAAAGTTACCTAAATTACAAAAATAGTCACAAATGCGTTTTTATTCATGTTTACGATGCGCACACTAGGCGCGCACCTGCCTCGCGTTACGCGAAAGCAGCCCGAGGAATGTGCACTCGGGCCCAAATGTAATAAACTTACTCAATATATCCACCAAAATGGTGGGTAAGCAAATAATCAACAATTTACACAATTTAGAGGTCTCACTTACCCCAGGTGGTTTTGCCCACACACAAATCTGGAAAGTGTACCTACGCTGGTCCCTACTAGACGTGACCTATCTTAGTGTGATTGAATAAATACATAAATTCCCAATAGATACTTGTGTAGTAATCCAAGTCTCGTTCCGTGGTGAGCCGGTGGCCGCTACAGTTCGGCAACTCACACACGGCAGCAAAATCACCTCGAGATATCACTTCCAATACAAGCACAATCACAGCAAATCCAACCAAAACACTCGCGTGGCACAGGATATCAGCGAACAAGTCCTATTACTAGGCGCTAATAACAAATAACAACTGTCCGAAGCCGCGGTGTGAATTTATCTCAATTTAACTCTGCTCGCCGCCGAGCGCGTGTTACTACTCAAATATCAAACCGCCTTCAATATGGCGGGGACAAAAAAATGTTGCTTCGAAATAATCAATGTATGCGGGTATGCAAAGACGCTCGCGCCAATTTCAAACAATTCACTTGTTTCGAGATTATCAATAAAAGTGAAAATATTATTCTGAGCTCTATTTGCGAAGTTATAGAGTTGAAAATACAGTGTTCTGTTTTTGACACTATGAAACGTCAAATGAGATCTTTTACGTTACCTCTAGTTTATTGCATTTGTCATTCTGCAAATACATTTTCAACAATTTTGACTATTTTGCAGCTAGTTTAAATTTTATTTTATATATGTATTTCTACAAATTAGATTTAATAATGCATACAAATTTTTTTTTTTTTTTTTTTTTTACTTTTAAATGTGACTCAAAAATGTGTACCTTTTTAATTTGATTACTTCAGCAATGATACCGTGTTGTTCATTATCGCTAAACATTTCTGAAGTATTTTTATTTTTTTCTCTATGTATAGTTTTACTTTTTTCTCTTAATAAGATTGTTGCGTGTTTCATATCACGTTAATAAATGCGCTTTAAACATTTATATTATTGTAATATAAATTGTATATTCATTTTTTGAGTCGCATTTAGAGAGGCTCGCGCATATTTAACGTGTTGGGCCGAATCGTAGCGCATCGCAAAGATGTTAAACGTATATGGCAGACATGCTTAGCTGTAAAATCGAATATATATTATTTTAAGAAAACATAAAGGGCAACGTAGTAAAACCATTGTAAAACCATTCTGGTTGCAGTGTAATATCTATTATGTTATTCATGTGTGTAATGGCTATAATTCATGATTTATTTATTTGCTAAAAATTAATTGTAAATTGGAAAATTTAAAAGTAGTCCTTTATGTTCGTCTAAAAATGACACACTAAGTTTTAAATGTGCCGTACATTAATTTTTTTCGTATTATTTCGACTGTACGCAAACGTTTTTGCGCTGCGATTCGTGTCGGTCCATCAACAATAAAAATGTGCGTGTGTGTCTTTACAAATATTTAATTTTGTCGGAGGCGAAAGTGATTTTATCATGGAAGTAACAACCATTTGTAACTAACAGTGTCGGGGTTCAATAACCTTTACATGTTCGTCACACGTCTGCTTCTGTGCATTTCTGTTTTTTGTGTTGTCCATTTTGTAGGTTATTATTTGAGACAATTGCGAATATTTACTTACATTTTTTTAAAAGACTATGCATCTTGAAATTAAATCAAACTGTTAAAGTGAGTAGTGAAGAGAAAATATTAGGGGTTAAAGTATGAAATTGCCGATTTGTACTGAAAAATTAAAACTCGTTTTTTTCTAAAATGTAACATATTTATTTAATCAAAATATTTACCCTCATTATCTATACATTGTTGCCATCTACTCGGAAGTTCATTTATGCCTTTGTGATAGAAGTCTGGGAATGTAGATTCGACAAACTGTGTGAAAGCATTTTGTACTGCCTCTTGGGAAGAAAATTTTTTACCACGTAGAAAATTGTCCAAATCACGAAAAAAATGGTAGTCCGTTGGAGCAAGGTCTGGCGAGTACGGAGGATGACGTATGGTTTCTAACTGCAGCTCCTGTAGAGTTACAACGGTTTCTCGTGCAGTGTGAGGTCTTGCGTTATCATGGAGCAATAATGGTGAAGATCGATTCACGAGTCGCGTCTATTTCACTGCTAGTTTCGCCATCATTGTTCGAAGTTCGGCACAGTAAACATCTGCTGTTATTGCTTGACCAGACCTGAGAAAGCTATAGTGAATAACACCATGAATAGACCACCAAACAGTTACCTTTTTATTGGTAAGCTTTGCCTTAGGGCACTGTTGCGGCGTTTGACCTGGGGTCAGCCATTGCATTTTTCGCTTTCGGTTATCGTAAAGAATCCACTTTTCGTCACATGTCACAATTCGATCCAATATTCCTTCATTTCTGTACCGATTCAACAAGGCAACGCAAGTTTCAACACGCGTTTCTTTCTGCAGATCAGTCAAATCATGAGGCACCCATTTTTCATATTTTTTTATCTTATTGATTTGATGCAAATGAGTCTGATTCTATTGATATTTAGAGACGTTTCTGCCGCGTTAGTTCCGCGTCGGAACTCGTATTCAAAGATTACTCGGATTTTCGAAGTATCCATCTTTCCCGTCTAAGCTGAATAAAAAAAACAATTGAAAGTCGAAAATCGAATGTTGCACATTTTTTAAAACAAGAACCTCATAGGTATCATGTGAAAAAATTTTCACTCGAAAATCTCACACCATGAAGGTTTTATGTCAATCCAAAGTATCTATTACTATAAAACGACAATTTCATACTTTAACCCCTATTATTAATAAATATGTTTTGAGTTCGGACATTTAAAAAAATAATTCCTTTAGGCGAAGTTCTTATACTGTTTTTTTGGTTCGATTGATCGATCGATATTATGCTATACATAACGTTCTAGTTAAGAGGGTTTCGGGCTCGGTTGCAGTTTTTGTTTATTCTCGTTTATTTATAAATTTGGGCGAAAAGGGACAAATTATTTTTGTAGGTGGTCAATTATCTTTGTACCTACAAAGATAATTTGTCCCTTTAGGATCATAACGTTGACTTAGACCGCATGGAAGAACTTGGATTGCATACAAAATTAATCTTCGATTGAGTTTCGATCATCTACTGGGAAAGAAACAATCTATTGAAGTGAAAATGAATAAATACCGAGTAAAAGGAAGTGAAAATAAAAATATTTTTTATTGGAAAATGTAATAAAAAACAGGCGATGCATAGAATCAGGCAAACAAATAACAAAATTAAACTAAATTTTGACAAACTTTCGCCGTTTTCGACTAGGTGATGGTTGTGTTTAACTTATACCGTACAAAACATTGCAATATTTTTGTATTATCACTTTCTACCGCCTGTAAGTGTGTGGAGATTTGGTACATGGACACATAAATTTTGATTTGTATGTGAATTTTCAATACACTTTGTATTTGAAATAAATTATAAATAAATTCTTAATTTGCCAAACTGATAGCTAAGTCCGTAAAAGGTTGAAAACTTAGTGTATGCTGTAAGTGGTCGCTGACACAGTGCTGATGTTCAGCCTGCCCCTGATTTTATTGTCGTATTTTACGACAAAATACGACATTGTTTGTCGTCATTTTGCATTTTTTTACTCTTTACAAATTAGTTTTAGTCTCTATACATTGCATTTAAAAATATAGCTCGTTCAATAAAAAATATAGCGTTACTTATTTTTAAATTTTCAAAATCTGTCAATAATTTTGGTAAAACCGTCAAGGATCTAAGAAATCAAAAAGTTCTCAAAGCTAACTTGCACAAGAATGAGTTCTTGTGACTTATTTCTTCGTAAGTATAAATAAAAATAAATTAAAAGGTTATTTTGTTTACTTTTCTTTGTATTTATGTAAGACTACTACCACACTGAGATATAATTTGGCGTATGTATTTGCACAGCATGTAAAATTATAATTATCTTACATTTTAAAAATTTTCTTGAGTTTCTTGTACATATCATTAATACGGTCGATTATTAAGTGTCTGTTTCTATTTCTATCTACGGAGTAGAGACAAATCCATCGCTATAAAATATACGCTTGCAAATGGCCTGTCGATATGCGGCTCCGAGTCGCGTAGTGCAATTGTCTTTTTATGCCATTTTCAGCTGTGTATAACTGTGTTTAAAGTTAAGTTTAAATTGATATCGAATTTGTCGCTTTATCTTTACTCTGTAGTTAGGAATTCAATCTAAATCTCCGCACAACTTGTAAAATTAAACTCTGCGGTCCACCCAGTACATACAATGCAATGTTCCGCACATTAACACTGTGGATTTATCCGCATTAGCCTGCGGATATGTCCGCATCGCATCCGCAGCTCTCGCCTGCGCCATCCACACCACGTCTCAACGTCCGCATGAAAACAAATTTGGAAAAAACTGGATCACCACCTCCAAATAACACGATAGGCTTTCTTAGCGGCATACCTAGATCTCTAAGCAATCTAACCGGGCAGAGTTTAAGAAACTTGCGACAAGCGAGACAGAATAGTAAAATTCAACAAGAAAATCAGCCGCCGTTATTGCGACAGAATTCAGATGAAACGAAACGTCATGTTCACCACAATACAGTACCAATTGTGCCGACGACGTGTCTAGATAACCCTCCGCCATTACCGCCGAGGTCGATAGAAAGGCCGAAGAGAAGTCCGCTAAGTCCGCAACATCCGGGCTTGATAAATCCGCTTGCGAAGCCAAAACCAAGCAGTTCGTCTCCTGTCCACAAATATTACCGACAGTACACCGACAAACCTCAGTCTCCCATGCATCAGTCCATGCCATCTCCTTATAAAGAAGATAATAAACAATTTCGGAAGTCATCTCATTCTTTGGACGGGGAGTTAGATGGGCCTCAACCGAATTCTATAGCGTTACAAATGAGCTATCCGTTGGTGAATGCTCCACCGCCTCCTTTACAG
The DNA here is from genome assembly GCA_914767545.1 of Sesia apiformis. Classification (NCBI taxonomy): domain Eukaryota; kingdom Metazoa; phylum Arthropoda; class Insecta; order Lepidoptera; family Sesiidae; genus Sesia; species Sesia apiformis. The sequence goes on from OU611973.1 coordinate 9,910,641, forward strand.
GTAAATATGGCTGGTTGGGTTTGGTTTAAGGTGTGGTTGTTTTGAAGAGCAATGCTCCAAGTGATACAATTAACCAGTAACGATAAAAAATGACGTATCTAACGGTAGCATTTATATCTGTGCATGTGTCGACGTTGTCACTTTTGGTTCATGTCGGCATATATCGCAGATGTCCAATTGCGACAATATCCATATACCACATGGTAGATCAGGTCCATCTGTAATTTTTTACAGTCCATATTTTGGGAAATCCTGGGTATGTGTTTTTATTTACGACATTTGTAGAATAAATGTAGTAGAAAATAAAAAAATATATATTTAAAAAAAAATCGAAAAGTATGTAATATAATTGAGTTTTATTCATATTCGTATATTTTGTTTATAGTTTTTATATCATTGAAATATCGACTAGAAACTCAAGGTTATATAAATATATGTCCGACATTTGATTGCCCTGCATTGCTCTTTTAATTATAAACACACCTTAAGAAACAATATGTGACGTTATATGAGCAAAGTGACCTCATTGTCGGTATGAAGTTTTTGTTATGATTTTCTAACTTAAAATTAAGTCCTTTCAAGATTATGGTAAAGGAGAACATGGTGTAACATTTTTCAGAAAAAACACTTCTTATATTTTTTAAATGACACTAAAGTCTAGAAATCTGGGAAACTAGAACCAATAATGAGGTCCCATTTCTTAGATCATGTCACATAATGACTCAATCAGTCAATTATTTGTGTATTTTGTTAATTAAGGTGAAGGTGTTCTAACATTATAATTATCACAAGCTTCAATATGCACCGGTTTATGGTATAAATTATTTCGTATATATTTTTTTTTTGTTTTCGATGTATTGCCAATGCTTTTTCGATTCATATTTTCCTTGAAGTTCAGTTTTGCCATTTGAAAATTCAATGTTTTTATCACAATACAAACGTACCTTTTCCACCTTGCTTTAGTTTAAGATTGAATAAATTAAAAAAAAAATATATTTTATAGAGCACAGATTTTCACAAATATAAAAATTAGATTATATGCAACAATATTTTTATAACTCTTCAATCGTAACTAACGTTTGTTTATAATTAATATGATAGAAATAATTTTTCGGACGTTGATTAAGTCATGTAAAACTGCGGCCACTTATGAAACTCATATAGTAATTGATCGGTGGCACTTATATACGAGTACATAGAGATTTTCTGTTACATTTTATGAGATATTGGCATATAAAGACCGTTGACTCTGCAATAACTGTACTGCAGAAGATCTTTCACTTGACATTTTTTAATTCTCTCTCTCTCGACTCATATGGGTTTCAACAATGACTGCAATTTTTAAAAATGACATTTAATCCCCATATTCCATATAGCAGACCTATTGTGAACTTTTAATTAGCAAATTTTATAAAAGAAATACTTGAGAGAAAACGTCATAAAAAATATTAAAGTGTTTACATATTTTCAGTTGTAGATACAGAAGTTATTTGATACTAACATAAGGAAGATATTTGTTGATCCCCGTAAAATTTTGTTTGATATACGCCTGATACAAAACTATACCATCTTTTTAGTCGCTCTGTTGTTCTTTCGTACTTCTAATTCGGGAACACTCAACATTTGACGACTATAAAATTAAAATATATGTGAAACTTTTACAGACGGACATACGAAGTGGTCTACCGGTGTTACATGTCAGAAGTCAATCGTCTCCTGAACATTTGGAGCACGGTTTACCTAGATGTGAGTATAATTTTATCATGACCATAAACAGACCTTGTGACGTCTACTACTGGACATGGGACGTATGCCTCGCGAGTCCACTCTTGTAGAGGTGGAGACGCTCCTCAGTGCTTGTGGTAGCGGCCCTTAGTCGTCCCTTAGTCGCCTTTTACGGCAACCGCGGAAAGAGATGGGTTGGCACTATTCTTAAACCAGCTGAACACCATCCGGCCAATAATTTTATTATATTATCCTGCTGTTTAATAATTGTTTGAATGGACTTGACTGACGACTAAAAAGAAGTCACAAATAGTGCCAGGATGAGGAGAGTGGCAGATCGTGTAGGATCGCGGAAGAAGCCGTAAATTTAGAGTAGAATAGAACATTTTATTTGTTCAAGGTATTGTACCCAGTGGTGGATTGGACAGTGGTGGTCTATAGCCCTAAGCCCCGCTTCCCGAGGGGTCCCCAAATCCCCTCATTTAACAAGTTATTTATATCTAAAATTTACCACCGCTCGATAGCCTAGAGGTATCTCAACTCTACTCACATTTGTGTGATCGTCAGTTCAAATCGTCGATCCGTATCACTGAGTTTCTACTGAAGTACGGATTTTTAAAAATTGTCACTAGTTTCGCAGTGAGAAATCCCGACGCTGCAGAATTTAAAAAAAAAATCTGGAGTATTTGTATTCACCAATCCCCACTGGGCCTCCATAGTGGATTATGGCCTGAAACCCCCTAGTGATTTACCATGGGGCACCTGTGCCCGGCAGTGGGACATTAACCTTTTGAACGCCACGCCATAGATGCATGAGCAGTACCCTGGACCCCACGCTAAAAATTCATTGCAATCGACGACAAAAATCGTAGATTCGAAAAATATATCGATAAAACATGTAATTAGTTTTTGTAAATACTCATTTCAATAATAAAACTATGCAGAAATATAAGAGTTTTAATGTAGATTGTCTACCTAACCACATTTTATTTCTGATTGTGTAGCTCCTGGCATTGTTAGATTAAGTTTTTGATTTACTCAGATACCAGTAGTTGCAAAAAAAAATGTTCTGCATGAAATTTTCATATAAATCTCCTTAGTGCTAACTAGTGCCGGCTGTGGCGTGTGAGGACACTCCTTTTTGAAGACTTAATTTCTTATTTGTTATCATGAAATTTCTCAATACCGAAATACATAATTCAATTTGTTTAATGCCATTAAAATATGAATGGGATTCAATTTTTAATATATGTAAATAAAACAAACAGAAGTAATGATTTAATTAATATCTTTATTTCGTATTTTGGTGACCTGCCGGCTTTTTTGTCGGCTATTTCCGTCGTTGGCGTCCAGGGCAAGTTTTCATTTGTCGGCTATAGCTGACGATGGCGTTCAAAACCCAATAACCTTCATCCCACACTGACTGCCTATCCAATCCTGGGCGGTTTTTTGTTTTAAATCCATCATAATCCATAGCTTTTTTGTTTACAGCGAGTGCTTTAGAAGAAAAAGAGGCTTGGGAAAGAGGAACACCACCTCCTGGTACTCCACCACCACCTTATGCTCACAACACACAGGTACGTCCACAGATAGAGGGATATAAGCTGTCCGTCGCTGCGTGCCCGAAGTTGGCGCTAAGCTCCTACTTCTCGCATCGTTCGTTCACTCTATAGTCATTACAATACATAAAAATTGCCTATAATTAATTGTAAAAAATCGTCTAAAGTGGTGAAGTGAAGAATCAAGGGAGATGTTTCGTTTCACCGGCGAGTGGTTTCCCATCAGTACAATGTAGTCGTGACGTCACACGCGTGGGCCACGACGCTCTACAAAACCGAAGCTAGCCGATCATAATCGATATGTATTACTTTCGGTCGGGATGTGTTACAGATTTTAAAAATTGGCACTTAGCTCAAGGAAACCCGCGTGCATACTCCAGAAATTACCAAAAAAATCTGGAGTGTGTGGATCCATCAATCCGCACCGGGCTTGCGTGGTAAATTACGGCCCGAAAGCCGCCAGTGATTTACTAGGGGACGTTGTATGCTAATACAAGTTTGTAGGATTTATTTTTACTATAAAGTACCCCAATAGTTGGACGCTGCGTTTTTGGAATAATAAGAGATTTTTCGGAAAATTTAGAGAAATAATTAAATGAGCTGCAAATCGATGGCAGCAAGGTTAAATGTGGGTTAGGTTCTTTGGTGACAATACTGATATTGGAGTACTCAGATGACTTTGAATGTTATTCAAAAATACTTGTAGTTTGTTTTGTTGATCATGATTTGCTGCTCGCTTAAATACAAGCCTTAAAGAATGATGGTCACTTTTGTATGAAATCTGACCTGACCACTGATACAATTGTAATCTATTGTATCTAGAATGAATATTTTGTTTCCCAGATTAATGGGGTGTCTATAAAAATGTTGGTTGGTAAAACTTAATAGCAAAAATCCGGCCCCAATAAGATCCGAGCCTATAACGGCTCAGTCATGCCCGCTCTCATGTACACCTTTGGTGTGCTAAAATGATCTCAGACCAAATTAAACCCTCGATAGGAAAGTCCGTTCAACCATGTCTCTCCACAGGGTGCACCACCTAGGCTCCTGTACGTTGGCAGACTGTGCTTCCGCCGGTGCTTATATCGTCTCTCCCTTATACATACGTTTTTGAAATATATTTTTGCCATAACAAAAATTGTAGTTTATGTTAAAAGCTTTCATTTGGTATTCATGCAGTATATATTTGATATACCGGTCAAAATGACTCATCATTCTTTATTATAAGTTTAACCGCGTACATTAATCAATCGGGGTAGAAGTTAAAAATATAATCTCCCCCTTAATTTATATGATTTTTTTACATTTTACATCGATTTGTTAATGTTTGCAGCCTTGCGCCGACCCACAGAGAGCAATAATATCTATGGAAGAGGATGATTCACCAGCTTCTGTAAGTTTAAGCCTTTTGTTTATCTGTGTATTTGACCCTCAGTCAAATAAATATATAATTCAATGCAATGCAACTAGCTCTTTCAGCATCCACTGCTGGACACTCGTGCATGAGGCATGTGTGGTCTTAAAATGGCACGCATGCCCAAGCGCATGCTCAAGTAGTGCTCTATAGCCCACACCACACGATACATTTTTAGATATAGGAATGGATTTATAGAAAGGGTTAGGAAAAATGAACCAACCTTATTGTTTCCGCGCCATAGCCCATAGAACCCCCCTCCTAGCTGGACGCCATTTCCTCTTCTTAAGTCTTATTCTATACAATAAAGCTAATAAGTTGCTTAGAATTTATCTGCTTACCTTGCAAAATTGTAGAAAAATACAGTTGACTGGCTTCAGACTCACCTACGAACAGACGGAGGATTTCATCAAGATTACCGGATTAAAACACACATATAGATAAATTACATTAAAAAAATAATTAATTATAAAATGTGTATACACACAAACACACACACACACACAAGACTTGTTTTAAACACTAAACATATTTTAGTTTATTTTTCACTATTTAATTATTCTTAGTGTGTACATCAATATATTATTATGTTTATGTTTGTAACAAATTTAATTTAAATGTGTATTTTTCATACGTTAAACCCGTGTAAGCGGAGGCACTGGCTTTCAAGATACAAATTTTTAATCTATGTAGCTTGAGAATCAGAGGCTCACTCAAAATTCGGTATGTAAATATTGATAGAAATAACGACTATTTCAGTATGTCATATCATATGTTCTATTTTTTTTTTTTATGGACGAAAGCGGCAGACGAGCATATAGTCGACCTGATGGTAAGTGGATACTGTAGCCCATAGACATTCGTGATACATGCTAACATTAGTCCAAAATGCCAAACGTTGGCACGCCCCCGGATGCACTGCCTACCTTTGGAGATGTAGGAATGGATTTGGAGAAAGGATCGAGGAAATGGGGAGGGATAGGATGGGAATGGGCTCTGGCACATCTCACTCACTACCGTAACACGTACGTACGTATGTGTATACTGTGACAGATTGAGGTTACAAGTTACATGTTGTTGCAGGACAATTCCACGTATTCCGGTCTGTTCTCGAACGTTCGGTCAGTTCGCGAGTCCAATGTAAGGACAACGGTTTTACTGAATTGGCTGCTCGGCGAAAGGAGGTAAGTAACGGTTGAGGGTTTTGAAAATTGGTTATACAGTAATCCCCCCTATAACACGGTACTCTTATAACGCATTTTCATATTACGCGATTTCAATCCCCCGTATAATACGGGCATTCCCCCATATAACGCGGGGATTTCCCACATTATATTTCTGTATGTACTGTGAAATTTATAATGATAGTGTAATTTATTTGAAATTAACTGTTTTTTTAGTTCATATGCATAAGTTTTTTATTTAAAATGTTCTTAGTTTAGTTTGATTTTAATAAAACGTACGTATTTCGTTCATAATATAGTTTTTTCTTAATATTCGATTTAAACTCCCTTTAGCGAGAAAAGTTAAACGTGAATAATTTATACGTAACGCGTTATACGGGGTCGTAAAACCGCGTTATACAGGAATACTCCTACAACACGTTTTCCTATAACGCGGAACCAATCTACCGTGTTATAGGGGGGATTACTGTATTTTGGTTTTTTAAGCTTCATTGGCTTGATTAATAAGTGGAATCCGCTATTGGCTGCAAATTGTTATACTACAATGTTAATGTATTCAACTTCATATTCGCTGTTGAATTACCAATATACAGGATGTCCCGGAAAGAATGGATAAGCCTGAAACACCTTATAGTAGAACACCTTATATTTTTTTCACATTATTTTCCGTATCTCTGCACCACGGCTACAATTAAATTAAATCCGTCGGTTTTTTGGTGTTATAATATTCTTCATGGACTATACCAATAGATATGCAGTAAATAGTATTAATAGCTATTACATTTAAAAAAAAAAAAAAAACTGAACTTCAATTTTCAGCATGAAATGCGGTAAATATTTTTTTTTGTAAAAGTTCAAGCGTCTTGGGTGTAAAAAAAATGTATGAAGACCTAAGTGGCCAACTATTTCAAAAAAATGCGTGTTTAATACAGATTTCAAAATGGTATCATACATCCTTTTACCTAATCTAAATACGAGGTTATTGCTATTAATGTGCAGAAGGAGGAAATTCGACTAAATTACAAAATTTAAAAAACTAGATCATTTCTTGTCTTAAACTGTACCTGATCCTAAGGGCTTCATAAAAAACAACGTTACACATTGAAAATACTTAATTTAACCTACTTCCACAGCGAGTTCAAGTTCAACCAAATGAAATTATTTTTTGATAATGTTTAAAATAGTTTCGTGAAGGTCGTGTACCCTTGATATTTGCTACCTGAGCGTGCTCTGCACTACCCCTCTTCATGTGAGACAATGAGAGTTTGAGTTAGTTGAGTGTGAGCGAGCGAGAAAGAGTAAAATGTAATAAACAGCGCCGTTAATAAATAACTGGTAAGGTAAGCTTTCAGTGCGTCATCCGACTTGTTCGACATCCCATGTGTTTATTTCGTTTCCATTTCGCTAACGCACGTCACCCGGATTACCGCGTATTCATCAGAGTCCACGGTTGTTACTCGGAAGGAAGAATACCTGGCAGCGGTGTTGGTGGTACTAGCACTGGAAGAGTCAACACTGAAGAGAATGGATACTTCAACATGCACAATCTCCACAGCTGGCAACTATCGAATCCGCATCTAATGAGAGAAGATAGATTCCAGTACCAGTTCAAAATAAATTATTGGACCGGCATATTGAACGGAAAGATAATTGGCACATTTGAACTGCCCGGGAACTTATCTGGCCAAAGCTATTTGGACTTTCTTCGAAATGATCTGAAAAATTTAATGGAAGAGGTGCCCGAGGAGGTGAGAGAATCCCATTGGTTCCAAAATGATGGATGTCCTGCGCACTATGCAGTAAACGTTCGTGCGTATTTGAATTCCACATACCCAGATAGATGGATTGGCCGTCTGGGGCCCATTTTGTAGCCTCCACGTTTCCCGGACTTAAATCCGCTGGATTTTTTTTACTGGGGCTGCCTAAAAGAAGAGGTTTACTCCAAGCCGTTTAGAAATTTAGAAGAGTTACGCAGCCGTGTCCGAGAAGCCGCTTCAAAAATTACTCACCGGCGTTATGCGCGACTACTTAAAAGAGCTTTTATTCGGAGATGTCGGGCGTGTATCAGAGTCGGTGGCAGAGAGTTTGAGCATTTACTGTAAATGTACACGTCAAATAAAGTTTTATTAATGTTTAACATTATTTTTTAATAAACCCTTATGGTCAGGTACAGTTTAAGACGTTACTCCTTCTGCACATTAATAGCAATAACCTCGTATTTACATTAGGTAAAAGGATGTATGATACCATTTTGAAATCTGTATTAAACACGCATTTTTTTAAAATAGTTGGCCACTTAGGTCTTCATCCATTTTTTTTACACCCAAGACGCTTGAACTTTTACAAAAAAAAATATTTACCGCATTTCATGCTGAAAATTGAAGTTCAGTTTTTTTTTTTTTAAAAAAAGTGTAATAGCTATTCATACTATTTACTGCATATCTATTGGTATAGTCCATGAAGAATATTATAACTCCAAAAAACCGTCGGATTTAATTAAATTGTAGCCGTGGTGTAGAGATACGTAAAATAATGTGAAAAAAAATGTTTTTTTTTTCTAAATGATATATCTTAGATACTACTTGGGATAGATTTTTTTTCGTATTTTATTTTGAGCGCCCAATAGCTCTACTTTAAGGTGTTTCAGGCTTATCCATTCTTTCCGGGACACCCTGTATAAATAATTATTGCAAATCACTATGAACGTGTCTTTACTTTTGATTATTCTGATGGCATTATTTGTTTGTTTGTTTGTAGGTGCGCAAGCGCAAACCTACTCCTCGTAATAACGGATGGATACAGATCGGATGCCACTGCTTCTAATGCGACTTTGAGGCGATGGGCTTATGAGATACAGTCGACTTTCCTCATGCCTAATGCTGTAAGTCACTATGGGCAACCGATGATAGGGGTAACTGAGGACACGGGGTATTTGTGATTAAGGGTAATTGTGCATAGGGATATTTGTTAACGGGATTAATTGATAATGGGAATAATTCTGAACAAGAAAAATTAAGAACATTTATACAAAAGAACTTGACTAAATATTTGTCTGTTTGTGTGTTATCTATCTATCACAATATGCAAAAACATCCTATTACATAGCCTCTAATTTTACAGTTCATTCCTAATTATCTCAATAGACCTTAACAGAGCGATAGATAATACAATTATGAACTGGGAAAATAATCAACAATAATGGTGATAGGGTATTTTTTCTAATTTTAGTAATTTGGGAGATTTTGGTGTATTTTTATATAGAGCAGGCCAATGTAGATTAGATAACAACAAGTTATAACATTTTGAAGTTTTCATTTATTAAAAGTAGCGTGACGTCACAGTAACGGCTTCATGCATAGACTTGTCACTGGTCTTCATGTACTCTACAATCATACACAGGGTGACTGTATAAATTTTGAGATAGTCAAATTTCAGAAAGAGAACTCATTTGAGCTGTACCGTTTTTAAAACATCATTTATCCTATTGTATTTACTCCGTCGCCATTGTAAGCGTACGTATTATATGAATCTCCTCGCAATTACTAGAGGAATCCTGTTCCCAGCAGTGGGACTTCACAAGCTGATACCAATTTGCTGTAGCCAGTTTAAAATATCCTTTAAATATTATTTAATAGAATTATTCTTTACAGGTCTTGCAATTAAGTGGTGTTGATGAGAATATGGCAAATGAAATAGAACATGTTTTAGTTAATGGTAAGATTTTTGTTATTATTTTTTTTTCCCATAACTAACTCGAAAGTCCTAACCTAATTCCGATCTTCTACCTTAATCCGACCACTGTTTTTTTTTTTAAATATTAATCGGGAGTTTTTTCGATTTAAAAGCATCATTGCATATTGTTGTAACGGGTGACCTGTATATTTATTTTCTTGGAAATCTCTTTCAAATTGATTTGAATCCCTTTATTGATTGGTTTGAATCGACAACTCATACGAGTATAGTATACAATTATAATAAACTCATTTGACGACCGATTGGCTTATTTGGTAGTGCCTCTGCCTGCTGTATTAAAGGTCCTGGGTGCGATTCCCGTTCGGACATTCGTTTGTTTACAGACAAATTTATATTCGTGTGTCTCATTGTATTCGACTTTGTGTGTGTCTCCGGACCCACGACACAGGGAATATATATATTTGTAAGTTATATTGCTGATATTCAGTACCTCTAGATATCTAGATTCCGAAATCTACATAAAATTTTAGAAATTTTCTGTTTTTGTTATTTTTTTATAACAGTCACAGTACTCATTTTATTAAATACTAGCCGTGTGCCCGATGAGATTTCACATCGGCAACTTCAAAAATGACGCACTTCCCCTACAAACTCTAGTCCCTTATTTTGCACCCTTAGATAATGAATTTTCAAAAATCCTTTCTTAGTGCTCACCTACGTTGTATAAGGAACTGCTGTGCAAAATTTCATGCTTCTAGAGCCACCGGTTTAGACTGTGCGCTGTCTGTCGGTCAGTGCGTTGAATTTTATCAAGTGGATTTATGTGTAATCCGTGTTTGTCTATTAGTTTTCTTACGTCTAGTTTAATCACTTATATTCCCTGTAACGTACATATGTATTAGTGTCAGAATGTCGGGAAACCTAATAAATATATATATTTTTTTATTTATTTATTTATTCAAAAGAAACTTAAATAGTAGGTATACATATATTTCCGCCAAACTGATGACAGTTTAACAAAATGTAATAAGTTACCAAGTAAAATTAAGTTTACCAAATAACCAAATGATAACAAAGAAAAAAATCTCCCGCTAATGATGTTCAAATCCCATTATTTCATATGTAATACATATTAAACCATTTAAAATGACAGCGCATTTGTGTGATCGTGACTTCAAATCCTCGCCCCATACACCACTGAATATATACTTAAGTACGGATTTTTTAAAATTGTTACTAACTCGCCGGTGAGGGAAAACACCTTCAGGTGCTTCAGAAATAATTAAAAAATCTGGAGTATGGAATCTGGAGGACTGCAGTCCGCACCGTGCTCGCGTAGCGGATTACGGCCCGAAAGCCCCCAGTGATTTGCTAGGGAAGGCCTGTGCCCTGCAGGGGGACGTTATAGGCTGATACTAGATATCATGCCATCAGCTCTCCACTGAATAGGTCTCTTCCAAGGCTCGCCATCACAAACGATCTCCCCTGAAGTACATGTGCCGTAAATCTGCACCGGGCCTGCGTGGTTGCAGCCCGAAACCCAGTGGTTTACTAGGGGAAGACTCTGGCCTGTAGTGGGACGTTATAGGCTGATACAAGTACTAAATTACTCAATATTTGTCCATGACAGAACATGACAAAGACGAAATCCTCCGCTCTGTATTCCGCAAAGCACGCCACAAGGCCAAAGAGGAGTTAAGTCAGCAATTGACAGAATTTCAAGTGAAGAGGCAAGTCGGGCTCGGGACTATGTATGGACCTGAAGACTCTGTTATTGAGAAGTGCGACGTTGATAAGGCTCAGGTGAGATTTTTGCTCAAATTATATATTTTTTTTAATTTTATTTATATATTTTGCTGTACACACAAAACAATATTGCGATATATCGTCGTTGGGAATTTAAAATCCCTTGTGTGTCAATTTTATAGTTTTGGGATATGCAATAAAAGCTCAATAGTAAATAAAAAAGTGAGGGGACCTATTTGTGATTTTTTAAGTAAGGATAAAGAGTATTAATGATGTCAGTGTGAAATATAATTTAGAAATGATTTGAAGTTGTAAAAAAATTTTTTTTTTCTCAAATTAGAGGTTTTGTTTTGCCCGTAAATTGCACATTGGATTTTTTCTGTATTAAATGAAATAATCTAAAATTTATTAATATTTTAGAAAAAAGTAATCTCAGTATCTTTGTAACTTTTGAAATACATACATACAATTAAAAAGCAAAGAAAAAATAAAATGTACCGTTCGAAGTTTAATAAAAACAGAATTAATGTTTTCAAGTAGTTTGTACAAATGTTAAAGGGTCACAGAATGAGTGATGGTCTAGGTCAATAAGGTCTTTGTCTCTGCGATATTTTACATATGGATTAAATGAGATAAGCTGTACAAAAGGTGAGCTTATCTCCTCTGGAGATCTCTTCCAGCAGACCCAAGAAATAAGAGACATTGTTCGGAGCAGAACAGGCGTGCGTAGTGCGTATTAAATAAAATTATTAATAATACATATATAGGATATGTTATATACAAAAATATTATATGTTATATACAAAATAGTGCAGTGTAATATACGAGTAGACTATGAGGAATGAAAATCCCTCGTGTTCAGATTAATTGAACCACAAGGAACATTGATTCCTCGTGGTCAGGTCAATCGGACAGTCATTCGCGGTACATGCCAACATCAGTCTTCTGTGGTAATGGTAGTCTTTTGTGAGAGGGGGTAACGAGGCCAGTCGACGGCGTTCAGCGCCTGTTGAATTGCAGCGTGCACCCTCCCCCTCCGTATGTCCGAATTCGTTTATTTTAAACTAAAAAAAAGATGGTTGTTTTGCTTTGTTATCGTTTAGTAATTCGTGATTAATGGTGTGCAGGAGCAAGTTGTAGTCGAGCGGTTAATGTGCGCGCGTTTAAGCAGCGTGTACACTGGCGGTCCGGCCGGCTGCTCGCCGGAGGCGCACGCTGCGTTAGTAGCCGCCCTTATCGCCGCCGCTGTGTGCTTGCATTGCAGGTGAGTGTGCTGTTTGATACATCTGTATGTTTCTTCACAGCTCGATACTGTTACTATTTACAGGGAGTCAGAGCGAAATCAAAAAAACATGCAAGATTATAATTTACAAGTATAATTTGTAAGCAGTGAGTGCTACACGCATTCAAGCGCGTTAAAGCACTGCGTTCAACGCACATTTTACAGACGCGGCGGGCCGCAGCTCAACGCAATAATTTAAGCTGTTGACATTCAATCCTTGACGTCATCGCACACCGAACAACTCCCGAATTAACGTCCATTCAACGCACATTAAGACGGCACACCGCGTAACATCGGCGGATCGGCTCATAAATACTGGTGGCAAGCGATCCCCCAGTGTCCGCCTCTAGCCCGCTGTAATATGCGCGAGCCCTTTATACTATCGACTATCATAAACCTAGTGCGCCCCTCCATTCCTTCGTAGCACTGTCATAGCACACAGCGGTCGTTGCTAAGTTGCTACGTTGCTATTGTAACTAAAAATACGTTTCTAGTGATGATTAGACTTTGTATTTTTCTTTGATGGCCGCGATAAGAGTGCGACTGTATGAAACGGGGTGATGATATCGTGTCGAGTTATTAATCATTACTGATGGTACACATACGCGTATGACTCGCAGTAGTATAATGTTGTGTGTGGTTTCGGTATTTTAATGTTGTATAGCTTAAATAAGGAATCGTTAGAAATTAATCGCAAGTAAATGACAGAAGTGATACTGCGTCAACGCACTCGTGTACATAGATCATAATTGAACTCAGTTCAAGTGGTGGGGCTTCTTCAAGTCGCAATACCAGCCAGTTCTCACTTCGGGAATTTATTAGTAAACGTGAATAACATAAAAATCATTGTAACAACACTGGAACTAACTTAACCCTAATAAGGTGTTTTTTATATCTATAGTCGGACTATAGTGTGGGACTACTACCTATACTATAATAAAAGTGGTGGAATGTTCACAAAAGTAGTACTATTGACTGTGAAGCCTTTATCGGAGAGCAGTTGGCACGACTTTACGGATCAAATGTGAGATAGCAAATGAGTCAAAGCACGGACATTTGACATTTGGAGCGAATTTGAAGTTTGCATTAGCGACTACGGTCGCTGATGCTGCAACAAGAAGCTCAGTGACTACTCGAAAGAGTATTGTTAGTGTGTGCACTGCAGCAGAGTGCCCTGTGACCCACACACCTTGTGTGTGTTCTTACACAAATATTTTTGTACATTCGCGGCCTTTTTATAGTGAAAATAAGTAAAGATTACATAAATATTCATAGAACGGAATATTGTCCATCTAATTCGAATATCTTTCGTCATTTTGCTGGCAGAGCCCATTATCCCATCGCTATAAAGTTTTTGGTGTTTCTGAGCGAAGAACACATTTAAATGGTTTATACAGAATGTAATTGAATGTAATTTTATTCCATTTAGATAATTTTTTAAAGAGCGGAGTAAATGATAATCCAAAGGGGCTATGTCTGTACTGTATGGAGGATGCATTAAAACTTCTCAGCCAAGTTCAATCAATTATGTTTAGTCAGATGTATGCGGTCGAGCATTGTCATGATGGAAAACTACACCTTTTCTATTCATTAATTCTGGCCGTTTTTCTTCAAGTGTTTGATTCAATTTTACTAATTGCTGATAGTGTAGACATCAGAATTAATCGTTTGACCATGTGGCAAAATCTCGTAACACACAATGCCTTTCCACTCCCACCATACACATAGGATGACTTTGTTTGGAGTGAGGTCTGGCTTTGGGACTATTTGTGATGGCTCACCTTGCTTAGACCAATATCGTTTTGGAACATTGTTATTGTAGGTGATCCACTTCTTCACCAAAATGCATTTGTGCCGTTTGTCCTAAGGAGGGCAGTTAATATCTCGTTTGTATTCAAATCGGTAGTTCCATAATAACGATGGTGGAAACTTTTCAATTTATCTCAAACTCAACGCCAACACATAAATATTATATTTTTGAATAGAGAATAGAAAATTAAAAAGATTAAGAGAACTTAAAACTATAAATTTCATTTAAACATATATTTTTTTTAAATGTACTACAAAAATTAGCGAATTCTCCCTACCGACTACTGTTGGCCCCTTCTTAAAACTACTTCACATTTTAATAGTTCGTGTACTTTTAATAATAAATAACTAAATAATTGTAAAAAAAAACTAATATAGTGTCATTACTATGTTTCGTATTCGCTACCTACATAATAAACGTCATAATTGTATAACACAAATAACAACTTGACACAAGGAAAAAATACCACAAATGTCGGGTAGGGACAATATTTTCCTGTGTCACAACTAAAGTATTACTGTAGTTAAATTTAACTCGTCTGTGACACGATGCGTCAATTATTATGTTTATTAATAGTTTTTAATGATTAACAATGGTGAATTTTACGGAGCTTAATGAGTGTGAGGCGAGGGAAGTCAGGAGACGATGGTGGCAGTCGCCGAAGACCAAAAATAAGAAAAGGACCAAGCAAAACGCGTGAGTTGTTGAAATTCTCGGAATGTTAGGTGGTTTTTAGGTTAGACGTTAACGAATTTAACAATGTTTTTATTTATTTACTCACGGTACACCAAGAGTATATAAGAGTATTTATGATCAGAACACATTCTGACTATGAATTCAAATTGTATTATATTTTTTTATTATACATATATAAGACGAGGTACACGAGGAGGCCCGAGGAGGGCCGTGCCCCGCAGAGGACTGAAAGGGCTGATTGCATTGCATATATAATAATATACATTATAATGAAATCATAACAAACCCGTATTTGTGCATGAAATATTTTTTTGTCAAAAAGTGATTGTTGAAATATAAAGTATGAATGATGAATGAATGAATGTTTTTCCGTCTGAACAGAAAACTACTGGGCGGATTTTAATTAAACTTGGCATAGTCGTGGCGGGTCATTGCACTTGTCCCAACTAGGTAGGGATGAATGCATTTTTTTACACTCGACCCTACTAGACAGTTGGGACAGGTGTAATTAAATAAATAAATCAGATCTTTACGATTATGATTAAGGAGTCGGAATTTTTAATCTTTAATTATGTCTAAATTAATTAATTATTTAAAATCTGGGTTTTATTGCCGTCGGACGTAATCGATAAAATCATAAAATTCATCGATAATAACTAAAAATGGTGGTATTCTATAGTCGGCGGACAGCACACGGCACTGTCAGAATAATGTTATGAAGATAATGGAATCTGCCGGTGATGATGATGTGTTTGTCGATAGACCGGCGGCCGTGGCGGCGGTCGTGGGCGGCTCTCGGGGCACTTTCTTGCAGAGGGACAAGCACTACAAGCAGAGGGTCAAACAGTTGGCCAAGCAACACCCGCAACCTGTGAGTATACATACTGTAGCCATAGTAAAGAGTTAATGATTCCGAAGCGCATGCGCATGGGACGCGCAGTGTGGGACGCGCTCCGGCCACGCAGTGGTGGTTGGACGAGAAGAACCGGCGATCGCGTGTGGTGGCGAGCTTTGGGAGAGGTCTATATCCAGCAATGAAGAGACATAGGCTGATGGTATATAATGTTTACTAATTTACTAAACAGGTTAATTTACATTACAGGTTGTCCTAGTGCCGGGGGCGGGGCTTCATTTAATATGTGTTCAATGGTTATTAGCAATTTAAATGATTTAGTATTATTGGAACGAAGTTCCTTTACGCGGCTTGCGGTAGGTGTGATTCGAGAGAAAATGTCGTTACATTATGGCGTATGGAGGGGGTACAAATCTTACGTGACTTTTCACGTAAGATTTGTACCCCCTCCATACGCCTTTCTCTGTGTGTGTGTGCGTGCGAGTGTCGAGAGCGAGACTCGAGCAGAATAACAGACGTGCAGACTAGTGCGTGGCCGGTTGTATAACCTAAATTTTTGATTTGATTCCTTATTTTAAATTATTTGCATTGAAAATATGATACAAAATAAAAAAAAAATACATGAACTATACACTATAAACTATACAAATTTTATTTCGAATTACATTCGGAGTAAAAAAAAATGCGTGAGGATCTTCGTTCCTGACGGGGGTCCCCTGACCGTACACGCATTTTTTTATTAATGATTAAAATGTATTATAAGAAAACAAGCTAACTATTGTAGAAAGTAGTACATCACACGTTTTATGCAGCCGTTAGAACTGCGACTTCATGTAAGCACCAGATTTTTTATGGAATGAACGTGTTGGACGGGCGCATACTCCACGTAAATGCATAATTTATATAAATCGTAATTATAAATGTCAAATGACTAAACAACTTGGTGGTTAGTGGATATTGTCGCCTTGTGACATGCGCGATACTCGTACATACAGACATCAGTCCGCAATGAAAAATGTTGGCCCTGGATGCGTTGCCTACCTTTGGAGATATAAAAATAAATAAAATTGAAAAAGTTCTTTACTTCAGGATAACTAGAAACCCATGAGTGTTATTATGTTTATTTTTAAATTTTAATTTATTATTAATAATTCGTTTTAATATAAAAAGTATATATGTTTTTGTTTAGTGAAAGAATATGAATGAAATTGGGGTCTAAATATGTATTAAAAAATTAAAAAATGTAATTGTAAAATATAATTGTCATAGACGCAACGCTACCCAGAAAACGACGCTTAAAATTGATCGAATTATATTAGTATCGTATGGTGGTATAACTCGATCAATTTTAAGCGTCGTTTTCTTGGAAGCGTTGCGTCTATGACAATTAATATTTCACATCGGTGGATTATATGGTTCGTCATATGTTAAATCCGACCTATTAGAACGGCTCAATTATACGTGATAAAAACAATTCTGTTATATTTGCTGTGTGTCCAATGGCTATGCCGGTATCCAAATCAATTATATTAAAAAAAGCAGATTTGTCACAGGGAATTATCCTGTCTCTGTATTTTGGTTTATCGATGCTAAAGGGTTGTTCTTTCATAACAGTTCGTGGTTCGCGGCCACCACTTGCAGTTGCAAGCGTTGACTTCTGTTGGCCACTGCCACCACTGCGACAATGTCATATGGGGACTTGCGCCGCAAGCTTACGTGTGCACTGGTAAGCTTATGCAGGCTTTTAGCTTTGAAATGTTTTTTATATATGTATAGATATGAGTGTGTAATGTTCTACTTCAGGGTACTAGATAGATATACTTTATTGTACACCAAAACATACAGAAGAGAATCACTAAAGTGCAAGTAATTAGAAGTACGGCTTTATCGCTAAAGCCATTTCTTACAGTCGACCTTTGGGTGGTAAGAAGTCTAGACGAGTAGAGGTAGATGGCGCTACCTCTACTCAATACAACGTGTCACCGAAGTAAGTTACAACCTGAAACATGTCAACCAATATGGAACATATAAAATCGTTCTCGCGAAAAATCAAATTATTTTTGGTAATAGATCGTAACTTACAAATGTGTAAGGTTTTGTTGTGCTGTCTAAAATGTTCGGCTCGAGCGACGCGCGTAGAATAAAATATATACAAGAGTTGTACTATAAATAATAAAAAAAAAACCTATTGTAAAAACTGGAAGAATTGATTCTATCGATACTCACTGAACAATCTATCTTTAGCTTTAGCGTTGTTACAGTCACACGATGTATAGATATAAGTTTGTAATGTCCGTGCGACCTATGTCAATATCTAGTGAGACCTATCTCAATGTCCAGTGGGAGCTACGTCAATGTCCAGTTGGACCTATGTCAATGTGTAGTGGTATCTATCTCAGTGTCCCACTGCATTGGGGGAATTTGTGGATTTGTATAAAGTCTCTTACATGCTACAATTTTCTTTTAAAATTTGTGTATTTTTTAGCGTCTAGCTTTGATTGAAAACAATTTTTACAAAGATGAGGATCTTTGTAAAAATTTTTTAGCTTTCACAACATTTCTACATTTTTTCACACTATACCTTTATTATTCTTATTAAATTACTTAATAAATTAATTATTTATTGAAAATAATTGAAATTTTATTGAAATAAAAAAAAGTGACGACCCCATCTCTACCCTCGAGTGTTGTAAAAAAAAAGATTAAGGGAAAACAAAGCGGCTACCACAAGCACCGCCTCTACAAGAGTGGACTCGCCAACCTGCATGGCGATTTAAGGGGATACATCCTTCATGTACAAAACAATGTGCATGCCAAAAAAGGGGCTAGTGTCCAGCAGTGAATACTTAAGGTAATGGATGGATACTTAAGACTGTTTAAAATATTTTTTTTTTTATATTATTCATGTGCAGACTGCAAGTTGCGCGTGCACCGGTCCTGTGCTAAATTCGTAGAGGAAGGTTGTTGCTTGGACGGAGAACATCACACCAAGAGAATATCAAGATTCATGGAGAGGATACACCAGCCTAACAGTAAGTGTTGTACATATTATTTTTATTTTATCACCAGCGACTTCGTTCGCGTGAACTTTAAGAGTGATTCCCGCGGGAACTCTGTAACGGATCGGGATAAAATGTACCGTAAATGTTAACCCGGGACATAAGCTATAACTATGCTAAGTTTCATTAAATAATGTTCAGTGGTATTTGCGTGATGCTCTCTCAAACAGACAAGACAAAAATTCTAAAGATTGTTGTTTTGGTCTCTGTATTGTTCTTAGAGTATACACTACAAGGATTGTTCTCAAAAAATATTTAATGTACAGACATGATTCTGTTACGTTTTTATTATACATATGTATAGATTTGGCCTACAATCCCTAATACATTCTCAAGTAATAAACATGAGTATCAACGTCCCAGCGCAGGGCACAGGTCTCCCCTAGTAAACTATTGACGGGTTTCGGGCCCTAATTCACCACGCGGCACCGGTGCGGATTGGTGGATATTTAAGATTTTTTTTTTAATTTCTCTACCATGGGCTTCCTCACGATGTTATATCCCAAACATCACTGTAGTGTTTTCGATGAATTATGCAAGTCCTCTTCTGTTCTGAGTGAGCCTACTATCACTTTACTGAGCGATGCCTGACTGGACATTGACAGGATACGTTTTACACTTTGAAATTGTAAATTACCAAGAAATCTCGACATTGGCTGAATGTGCTAATTACACCATTGGCATATATTAAAAAAAAAAGTTTTAATATTAATTAAAGCCAATAAGTACAACACTTTGAAATTGTAAATTACCAAGAAATCTCGACACTGGCTGAATGTGCTAATTACACCATTGCCACATATTAAAAGAAAAAAGTTTTAATTTTAATTATAGCCAATAAGTACATATCGTCAATAAGGCCCCTTTGCTCAGATAACGTCACACGTATGTATATTAAATGTGTTTTTCCTTTGAACAGGTCAGGACTCTAACGAAAGGAAGTCGAGGAAATCTTCCAGCACCGCACACTTCCTTAATAGTAAGTGATTTTATTTGTTTTCTGTTCTGTAAAATTAGGGTAACTTTTCTATAAATAGAGTAGAATAACAATTAAACTACTTTCAACGGTTTAAATTTAACATTATTTATATCCCGACGTTTCGAACACTTTGCAGTGGACGTGGTCACGGGGTGACTAATTGATTTTATTTGTCACTTGAGTTATTAAGAAATTATTTGAACTACCGTCTGAATTTTTTTTTTAATCATAACATTCCCTATGCACGCAGTATTCGCTCACGGTGTCCAGAGGTCTTGCAGTATTGCGTTGGCCTTGGGATTTAATTAATTTAATGACTGGATCCCAAGCCGGTGGTACTTGCCAACCATCTTCTCTATTGAAATTTGGGTGTTTCTTGATTTCAATAGCCTCGCGTAACATTCTTGGCATGAACTGGGTCTCTCTAGCGAGGGTTTGTGGATTATCAAATTGAATGTAATGGTTGGGTTTGTCCAGAACATGTTCACAAACTGCAGACTTGGTCGAGCGTCTGTTCTTCATGTCAGCTATGTGTTCTTTTATCCGGATACCGATGCTCCTCTTTGTTTGCCCAATGTATGATAACCCGCATTCACAATCAAGATTGTAAACACCTGTATCTTGTAGGGGGATATTGCTCTTGACGACTTAAAACGTACGGAAAATAGCCATATCTCCCTTTTAAAGTCTCTAAACTAACGGCCTTTTAAGAATTTTCTGTATTGTGACGTCATCAAACTTTGAATAGTCATTTTAAAACAGATTTTAAAAATTCTTTCGCCATACAAATAATTTTAGTGTACATTCTTAAATTACGATAAATCCGCTAGTTCTCAATCTTTTTCAACTTCTCAATTAATGCTATTTTATTTTAATTTATTTAGAGAAACCTAAAAAAAGATTTCCTTGCAGTGGAACGAAGCTCCCGTAAAGTCGAAGACGAACAATCCTGGGACAATTCGCAGACGAGAAAAAGTCTAGGTAAGTTATATATATAGATCTAATGTCGACAAATTTCATCGACACACTACCAACACTATTGATATAGAAAATTGTTAATAAGTGTGAAAGTATTTTTATATATTTCGCTTGTGTTGTTTTTACAACGATTCGACGCCACCATTATCGTAGTTATTACTTTACTACTGCCGACTATCGACACCTAGTTACAGTCTTACTCCTGGCAACACTGTTAAGTGATTTTATCGACACTATCGATGTTATTATAGAAAAGTATTCATAACCATTATATTTTCATACTTCTTGCTTGTGTTTTTATAACGACGACACCATTATCTTTCCTAATTATCACAGATTCACTCACTACTGGCAACACTATCGATAAATTTCATCGACAGTATCAACACTATCGATATTAATTCAGAATATCGTTCACAGACGAAACAGTTTCCTTTTATTTTTTGTTTTTCTTTTTTCATAAGGACGACACCATTATCTTAATTAATTTTATTATAGGTTTAATTTAATACTGGCAACACTATCGATATATTTCATCGAAACTCTCGTTATACTACAGAAAATTGTTCATAGATGTGACAGTATTTTTTATATTATAACGATTATTTTATTATTTCGACTTCGACTCGTTGCCCATTTTATTGTTAACCAAATAAGTAATATCCTTAGTACCATATTATGTGCAATTCTCAAATTAGCTAATTTTCAAAATCACACATAATTGTTGTATACCCATTTTTGTTTATATTCATATGTATCCGTACTGAAATCATAAAATAAATTCGAAAAATAACTGTTTTGTTGCCATCTTTTGTCTTGACGAGAGGTCACAGACCATTTTATCTTTAAGGAGGGCTAGCAAATCAATACCGATGAGACTTTATACCAATCAGAGTCCATTTCTGTATCTGTCTGTAGTTTTAGATTGTCACGCGAATTATAACCAGAGGTATCGCGCATCGAAAAACTATGTATTGTTTATTTTTCTTAAAAGAAAATAAAATCTAAACATTTACACTCAGATCTACGACACTACTCATCAATCAAACACCTCAAGGCTGGCCCTATTGTGTTAAAACTTTGCGACTGACAGCATCGACATATGCAACTGTTCAGTTGTCGGAAACCCACCGACAGTCACTTCCCAATAGTCATACAACGGTATGTCAAGGAATTAAATTTAATTAATATTACTAGATGTGGCTTTGGACGTGGTTTATTTTAGAAATATATGTTGTTAACGAAGGTGTGACTTGTTTTTATGGATTATGTCTTGACCTTATCAGTCACAAATAATACTGACACTATATTTAGGAATACACAAGCTGATTGACATATTTCAAAATTTTATATTTATGCATAACGACATAAAATGTAAATATATATAGTAGGGTAATTGTATGATTTTAATTCCCGAGACAAAATTAATCCGAGAAGCATATTACATATTAAAATGATGAACGATAAACGTTACAAAATATAAGAAACAATTTGTTGTTTGCGACTTCGTCCACTTTGACTAGTTTTTACGTATCCATCCAGTCCACCCATCCAACGAACTACACGTATGTCAAATTTGTTAGTGGTTCGTTGATTTCTTAGGGAATAAACAGAAAGAAAATAAAAAAATACAGTCTCATTCCTAATATTAATTAGATTGTCAAAAACTTATTTTAGTCTAACTTTGAGTGAGTGTAGTGTCACAGAAAGCGGATGTTTATATAAAATAAATACATCCGAGTATCATGTTTTTACTAATGTATCGACAAAGTAACAACTAAAACCGTTTGATATATGTCGCAACATCTTTGTGACATTACTCGAGTATGTTATGTTGTGACATATCCAGCAGTGATTTGTATCTTTTGTCTCTTCACGTAGTCCAATATAAATTGATCTGTTGGGTTACAATGAATACATGTACGTTCTCTTTCTATCTTTATATTGCAGCAAAAATAAAAAAATCTATAAACTATGTTTTAACCACACATGAATCCGCGATTGCATTTGTAAAAAAAAACCATTTTGCTATTTCTTTTTTGTTATCTCTACTTTGCGTATCGTTTTTTTTCTCGTTTGGTGGCTAACATTAGATTGATTGTGTTTTTTTATGAAACAAATTGCATATTTTGTAGGTTTTTTTCCAGTTTCTGTGTATTTAGCCGAAGATAATAAGATATATTAAGTATGTAACGCATAAGCGGAGATTAAATGTGTGTGATATTGGATATTGCCGTATAATATACTGTATACTCCAAGGTCCAAGTCTAATGTTTATTCTCTCTGTAAAGTTTTTATAACTTTGTTTATCTATTTTCACTACAGACAAAATTTCTCGAATTGTTTCGACGTCATTACACTATTTTTCGTATACTTGCGGACTAATTGTTTGGCAACATCAACAAAGAGCCGTTTGGGTGATCTTACAGAATGTTTGATAGTCTTAGTAATGACCAATGTTATTTCCATCCCCTCTAATCCTTTTTTCAAGTCCACTACACTTTACGGAAAAAAGAAAAAAAAATATTCGGAGGACTTGTCCTCACTATATTTATATTAACAGTATTATTTTATTGAAGAAATAAAATGTTAAAAACGTCGGACCAAATTAATAAATTCTTTCAATGGCTAAATTAATACATATGGATATAGGCTATATTTAGGTTCTCAAGGAAGTCGTTTGTTTGTCTTGTTGTTTTATTTTGGTGTGCAATAAAGAGTTTTATATACCTATCTATCTTATATCTATATAGAAAGTACGGATGGTAGGTCTACGTTGGCTGGTCGTTGCTGATGTTTGTTTGTGCACAATATAGTTCTATAAATAGGTCTGTCATTGTGTGCGTGGTCTAGAACAGGAGGACGGAAATGTTAGTTTGTGTGCAGGTTTACCTAGTTCAGTACTGAAGGGCTTTTTCTCTATATCAACCTACAATCGACTATCGATAAGCGGAATCTATACAGTAGTTTCAAATTTACCGCGGCATTAACATTCAGAATTAAAAAAAGAACTAAATCAAAGGAAGAAATAAACATTTATTCAACAAGACATTTTTTTTATTTAAGTCTTTTATAGATACTATTTATATGTATATGTAGATGGCAGACGTACTGACAGTCCATCTATTGAGTGGACACTGTCGTACTACGATATCTGCCGACATCAGTACACGATGACAAACGCGCTGGTTGAGAATAAACAATGGTTATTCGTTTTGTTTTATCTAAAACTCCCCAAGTTTCTAGCTTGATTTTAAATTAATGAAAGTTTTAACAATACCTTTCGCATTTTTCGCGAATGTCATTAAAATACACATGTAAAATACATGCAAATCATTGCAAATATAGCATGGGGCACATGAAGATCGATCTTCACGCGTCTAAGTTAACTCTTACTAAGATAATGAAATCTACGTTTTCAACAGGCGCGCGCTATTAACGTATTTTTCTTTCTTTTGTTTTAACAATATTAAGTGGCGTTTATGATGACGTCACATTTAAATAATATCAGGTAACTAATTGTAGTGAATGTTTGCACATCTTTCAGGTTGTCAGATTAAACAACCAAAATAAAACAAATATGTATGTAAAAAACAGGCTTTAACTGCAATATTTAAATCAATAAAAAAATTGCATTAGCGCCAAATACTCCCTATAAACTTAGCGAGTCCCCGCACCCTTCAGCTGTAACTGAAAGCTCCAGTGTAACCCGAGGCCTCCCGACCGACGGACGTACGATAAAAATAAAACACGCGAAAGATTATTTATTGTCTATGGTACGCGGCAAAACTGTTTTGACAATACAAAAGCGCGCCAAATATTGACTTGTTGAACAGTGCAGTTTTTTGTTTTGCAAAAGTATTGTTTTTGTTGAAAAGTGATTATTATATTATTTACTTTGAAGTATAAATAGTCATTTTTTGTGTTTAAAAATCATGTAAACATTCTTGTTTTTGCGCGCAAAATGGTTTGAATTTGTTAAAAAAAGTTTGACATTCTCATTAGTGAAATCCAAGAGTTCGTTTTCCAGTTCTAAATTCGAAATTAAACGGATTCGAAAGTTTTGACGGGATCATAAAGTTTGTGGATTCTTCACAATTAAATATTTCAGTTTAAACTTCTAGCTCTTTAAAAATAAGTTTATTAATATCAAAGCGTTCTTTGATTGCGAACCAACCAAGTATCTACCATGACAGTTAATGCTATGGTGTTATTATTATATATTTTGTCCTCCTATGAAAAAAAGACTAGTAACAATTTTTAACAAAAGTATATGCATTAGAGCGGATTAATTTTTTTTCTGTCCCGATTTAGTTGATTTTCGGATTCTACGTTAAATTCTAAGAAAAAAAACTCCACATGACCATATGGCTACGGTGAATTTCGAGTCCGCCAAATTTCGTTTGAAGATTTTGATTTCTGAATAGCTTTGGTGGTTATATATTTCATGACTTTTACGAGATATTAAGCATATCATCTCTCTTCTCTTCTCTTATTGTATGTGTTTTTCGTGATTCATATATTATTGTATGGTACATATGGAACAGCATCACCCCTAGATACAATTTTGGAAAGTAAAATGATGAAAAATATCTCGTAAAAGTCATAAAATATATAACCACCAAAGCTATTCAGAAATCAAAATCTTCAAACGAAATTTGGCGGACTCGTAATTCACCGTAGCCATATGGTAATGTGGAGTTTTTTTCTTAGAATTTAACGTAGAATCCGAAAATCAACTAAATCGGGTAACAAAATTTCTTCTCGAACAAATTGATCCGCTCTAATATGCATGTATCCAGTACATCGTCTTGTGCATTAGGAATGTATGACAGTAAAACGTCACGCTGGCGATGCGGGTTGGCGATTTCACTTGTTCAAGTAGTGCAAATAGATGGTGTAGTTGCTCAGGGCTTGTGGTAGTCGCTTGTTACTCCTTAGTCGCCTTTTATCCATGGGCTTTTATTCTATAGCCGGCCGACAGCCCACGGCACAACGACAGTATACAGTAACATTATATTCGGAAATTAAAAATACACATAGGGTATAAACAATGGTTATTCTGTTTATTTTATCCAGAGCTCCCAAGTTTTCAGTTTGATTTTAAATTAATGAAATTTTTACCAAATTTCTCTTTGCATTATTCGCGAATGTCATCTATGAATGTTTCTACAACTAACCCCCATTTTTTATATTGAATATATTGAGGAAACGATTTGTTGTTCTGCTCAAGGGAGATCGGCACCGAGCGACCTACCTACGTGTCCTGTATATATGTATGTAGGTATTGTGTTTTATGTAGTTAAGCAAATGGAATATATAAATAGATTGATGGTAGTTCAATTGCACTCAATAGTTCAATTGTGTTCATAGAGCTTATTAGTTATATGACGTAGGTACGATCGCGTGCAAAAATCTTTAACCGATTTCCAATTTAATTTAGGGACGAAATTCGTGGATACAACTGCAGGGCGCATTTCTTACCCGATTGAAGTGAAATTGGGCTGAATAATAGTTTTGTAAATAAATCAGATCGTTCAGTAATTCCAAAAACGTGTAACGTTTTGGAATTACCAAATATATATCATAGTCAATTAAACAGTCATAGTCTTAAACGACATCTCGTTTGATAGGACTCGTAAAGCTTTACAAATTTTGTTTTCTAGTGGTTTAAAAATGTCCGTGTGATTAAAATGTTCAGAAATACCACGACAACTCTGCCCGTGGGCGTTGAAAAAGGCGACTAAGGAATAATAAAACCGCTATCATACGACCCGAGGGATTACACCACCTCTAAAAGAGTGGCTCGCCAATCCGCTCTACCAGCGTGGTGTATTAAGGCCTTACATTCCTCGTGCACAAGATATTGCTGCCGTCCGCTAATGACGCTAATAACTAAAAGGCAGCTAAGTGATAACTTTTAGCTTGACAGTGACAAACAGACAGACGGTCCAACTGAGTTTTTCCAATATCTTAAATATTGTCAAAAAAAACGTGGCTATCGATGTCTCTAGGAAATGTGAACAGATACGAAAAAGTTTTTAACACTGATTACAGACATAATTCTAGGAACAGGGCGATAGAGAATTTTCAGCTTTATGACACTATAGAAAATCCGAAATCGACATTTTTTAGTTAGCGTACGACAGTGGACGGTAACTGCGATGGTTACGGTTTTACAGTGCGGATAATAGCATAATCTCCCTGCCGAGTGACGCCTACCATTGATTATTTCCTGCATTTTAAGTTGAAATGTACTTTACTTTAGTTTTATGGGCAAATGAAAACAATTGTCGTGTTTAAATTATTCGTTTTTGTGGCGATGCTTTTTATCTTGATTTGCGTGTTTATAGAATGTATAACGGCAATTTCTTTTTTTTACAAACATGACTTTATGAAAATGTGCCAGAATAAATCGTTAAAAAGCCGTTGTAAATTCGGTTTCATTTAAAAACAATGGCCGTTTAATAAATCAACTTAACAATAACATCGTGCTATAAATACATAAACAGTTTATATTTATTTACTTAATATTTATTTGGATTTTATCTCGCAAAAAACTCGGAGCGTAGCTCTCTCCACAGCTCTCTGAGCGACTTTGAACTTTATGCATCAGGCCTACCGTCAGAGGTCATGTTTCAACATGTCATAATAACTGGTACGGTGCACTGATTGAAGACTTTCGTGTCCAAGCATCGTGGTATAGGTGATGAGAACAGCTGACGCGATAGAAAAGAAATTGTTTTGATTAATATTAAATGATGTTCTGATTACAGGAAAAACTGACTTCCATTATTAAATTGAGTAGCGCATTGCGTTCCGGCGCAATGCGTTTTGTTTACATCATTGCACATGCATTTGTTGAATTGAATACGTTGAGTGGTTTGTTTACTTATTCGCCTAGGAATGTTGGATTCCAAAAATAGCCTAGGCTATTTTTGAATTTCTTGTTATGAATGTAAAGACTAAACATTTGTTTTTCTGGCATTGCTCCGTGACATGTTATTACGAGTACAGTGTCCGTTTACATATGCTCATTTTTCAGAGTTTTACATATTTTTTTCCAAAATACTCAATATCCCTATAAACTAATTAATCCGTGGCTATCAAAGATTACAATACAACAAAAATCATTCATATACATGAAAACTGATAGCTGGGCATCGGCCCATACAAATTTGGTCATTGTCCTTTAGAAAGTAGTCTCGTTTTATCACGTAAAGATTTTTATGAGGAAGTAGTTTCTCGGAATTTAACCCGTAAGGGGATGGAACGGGGTGTCCGAAAGTTTGTGTGGATAAAATATTTGAGGGTTCTATTAACTTGAAACTTGGTATAAATATTCTACAATACAAGTAATTGAATAAAAGTTTTACAGTTTTCAAAATTGTGTTATGGGGCTAAAATACACGGAGTCACAATTAAACATAACTAAATCCACGGCAGCGAAGCGACGAGTAGCAGCTAGTAATGAAATAAAAGCATAGGACCGCGTTTTTCGTGTGTTGCCAAGGACTCTTCTTCTGCCTTCAATAAACCTACTATCACTGTATTGAGCGACTCCCGACTTACTTCGACGGGACTGAACATTAACAGGATACGTTTTAGACTTTGAAATTGTTAATTACGAAGAAAACTTTACATTAGCAGAGTATGCTAATTGCACCATTGCCCATATATGAAAGGAAAAAAAGATACAAATTTCTTCCAAGGGTCGCCACCAATCTGCTCTTCTCATCCAGCTACTATCGGCTCGTTCAAATGTCCCGTGTTAATCTCGTGTTCACACTCCACTTCCGTATATGTGGTCTCCATTCAAAGACTCCTCTACCACACCGGTTACCAGTTCTACCAGATATTTCCTGTCCACTACTACGTTAGCCTGATTCCTGCTAATCTTACTTTTTATCCAGCAAAGAAATTCTGAGTGTAGAAGAGGTTCATTACAGCCTCTGTAAGTAATAGACCTAAATGAAATACAAATTTAAAATAGTGTATGAAATTAGATTTTTATAATCCGAACACTGTATCCCCGTCTCTTCACGTGGATAGCGTAAAAAGACCAAGGAATAACAAATCCGCTACCACAAAAGCCCCAAGGAGCTACATCATCTCTAAATGAGTGAACTCGTCAATCCATTGGCCAGCGTGCCGTTTTAAGGCCCATACCACATCCTTCATGCACAAGACCTCGACGAAGCCCATGTCCAGCAATAGACGACAAAAGAGTTGGTTACGGTCACGTGGTTACTTTTAATCACCTACTCAAATCTAAAAAATATTACCAACATCCCAAATAAAGGAAATAACAGTTTTGCCTACGTCAATACCGGAGTAACGTGAATGTCCGTATAATATTATGTTGACGGCACATATATCGGCGAGGGTTGGACCCAGATTTTCGACGGGAAGGGGCGCGGCCAAGGGCGTACCTATGTTACGTGGGGGAGTCGTGTGGCCACTAAACATGACATTGTACCCGTCTATAACGTCTCACTGCAGGCCACGGGCCTCTCCTAGTAAATCACTGCGTACCGTAATTCACCACGCGGGCCCAGTGTGAAATGGTGGATCACATACTCGTCTTTTTTTTTTATATTTCTGAAGCATGCTGGTTTCCTCACAATGGTTTCTCTCACCGCCGAGCTGGTGACAATTTTATATTGTAACGAACTGTTTAATATAATACCTATCTCGGGTTTTTATTATCGCACCACCCGTCATCGAAACGCAGTACGGATGTACTTTCTTCATAGGAGGCAATCGTGTACTGTTCGGGCTACAAGACAATTTATACCGCGAACCCGAGGAAGGTGGTAGGACCTGCTTCCTAAGATTTTTGCGCTGCGTTACCAATTGGGGATCTTCACCGAGAGCTGTGAATAGATACTTGCAGGGTATGTAGTACGTCTGTAATCATCCTGCTATTGTGACGGTAACACCACTTAACACCACGTGGGCTGTCTGCCTGATTGGCAACTTTAATATAAAAAAAAAACAGTTGTTTCGAATTACGGATTATGTATCGCTTGTTTTATGGCCACGTATGTAACATCAACTAAGGAGATTTCGCCGCGATCGTTTCCTTTTTAACCACGTGAATTTGTTTGTTCATCGCGCTATGCGTAATATTATACTCTTTTCATGACCTTCAGTGGTTATATCCGCTGTCTAGTGGATTTGTATCTTTTATTTTTGTGAAAACAAACGCAAGCAGTACGCTATCTGTAAGCGGTTATTTTCACCCATTGACAATTGTTGTGCTATAAAAATGTGCACTTGAACAAGCCAGAATAGGCATGCGTATACCGTAACCAGTTGCGACGTTTGCTCAGATAATAGAGGGCATTCTTAGCAAATAAATAACACCCAGTCTTCTCTCCAGAAATTTATTTAGCAGTAAAAGTATTAAAATATTAAAAAAACCTGCCGAAACAAATGAAAGGCACTCAAGAATCGGATTTTATAAAACTAAACTGTGTATGAAAAAACGGACCGTTAACAACTACTTCCCCTATTAAGTTGTTTTTTTAAAAAATATATTATTATACAGCCGAATTACAGTAACATGCTGAATTATAAGCGTTTTATGAGTTATTCACAAACATACAAATACACAAGGCTTCACCGAAGTGTGATAGGGGCACGTCTTTATAGATCGAAAATTAGACAGCGAAATTGGAATGAATAAAAAATCAATCCAGTCGAAAAGTTTGAAGTAAGTGCCCACTTAAAATCCATTTTGCCCGGGAATATGTTACAATTACGAGTTTTTCACAATGATTTATGTAATAAAATGCGATATTTTTTATAACTACTGTGTCAATTTTGTATCACTCGGAATAACTAAAACAGCAATATAGAAAATAATTGGACATAGATAGAATTTATAATGGCGCCGTGCTTTAAAATGCCATTCTATTGTCAGAAATTACCCGATAGAAACCTAGTCAGATTTGCCAAACCATCAAAATAAGATGTTTAAAAAATGATAAATAGCTACCTTGTTGAAGTTGAAGAATAACACCGCGAGGAAACCCGCAGTCCGAGGAACATTCAGTCCTAAAACGGATTTGCGTTATTTGAATTCAATTTGCCATAAAAATGGAATAAGAGGAGTAAAATTGAGTATTGTACAGTCGATCACACGTCAATGTAGTCAGAATGGTATGTATGACATCCTAGACATCATTATGAAATTATGATATAATCGATTAACCCAGTCAGCGTGCCCATCCTGCTGTTGATAAGGTCTCAGGTTTGATTTGCGATCCGCCAAACATTTACAGTCAATATCAGCTATTCGCGTTTTGCGGGCTCAGTTCATAACCGATTCGTACCGAGCCCGTATGCCGTTGTTTTTTTTTTAATTCTTGGACAAGCGGGGGGAAGGGGGAATTTTAATGAGGGGGAGAGTGCACGCTGCAATCCAACAGCCGCTGGACGCACTCGACTGGCCACGTTACCCCTCTCTCACAGAAGACTACCTTGAAATGTACTGCATTTCCCACTTTATCTTATTTCCCTAATGTACGTACGTGTTTCGGTAGTGAGTGAGATGTGCCAGAGTCCATTCCCATCCTATCCCTCCCCATTTCCCCAACCCTTTCTCCAAATGCATTTCTATGTCCAAAGGTAGGCAGCGCATCCGGGGGCGTGCCAACGTTTGTCATTTTGGACTAATGTTGGCATGTATCACGGATGTCTATGGGCTACAGTATCCACTTACCATCAGGTGGACTGTATGGTCGTCTACCACCTTCGTCCATAAAAAAAAAAAGCAGATTTTAATCTATCTTGAGACAATAGAAATGTTTAGTTAGTTGTTCCCGCATATTCTACCGAATTAATTGGCGTACAATTTTACTTTTTATGAAAAACGTTGTTTTATGCATGAGGGATGTATGGTCTTAAAACGGTACGCTGGCCGTGTTGGCGAGTCCACTCTTTTAGTGGTGATACAGTTCGTTAGGGCTCGTTAGGGTGTCGTAGTGGCTTTATTATCTCGTAGTTGCCTTTTGCATCCGCGAGAAGAGATTGGATGGTGATAGGTACAGGTGTATTCTAATTATTTTTTCGAGTCCGTACAAATGAAGCCATTAAGATCCCATGGGTGTAGGTTATTATGCCGTCGACTGTACTGCCACCCAAATGTGTCCCTTGTCCCTTCAACTGATTTAATTACTGCGAATATTCCTTTTAAGGTCCATTTGAACGTGTTTTTCGCAAGTCTGCGTGTTTTTTTACTCAAACGGAAGGTTTATTCAATGGCTGTTGTTTGTCATCAATTGCACTTTTTATGTTGGATTTCGATTGGAAAAACAATTAGAAATTAGACGTTGTCAATAAGAAAATGCTCAGTTAGCAAGGTAAATAATTTTAGCTTGTGCGGGATATTATCGGCAACATACACGGTCTTCTCTCCGTTTGATTTTCGCACTTCCGGCGACTTCAAGTCATCTGTCATCAGTTCATCTGGCCGGTGTCTTCACTCGAAGATTCGTAGACCTCATCAGTTGTCACAGATACCACGGCTACTTCAACTTGCTGATTCTTTGGATTATATCGGTAACTTTTGTTCTTCGTGCAATGTCTTCATTCCGGATTTTGTCTAGTAAAGATACTCAATAGTAGAGGTGGCAAACTACCGCGACAGCGTCACTGTTTCAAGGGAACGACATTTTCACACAGTACATATGAATTACATGCCATCAATCGTTCAGTCCGCCAGACAGTCGCTCGTTATCTGCTCTGGATGCGGTTATCACATCCTGCCGACATTTGTCACTTTTACTTGATTTGCACACCGTTTCGCCCGAGGCTCGCGCGTTCTGACAAACATGACGGAAAAACAAAGCAAATATTCGACGGCGTGATTTATAGGAACAAGTCATAACGTCTTCTCTACGCTAACTTATAGAAAATAAGTAAAAAACGAAGGTTATCTGGTTTCCAATAGTCAGCGATGATTTGTATTTTTTTGCCATTATAAGCTCTTTTATCGTCCACTGCTGAACATAGATTTCCTCATTCATTCACATTGTCTCGTGCGCGAGGGATGTGTGGCTTTAAAACGGCACGCTTGCCAAACGGGTTGGCGAGTCCAAAAGGTGGTGTAATTCCTCGAGACTTGTGGTAGCCGGCTTTGCTATCAAATAGTCGCCTTTTACGACGACCGACACGACGTCACACCGCCGAGTAGTAAGTAAATAGATCAGCGTGGATAAACAATAGCTCGATGGTAAGCTCTGCTTGTCTATTTTCATGAGATTCACTCCACTACTGGTAATGCTCTCGTGACTTTGAAGAAATAGTACACATCCAGTCGTATATTAACGTATATTTTTGGCACAATCGTTTCGCTGAAAATGCCTTTTCTATTTATTCCCTTTTACCTAAAAAGCCGTTTCAGCCTTTGTTACAACAAACGTAAAAACACAGTGTGTTTGTTTTCTAAGGCTGGGGTTTCTCTGGTCCTCGTCTTGCTGCATGTGAGTTTCGGAGAAATCTACAAAATCATTAGGTTTTGAAAGGGTTTGTCTTATAAACTTATTAAAATTTCATGAAATTGTATTCAACTGGTTCCGAGGCTTTTTGTTTTTCATGTCTAATTTCATTGCATTCTTAATAAAAATAGAAATTTAAAAAATCTTGGAACTAATTTTGTATCGCCAATTTTGCAATGTAAATTCAGGTTACTGTCAGGATATCGTGAGGATACTGGGATATCGTCAGAGTCGAGTCCGCGCCAGTCACCGGTCGCGGCCTCGAGTCCCCAGCCTAACACCCTGTTAGTGAGCCGGGCTCTCAACTCGTTTGACGCGCCAATTGGGCCGCCCTTGACCGAGTGAGACCAAATCGTGGATATGGCACGGACTCGTGGAACACGTTACGTAATGTGTTGTATACACGATCTGAAAGGTTTTCGTGCAATAGTTAGTTTTCTTCAACCTAGGCTATTAATGGTCTATCGACATAATTCGCTACAATAAAGATATCTTTGGCAAGCAAAAAAATCCCAATGGCTATTTTTCGAAAATCAACCTAGTTTTATATTTTTGCGCTCACTGACTAGGGTAATTAATACCATTAAATTGTATTAAACACTGGTATTGTTATAATTGCTATAACCTATAACGAGCACGGCCTGAATGTAGGAGAGTGAATAGATGTGTGAGTGATTGAGTGAGTGCTACATTCATTAGCTAATAAATCACAAGTCACTCTTCAGTAGTACCGTACTACTAATACCTTCTTCATCTTGCTTTGGCGCTAAAACTCTTCGTGGGTCTTGCTTGGTCTCATCTAGTATTAGTTTTTAACAGAGCTGGTGCTACTATTACCACAGAGTATAAAACAGTTCAGAGGAGGTTCACTCCCTGGCATCATAAGTGAATATGCAATGCGATGCAATCAGCTCTTTCGGTATCCATTGCAGGACATGGACTTCTTCATGCACGTTGTCTTGTTCACTCTTTCAGAGGTGGTGCAGGTCCTCAGCGCTGGTAGTAGCCACTTTGTTATTCCTTAGTCGCCTCTTACCCCATTTCTTCCCTTACTGGATATAAGCCCCCATAAATGTTTCATTATATTCGGAAATTAGAAATAAACAAAAGAACAAATGATGGTAATTCTTTTTGTTTTATCCAAAACTCAATTTTTCGGTTTGATTTTGAATTAATGTCAATTTTACCTTTTTTTTTATGGCATACTCAACGAATACAGAAAATGATTCTGTCACTGTCATAGAACACTACCTTGAAATGTACTGCATTTCCCACTTTATCCTATTCCCCAATGTACGTACGTGTTTCGGTAATAAATTAGATATGCCAGAGCCCATTCCCATCCCATCATACCTCTCCATTTTCCCAACCCTTTCTCCCAAATCCATTCCTACATCTTCTAAGGTAGGCAGCGCAACCGGGCGCGTGCCAACGTTTGTCATTTTGTACTAAAGTTGGTATGTACTGCGGATGTATGGATATCCGTGTATGGACATCATGTATGGGCGACAATTCAACTTACCACCAGGTGGATTGTATGCTCGTTTACCGAATTCTTCCAAAAAAAAAGAAGTATTTGTGCCTTTTTTCTAAGGACACCAGTATAGGCTTCTCCCACAACATACCATACATCTAACGTCCTTGTCATCTTGCTACCATCACTTTCTAGACTTCCAATCCTTAATAAAATCCTAAAAGTGATTAATCTTTCCAATATTCTTAATTAATTCGTAACTCAGTAGACAAATTCATTTGAATTGTAGAATCTACTATTGTTGAAGGTGAATGAACAGTCACAATTCTCCTTTTGTATTAAAAAGTAGGTACCTCTCGACATAATTTACGACACGCCCGGGAAATCAGAGAAATCAAGTACATAGTTTCAAAGATTTCCACTTTTTTTTATCTTAAATTCTGAGTTTTCTGTTTTGACTGTTGACATTAGCTTCGTTCGCGGTAAGGATTCCGAACTGATTCGGAACTATACGCATGCGCAGTTCAAATAATGCCGTTCGCGGAACACACAATTCAGAATTTCTAGTTACAGTTCTGTGTTCGCGGAACCGTCGAACTCGATTCAGGATCGGTTCATAATCAGTTCTATCAGTTCTATAACTTTGGCAAGAATCCGTAGTTCCAGACATGCGCAGTTTTTACCTAACGACATTTGACATATATGCTGCGGCTATATTCAGTTGGTTAGAAACTAATAAACTGGTTAAATAGTTAAATAAAATATAAATTTTATTAATTTATTAAGGGTTAAATAAAATATGGTTAGTTTTGTTTGTTGTTTATATAAATAAGTTTATATAATACTCTAATAAGAGTAATGTGTTTAGATGGGTCCACTTAAATACTTGCCAACTTAGGGGTTTTCCCCCCAAATTTAGGGGGTAAATAAGTGGGATGGGTTTTTTTTTAGGGGTTTTATATTTTTAGGGATTTTTTGACTCTTCATATATTTTTTTGAATATATATTTTTCATATATTATGTGAAAGTATAGGCCCTCGGACAATCCAAACTATAATAGCTAATCATATTTATTTGTTGACCTAGCGACTTAACGACATCTAGTACAAATATATTACAACTACTCTGTGGTGACTGGTGGTTATTGTGCCTATGCTTATTGGAAATACATATGTACGTTGATTATTGTTTACTTGTTTAATTCGATTTTGTTGTTGTACTGCTGTGCCGACAAGCAATTTGTTAATGATGCCTAAAGAAACTAAAAATAATAAAATGTACTGTCAGAAGTACACGTAGATTTGGGAAACAGATCCAGATTTAAAAGGTAAAGAAATTTCATTGCATTTTTGTAATTTATATTTTTTCTTTTATTATATATTTTTTTAGAGGGATTTCTAAGTAATTGGGGCGATTTTGGGGGTTTTTGACTTAAGCTTTAGGGATAAATATTTTTGAGAGTTGGTAACACTGCCGATGACAGTAGATCGTACGCAGTTTGGTTCCGAAATCGTTCGCGGAAATAAAAATCACGAATCGGTCTATAACCGAGCATGCGCTCTACTACGATTCCAAATTAGTTCAGTACTAGTTCCGAATTAGTTCTGAATCCTTACCGCGAACAAAGCTATTATCTCTGTATATTACGTAACTGGCTCCATGAAAATGAATCTAATACAAAGGCTTCTCTGTCAGTAAATGTTGGTTCCTTTGGATATGTGTTCAAATGCCAAATGGGTCATAAAACACATCAATGTGCTAAAATGCCTTAGTATGTTGAAACGATTCCAAAAGATTTGCTCGACTGCGGCACGACAAGGAGGATATTGTGTTTTATAATTTGTATATGTGGATGTGTTTAGACCAATTAATCAATTTTAGTTACATATCAAAGTTTATTGAGTTAAATTCAACGTTTATTTTAGTTCGATTTCAAGTATTATACGTATATGGGAAAATTTGATAAAATGTTCGTATTTCGAAATAAATACCTACATCTTGACTAACGGTAAACAACAGACTCCAAAACTGCCAGGGTATCTGTCGACATTCCGGGAGAATATGCATAAATATTTTAACGCATAAAACCTACCTAATATATACATTGCCTCGTTTCACTGCTATACAATTAACCATGATCTTCATATTAAGCATATCTTGTCACGTGATAATCTTCAGCACTGTTTACAGACAATGCACTGTTACAATTACGCACGACAAAGGATTTTTTGTTAGATTAACAGAGGCTTGATTATCCGATTTATGCATTAAAAACCTATGCATATAATCCTATATACGATATGCCATACATATCCTCGTATACATGTTACATATCGTTATATAACATGTTTACATGTCGTAAGTACTCTTCATATGAAAAGTACTTAAGCAGACATGTGTCAGTCGAAAACTTCCCTTTTCAAGTGCTCATTGAAGGACCTTTATTTAAAACATACCAAGTCCCAGGTAGCAGCATCCCCCTCCACCCCCCCCCCCCCCCCCCCCCCGGCGGCCTGTCGTGAATATTTATGATCTGTAATGGAAGCGGGGAAGGGAGGGGATGCAACGAATTGGCTATATCGGAATCAGTAGCAATGGAATTACATATTTATTGTGAGCAAATACATGATAAATATTGTAATAAGAGATCCGTAAGTTTCCTTGTTTTTAGACAGTCTTTGGGAAGATCTAGACTGAATTTACCTATTGAGGAATCATTTACTTATATTTTTCAATTACTTTTAGTATTCACCGCTGGACATGGATCCCCTAATGCACATTGTCTTGTGCATGATGGATGGATATCCTTAAAACGCCATACTGGCCAAGCGCTTGCCGAGTCCACTCTTTTAAGAGTGCTCGCTTTTACGACACCCAAGAGGTCTTCCCATTAAACTACGACATGGGGTTCTTCAAGAAAGCTGTGAATAGGATTTTGCAAGGTCGGCGGCGCGCCCGCATACCCCCTGGTGTTGCAGGTGTCCATGGGCGGCGGTAACACTTACCATCACGTGAGACCGCTTGCTCGTCCGCCCTCTTCTCTATAATAAAAAAAAAAAAAACCCACGAGAAGAGATGGGGAGATGACACCACACGGCAAAAAAAAATCATGAACGAAGTTGGCTTTGTTATTCTGCTACGCAAACATTCATAAGTGTCATTCATAAACAACTGCTAATCGAATTACTACTATTAGATACCTATTTCTCTGTAAATTGGTGTCAGTGTACGTACACGCTGCGAGTGAGCGGTTTGTCACCTAATCACCTAAATGAAACTGCTGAATTTTAAACAACCCGTTCCCGTTACATTCGATCCTATCCATCCCCATTTTCCCAACCCTTTCTCCAAATCCATTCTTAAATCTCCAGCAGGTAGGTACTCAGTTTGTCATTCGGAACTGATGTCGGTATGTAGCGCGCATGTCGCAGGCCAACAGTATCCACTCACCACCAGGTGAAATGTCTGCTCGTGTTCCGCGCCCTCTTTCTATAAAAAAAATACAGGCATCCTAATGAATCGTTAGTTCAAATTAGACTTTGAAGGCAGCCGTATAGAGTTACTTTTGCTGAACCGATCTGATAATCTAATCGCGTCGCTGAATGATCGGACAAGCGGACGGTTTTCCGATAATTGCCCAGAGCCCTAGATTCTGTCGAGAAAAAACTGATAGGGGACAAGGGACTCTTAATTACGGGGACGATCTTCAACCTATATTGTGAAAGATTGAAAGGCTATTAGTTCAGCGAGGAAATGATTAAAAAATTGATGGGTAGATAATGATTTTACTTTGCAATACGTAACGAGCTTCTCACTGAAATCGATGGACGTGAACAAGTAACTTAGGCCAATGAACTAGCTTTATCTTATATATAAAGAAGCTGGCACACGTGCAGATAGTTGGGAAGTGGATTCTTTCTCCAATGAAGTCCGCGATACATGTCAACATCACTCCAGAATGAGAAACGTTGCCACGCCCCGGGATGGGAATGGGCTCTGGCATTTCTCACTCACTACCGAAATACGAATGTACATACGATAAAGTTGGGAATGCATTACATTTTACGGTAATTTTTGGCGAGAGAGGAGTACCGAAGTAAACTTTAGTATTACTAAACCAATCTTGATAAACTATAATTGGTCAGTTTCCACCGAGGAAGCATCCCCGCAGTATGGGACTAGCAGTCTGCATATTCCGTCTAACCAGAAACTAATCCACGTACTCTGGATCTGTCCAACTTTCTGAGAGGTAACCTCTTGTCTCCCCAGATTTGGTGACATCATCATATGGCTCATGGAACACCTGTTTCTTGGGGATGAGCTAAAAATCATAGGGGTCACAATAGACCTTGTCGATCCCAGTGGCACAACTTGTGAGCTGTTTGGCCCTAAGCAAATACTAATAGCAAGTAATAACTGGAAATAAAACATTCAATTCTATACCACAGTTTTACACAAAGACCTAAAGCGTCCAAGTCGAACACATTAAGTATCAGTCATACAAGAAACTCGCAACAGTTCGCGGAAGTATGCAAATAGAATTGCGCGCGACCAACTACGCGACGACACCGTTCTTCACTTTGAGATTTATAAGCATTTAGTACGGTTCAGATTCTCATTCATTCAGGTATACAGAAGGTGATACAGAATTTTACCTGGTCTGTTACGTTCCGTGACATTGGCTCACGGACTTCAAGTTAAAGTAAGGCTTACGATTAAATATCAAGGGAATAAAAGTAAAAGAAATAGGGCGCGGGTGGTTCGATAAAAGATAATAGGGACGAAATTCGATCCTTTTACCCATTTTACCATAATCATCATTGTGTATAACCCGCCGGCACTATTGCATATGTATGTGGAGACCTTTACCAAGGCTTTATACAGCACATCCTGTCTTTACTAGGAGATTACTCAGACTGTGCGTTCAGATTGGGGATGTTACACCTGCGTTTGAAACTTTAGATTTTCGGACGCGAAATCTTGCATGTACGTGCACCGTCTAGTTGATATTGTAAGATGGCGATATTCTGCTGTTTATAAGTTTGTAGAAAACAATAATAACTGTGTTTACTCTCTTGGTTTTTATGTACTTTTTTGCACGCGGGGTTGCTCCTTTTCGTACTTTTTCGCACGCGGGGTCGCTCCTTTTCGTACTTTTTTTGCACGCGGAGTCGCTCTTTTTCGTACTTTTTCTGCACGCGGGGTCGCTCTTTTTCGTACTTTTTTTGCACGCGGGGTCGCTCCTTTTCGTACTTTTTTTGCACGCGGGGTCGCTCCTTTTCGTACTTTTTTTGCACGCGGGGTCGCTCCTTTTCGTACTTTTTTGCACGTAGGGTCCGCTCCTTTTCGTACTTTTTTTGTATAATGTATGTATAAATAATTTTAGATTTTTTTTATGGACGAAAGCGGCATACGAGCATACAATCCACCTGATGGTAAGTGGATACTGTCGCCCATAGACATCCGTGATACATGGCAACATTAGTTCAAAATGACAAACGTTGGCACGCCCCCGGATGCGCTGCCTACCTTTGGAGATATAGGAATAGATTTGGAGAAAATATTGGGAAAATAGTTAGGGATAGGATGGAAATTGGCTCTAGCACGTCTCACTCACTACCGAAATACGTACGTATATTAGGGAAATACGAGTGGGAAATGCAGTACATTTCAAGGTAGTCTTCTGTGAGAGAGGGGTATCGTAGCCAGTCGAGCGCGCCCAGCGGCTGTTCGATTGCACCGTGCACTCTCCCCCTCAAAAAATGCCAAACATAAGCCTTTACCGATTTACATTTTATTTGTAAGTAATTGTATACAAGTATTTTCTTCAGCAACGTCAACAATTAATTGCAAAAATATATAAATTTTGTATGTGTGTGTGTTTTTCAACACTTTAACACGCCATTACTATGCTTTTAAAAGCTTCTCGTGGGCGGAAGTGCACACGCCAGCTAGTGTTATAGCGATAGTGATGGGACTCTATCACAAAAACATTTGGACTATCTGTCTGTACATCCTTTAAAGCGAAACTTTATTTCTCGGATGGGTACCACAAACCTGAGAACGTACAAGTATATGGTAATGGGGGAAGAATGGACGGTCACTCGAAAAATAGTCCCTGTTAGAGGCTAGATGAAAAAAACAGATCGCATGTAATGGCGAGCTTTAGTAGAAGCCTTCTTTTAAAACGTTCAACCCATTTTGCCGACGTCCCGAATTCCACTCACCGAAATGTTGGAATGTGTCACCCGACTGGAACTTTATTGGACAGACCTTGTCGCAATACTCGTGTCGCTTCCGCTGTTAAGGGAAGTGTTGGATTATACAACTGTTGGATTATGTCATTGTAAATTGGGTTAGTGTGTTACAAATATATTGTGACCTTCGTTATTTTGGTGATGTAACTATCATTTTAATAAAACTTACAGATTGATGTCAAATTAATCCGAAAGTACAGGTCAAATCAATCAGTGCACCTCCATTAGACAACCGGGTTGGTTGGTACCGTCTTAATGCAGGCCAATGCATCCTAAATAAATAAGCGACACGTGGCGCGGGCCAGTGCAGTACGAGATACAGTCCGCGAAACAATTTATGGTACTGAAAAAAATAAATAGCTCAGTTATTACATTCACTGGTATAAAGAAGCCCAAATAAATACACACCGGTACAAAATTTGTACAATGAATAATAACGAGAAAGACGTTACGATTATACATTTATAAAACCTTTTTTCTAACGTTGCCCCCATATTGAGTTTTTTTTTTAATAAATATCATACATAACATACCATCAGCTTGTCTCTCCACTACTGGATATAGGCCTCTCCCTCGGCCCGACCACCACACACGGTCTTCAGCTATTCTCATCCACCTACAACCGACGACCTTCTTCAAGTCGGCGGGTACGTTAATACGAAATATGTCACAGTGAGAAATTACCTTTGAATCAGGTTGTATTTCTATATGGATTTGGTATCAAATCATGTTTTTAAGTATCTTCAATTTTAATATCGCTTTTTCTCCCCAATAAAACTCAAGAATAACTGCTCGCAACTGCTTATTATTCTTAGCCCCTACTCATTCACAGCTGATTATAATCGTCTTCTTCTTCATACACAAATCATAGTCCCACGCCAACACCCCATCCATTACTTCTCTACGGTTCTGCGATGCTTCTCTACTCATACCCTCTCATCACCGAGCTATTGATCTGTCCACTGTTCGTTCTCTCTGAGGCCATCACTACCTTACTTGTTTTCTTCCTCTCTGGTTTGACTTGCCTCTTCACAGTTGTTTTTTTTAAATATTTTTTTTTTTATCTATTGGGTCATGCCGTGTTTCGCTAGTCAACTAAAAGGACAACTGTTTGCCTTTTCTATTCCATAGCCTTCGACCATTTGCCTTCGTTCCATTTGACCAAATCCTGTCTATCTTCACCATGGGCGTAATTTCAACTTTTTAACTGGGGTGGCAAGGCGTACCGGGGGTCTGGGCGGTATACTGGGTTGAACAATTCTGGGGTGACATGTACCACCCCTTGCTACACCGGAATTACGCCACTGATCTTCACTTTAGTCCTTTATGTATGCAAACTATAGTTTGCGGTATTTTGATTTAACGATTGCGTTTGTTTGCTATCAGTACTTGCCTCAATTCAACAGTGAATTTATCCCGTCCTAGCAGAACCCGGATCCGGATGGACATCGATCCGCCGTCGTTTCTATTTTAGTACGCTTCTTCCTCTATAAACAATACACATGGGTTTGTATATGGCCTTAGAACGGCATGCTGCCCAAGCGGGTTGGCAAGTCCACTTTTTTAGAGGTGGTGGTAGGTGGTAGGGATTGTGGTATCTGTTTTGTTATCTCTTACTCGACTTTTATGACGTCCACGGGGTGAGATGGGATAGTGTTATTCAATAATCACGCGACGCCACATTTCATAATAAAATATATTAATCTTACGATTCTGTTCGATTGTACGAGAAAAAATCACGATTCTATAAGTATATACAGTAAGCGATACTTTAACAAGGTGTAAACAGCTTTTATACAAAAGTTATGAGAGTACAATAAAATACAATCAAATAAGTACAAATACACTTATATAAGATTAAATTACACATTATTATTAATTTAAATAATTTAGTTGAACAAAAACGAAAAGAGAGACTACACTGCTGATTATTTACCTAAATTTTATTATTATTATTATCATGTATTAGGCGATCAGTCAGCATTGATCTTGCCACCGACATCCATTTGTTTAGTCTCCATTTGAAAATCCAAACCGTTGAGGAATTCACCACTTCTTGTGGTCATGTATTCCAAGTGGTTATAACTCTGTTGTTATGCGACATTTAATGAGGTCAAAGACTCTTCCAGTTTGCTATGGCAGTGTCTGATTCTGTGCTGAGCATGAAGATCGATGGCAGGTCTGGGCAGTCATATTTGTTAGAATTTTATATGCCTATGAGAGAGGTCCCCGCGCATACGCATACACCAAAGATTAATAAAAACAGTGGATAATAAAATGGATGGTGACGATGACGATAATTTTTAAATAGTACTTTAAAATACTGACCGCTTTTGCAATCCAGAAAGCTGGCACTATTAATTCCCGAGATTGTTCGTGACAGACAGACGGTACGGTGAAGTCAGCATACAAGTTTGATTTACACTTGATCGGGATCTGTTAATACGGGAATTAAAATGTCGACTTAACAGCGGGGACACTGAGCGAGGTAATGGATCGGTGCCAACTGAGTCACTCACAGAGATTCCCCGGTGATTCATGCGTATAGTTACTAATGGCTCATCTCGTGTGGACGTTATTTTGTACCTACACGTCCCACTCCCACTGCTGGGCATAGGGCGTGTAATGATGTGTGCGTATTTGAACATTTTA
This sequence comes from Sesia apiformis, assembly GCA_914767545.1. NCBI lineage: Eukaryota > Metazoa > Arthropoda > Insecta > Lepidoptera > Sesiidae > Sesia > Sesia apiformis. The sequence goes on from OU611973.1 coordinate 9,954,508, forward strand.
TGTTACGTTTACATGTAAAACTAACCAGTAATAAAACAATATACAAACAAAGAGTTGAGATGGACAGACAAAGCCAATATGTGTTCACATGCGGTTATCTAAGGTTGCAGACCAGAGTAAGGATAATATAACAGATAATATGGTGTTTGACTGTAGCTTTTGGTAAAGATGGGAGGGAAAAACAAACAGCTCTGCGCTCGTTTGTAGGTTGTTGTCACGACCTTTTTCTTCATACTTTCCGATTTCTTCTGATCCAGATAGAGATACATAAATAGAGAAAAAATAAAACTGAAATTCACTAAAGGCAGTCTTATAGTTAATCGCAATCTCTGCCAGACAACCTTTGGGTTAGATTGTGTAGAGATTTAATAAAGTAAAGTAAAGTATATAAAGCTTGATTTTCTTTAGTCCGCTCGTAGACCGAAGATTGTGTCTCGACGGTACGTAGCGGAGATGATGTTCTGACGCTCAACGATTCCAAGAACACTCGTGGACCGTGTAGGTCTTAACGGCACGGCGTCCTGCGGTAAAAAGAGCGATTACTACATAACCGCTCGAAGGATGTGATTGGTGAACGAAAAGAGAACAATCAGAGAACAATCCCATTCCCCGCAAACAGCCGTCATCGAAAAATGTAAAATGTAGCGTTCCGCTTCGCGCATTAATTGCCTAACACGTTTCGTTGTACACTTCAAATACGTGTCTAACGCATACGGTAACTACAAATGACGTTGCCCCGGTTCACTTATAAACTCCGTTTCTGCTCTATTTTTATTGGATCTAAATAAAATAAGCCTAGTGTTGCTAAAAGTATAAATATATAAATGTGATCAATTCGTTTGTATAGGTATTCCTTCAATCTGGTTTATATCTTATTTTCAAACTTTAAACTGCTTGTACAATGAAAAATACTTTGGGAGTTATCATAAATATACACAGATACCAAACGCCAGAGTATTTATTTGCGTTAACTGGTGTTACAATGGATATGCCATATCATCAGCCTGTCTCTCCACTGCTGTATATAGGCCTCTCCTAAGGAACGTCACCACACACGGTCTTTCGCTCTTCTCATCCAGTCACTACCGCCGATTCTCTTCAAGTCGTCAGTCCACCTGTCCGTACGCCGTTCCACACCACGTTTCCCTGTGTACGTGGTCTACATTCGAGGACCCGTCTCCCCATCGGTTATCGGTCGTACGACATATCTGGCCCCGCCCACTGCCACTTCAGGTTTGCTGATCCTTTGAACTATGTCGGCAACCTCAGTTCGTCGGCGAATCTCCTCGGAGCAAAGAAACTCCGAGCATAGCTTTCTCCATCGCTCGCTGAGTGACTTTGAATTTGTGAATCGAATCTGCCGTCGGAGACCACGTTTCGGCACCATACGTCACAACGGGCAGGACGCACTGATTGAAGACTTTTGTCTTCAAACATTGTGGTACAGGCGACGAGAAGATGTGACACGCATTTTTCCAAATGCTGTCCAACCGAGTTGAGTGTCGGCCTCTGGACTGAAGTTAGACTTATCTAACTGGATTATCTGTCCAAGATAGATATATTCGTCCACAACTTCTAGTAAAACTCCTTCAACGCTGACCGGTCCAGGGACGACCGTCCAGGTATTACTCACTTTAAACTAATTGAAAACATAATCTATTTATAAAATTAAAAATACGATAAATACGAGGATTAAAGCAAGTGTACAGTTCCTATTAACTGAATAAGAATATTCTACTTTATCATGCCAGATAGCCTAGAATCTAGGGCCTAGGGCCTAGATACTCGACTCACATTCGTGTGATCGTGAGTTCCAATTTTCGGCCCGTACCACTGGTATCTACTTAAGTACGGATTTTTTAAAATTGTCACTAACTCGTCGGTGAGGGAAAACACCGTCAGGTGCTTCAAAAATAATTAAAAAATCTGGAGTATGTGGACTCCAATCCGCACCGTGCTCGCGTGGTGGATTACGTCCCGAAAGACCACAGTCATTTGCTAGGGAAGGCCTGTGCCATGCAGGGGGACATTATAGGCTGATACTAGATATCGTGCCATCAGCCTATGTCTCTCCACTGAATAGGTCTCTTCCAAGGCTCGCCATCACAAACGATCTCCCCACTCTTATCATCCAGCCACTTCCGCCCAACTTCCAGGTCAACGGTCCATTTGGCTGAAGGGCTTCTCATTTTATATTTCTCGGTACGTGATCTATTCGAAAACTAATACACCTATATAAGCTTATAAACGTCCAACAGCAAGGTTCGGGCCACCACGCGAGCTTGATGTGGTTTGGTGGGTATACATGCTTCAATTATTTTATTTTATTTTTTTATAGAACTCATAGATAGTCAATATGAAGCATATAGAAATTAAATTACTTCGCATGATTAAAAGAAAACTAAATTGCTCTTGAAATTGCATGCAGTGGGTAGTCTACGATTATGCCATGAGTATACCAAAATTAAAAAGTGTTTTGTGGAAAAACATAACAATAAAAAAATATTGATAAATCAACACCAATGACTTCTAGAAGTCTGGGGACCGATAGGTTTACTTTTTGCCTTCTCTATTAATTATATCTACCACACATGCATACTTCGTGACTTCTCACGTCTTATAATGTCGGCGCAGCACAAAGGGCGAGTAATATTGTACAAACAAGGGATCCCCTCGTCTAGACGCCTCAGCACATGCACGCATGCAAGCCAAGGTGTTACAATCTATTCAAAATCCAACAACAAAACTGTGTTTACATTAGGAACGCTTTAGGGTACGTAACCGAAATTCTACCCATAACTATCAACCCTACGTTCGTAAGATATCATATTCTCGAAATAGCACATTCGCAAAAAAAAAAAACGTGTGCGCTCAGGGGACCCCCCTCCAGGAACGTCAGGAACAAAGATCCTCACGCATTTTTTTTTAAACTCCGAATGTAATTCGAAATAAAATCTGTATAGTTCATGTATTTTTTATTTATTTTGTATCATATTTTCAATGCAAATAATTTAAAATAAGGAAGCAAATAAAAAATCAAAAGTTATACAACCGGCCACGCACTAGTCTGCACGTCTGTTATTCTGCTTGAGTCTCGCTATCGATACTCGCACGCACACACACAGAGAGAAAGAGAAAGGCGTATAGAGGGGGTTAAAATCTTACGTGACGTTACATTTTCTTTCGAATCACACCTACCGCAAGCCGCCTAAAGGAACTTCGTTTCAAAATATTAAATGATACTGTTAGGTTGAAAAGTGTATTCATACATATTTATTATGTATGTTGGTGATCTGTATAAAAATATGGAATGTATTTAAATGAACATTTTTGTTGCAATTTGTTCAGCTATAAAATATGTATTGATAGCAATAATAATTGTTTGGCAGCAAATCGTTATCAGCTTACAATGTTTTTATTGTCAGCAGAATTTTACTATTTTGTACATGTCCTTTGTTTAATCCCTTTTATTTGTATGTTTGTTCTTGATTGTACTTCTCTTAATCTGAGAATATACTATAATTATAATTTGCTATTTCAAGTATTGATGATAATAATAATTTATTTCAACATGATATTTCGCGAACGAAGGGTAGCAACTGGTTCACACTACATTTTAGATACGAAAGTACTCGTATGCATATATAAATCGGCCCATCCGGTTGGGTCTATATCACAGAAATCAGTCGGTTGGCGCCATCTTAGAGCCGAACTCGCGTTTTCTGCTGTTATCTGTTTTCTCCTTACCACCCAAAGATTATCGCCACCCTTATCGCTCAGCGATAAGGCCGCCTGTTGTAGGTACTTTTCGTGTTTCTTACTTGAATGGTCTTTTTGTAACATGCATTGGTGTACAATAAAAAGTTTATCCACAACTATTTACTGACATCACTGACTCTAGAAACAGGAAGAAAAAGAAACGTTTAATGAAATTTGAGCGTTTTCTGCTGCCTTTTGGGATTGAAATTAACTTGCGCGGAACGACGCTTCTTTTATTAGGCGTACTTTCCAGGTATTCGCAGATTAACGTTACAAGCAATTAGGGATTGCAATCCGGAAACCCGGATCCGGTAATCCGGCGGATCCGGAATTATTAAACGTCTACCGGATCCGGCACGAGTTTGCCGGATCCGATCACCGGATCCGTTAAATTAAAAAAAAATACATACACATCGATTTCTTGGAAAAATACTCGCGTTGTTAAATGCGTGGAGTGTGCGACGCTGATCCACCGGCTACTACACCTTGCATATGAAAGTGTGAAGGAGATCCGGGAAAATACTTGTCTTATACTTATGAGTATTTGTTGACAATAAAACGGACAAGTGTAGAAGATGAAAGGGCCTTCTCGGCCGCTGGCTATATTTGTAGATCTATAAGAAGTCGATTAACAGATGACACAAGTAACACAATTTGTTTCCTATGATCCTTGTTTCAAAACTAAATGTGATTTTTTTATAATAATTTTACTTAAAGTAATACTTTCAAATAAGTATATTAAAAATAAGAACAAATTTTAAACTCCTTATTGTGATTATGGTATAGTGCCATTTATTAAACAGATTTATAATTATTGTAATAATTTCAAGAATATACTGCCTCAAGAGGTCTTTCCATTAAGCTACAAAATAGGGGGTTCTTCAAGAGAGCTGTGAATAGGATTTTGCAAGGTCAGCGGCGGGCCCGCATACCCCCTGGTGTTGCAGGTGGCCATTGGCGGCGGTAACACTTACCATCACGTGGGACAGCTTGCTCCTCCGCCCACTAGTCTATAAAAAAAATAAAAAAATAAGACTGCTGGTGTGCCTAAATTACCTAATTATTGTGATCTCATTTGATTAAGATTGATTTAGTTAGATTTAATATAAGTAACTAACATTACAAGATATCATTAATGACATTTGCTCTGAAATCTAGTAAGACTGAATTTAATCGCCCGTCATTATCTTATTATTACTAATATAAAAATTACAATTTAACTAGTAACACTATACTAGAATTTTATTGTTAAATCGTGATTGTTTGTTGATTATTACAGTTTAAATAAAGTTGATTTCATAAGAAATAAACGTTTTTTTATAAACTTTGTAATATACACTCAATTGAATATCTTTTATATAGCTAATTTTAGAATGGAAAGGCAAAAAAAATATTTGTGATGTGACTAATTCGACCGGATTGAAATTGGTGCCGGATTGCAATCTCTACAAGCAATGTCCTTTGACGTTTTTATTGTTTGTCGGAATCCAGGAACCCTAACGCCACCGTAAAAGTTAACTAGGATGGAACCAGTACGCAGTTACCATGGAAGTTGGCGAGTAGGTACATTTTTTTAGAGGTCATATTGGTCTCATTCGCTTGCGGTAGTTGCCCTAGCAACCCAGGAAATAGATTTATCGCCACCCTATATTTGGCTTTGCGCTGTTGCCAATTAGCATCACGTAAAACTATTACGTATTCTGGCCTGTAAAATGTCGCTAGACAATATTCGGGCTATAATAATATTACCATTTGTGTTGCCATCAGGTTCTCAGAAAGTGCATATTGTATTTCGCTTTCACCACTTGGCCATACGCCAGTTTCTGCGCCTCCTGATAACCAGTATCGATCTGGGTACAACACTGCAATGCTTGCAGTACACAAATTTTACACACACCTAACTACGGTTCAGTGAGGTTACTATCATTTCACATAAAGTAAAATTTCAGAAATTTTCATGTTTTTCGTCAGCATCAAAACATTAATTCATTATAAAAATATAAAAGAAATCCTAACGCTGATAAAAAAACTGAACATAATTGAGAGTAGGATTAAGTTATAATTCATTAATTTGTTGAAATTCTTTCACTAATCGGTAATGCCAATGAGATTAGGCCCCGCGATAAGACAATTGGTCGCCTCACCCCCAAATGTACATGAATTATTTTACAATGGCGCGACAATGCAGAAGCTGAGTTAGAGCTATACTTAAGCGATGTATACATGTCTGGGCAGTGATGGTCTCCTGCAAAACTCGCCAACTGCACAAAATAAAGTGCACGAGGAGGCCCGAGTCCAGTAGTCAATTATAAATGCTTCTACTCTTACTATTACAAATTCTTACATTTTCATTTAAGATCATTCACTTTTTCAGCAGTTTAAGATACAAATATCTTCTCCTTTTAAATATAGGCCTCTTCCTGGTACTACCACCGTTCTACTGGTTTACTGTTCTCACAGGCAACAGTTTAAATCACCGTACGGAAGGAAGCCTTTAGACTCTTGTAATATATGCCACCTAACTCTTGTAATATAGAACGTTAGGCATAAATTGTACTCTGTCCCTCTCTCTATAGTAGTTCCCTCGATGTTGAGGATCGTGACTCCGCCGAAATCTGTTATCCGATCGCCCTCCATGTGCTGCAATCTTTGGCGTGGAGAGCCTTGTTCACCGAAATATTGAGAGTACTGGCTCCTTGGTCAGTCCATCGCATAGGGCTTCACCCTCTTGGTCTCTTGCCTTCTACCTTGCCTGTTATTAATAGTTTTTCAAGAATTCGTTATTAATAGCTCCTTACTAAGTTAAATACGAGTAATACCGCACTAGACCTATTATAGAAAATGGTTTATAGCTTGGGCCCTCTGGGGAAAGATTTTCCAATCCGTTATCTAAATCTCGCGAAGAGTTGGGAACATTCAAACATTGTTTATTTTTGACTAATGTGCCGTGTATCGCTAATGTTCATGGGATTATAATAATAGTATTATTCACCATCAGCCCTTCTACAATCTCTTTTGTAAAAAAAAAAACAAAGCAGCTAGTTTTTCTACATATGTGTGTCACCATAATTATATGTTACAACGGCATGTCTCCATCATGATAGCTGCCAATCATATCGATCCGCTTCATATATAAAACAATAAAATTTCGTCACAGTATAAACGAGATGCAGTATAGAAACTTCATATAAAGACCTAAAAAGTACAATGCGCACCCATACAACACTATAATCCACGGGTGTGTTATGTTATATAAGTTATATGTTTATATAAGTATGTATAAGTATACTTATGTTATATATGTTATGTTTAAATTATATATTTTTTAAATATATCGTCGAAATGCGTGTGTCAAACACGACTCTAGTAATAGTAACTCAATAATTTTGTCTCTGCTCTGTAATTTTCAATGGTATGTTTTAAGAATTTTTAAGTTGCCTTTGTTATCGATTTGGTCGCTTCAACTACACTTTATAAGGCAGAATTAACTCGTTAGTTGTAACAATTTTAGGTGGAAGCATTGATATTATACATTAACATTATCTTTATATACATACAACATCTGTTCCTTTGCTAATCTTTTCTCCATGTAATTATATTTGTTTTATTTGTACCAACATTGTGCCTAGCTGAGACATGTTTTTTAGGATTTTTATGGAGATTCTATACTGACTTCCTTATATTGTAATAATGCCGAGGAAATCGGATTGCTTGGCTGTCGTCCAGAGGTCTGGCAATGTTGCGCCACCGGTACTATCACGAAAAGTATTCATAATTTAACAAAAAAAAAAGAAAGTACTTAATGTTTTTGGCGCTTTTAACTATCCTCTTTATACAATTGCAGAAACTAACTTAATTTTTAATATTATTTTTTTATAATTTAAATATTTGCTCAAAATAAGGACATTTTAAATTGATATTTAATTACTCGCATTCACATGCAATTGCTGATGCAAAATGGAAAAAATATTTGTAAATTTTATATACGTATTTTATATACATTTGCCATTATTTAATGACGAACAGTAAATGGAATTTAATTACCTTATTATCATTGTATTTTTTGTGGCAAGATAATTTAAATGCCAAGATTTTTTTTAAATAATTACGTAATTTCTCGTTTTCGCTTTCAATACCCCTTTGAGTATTTTGGGTACGAAGTATTTCCATTCGTTACATCCATAATTTCAAACAAGTTTATACGTAGTCATAATTCAATAATAATACACAATTCGTCTTTGTTATGCAAAAAAAAAAGATCATTTATGCGAAATCCTCAAAATGTAACGATATTTCTCTCCGACAGTACGACACAAACGGTGTTATAATTATACATGCGATATAAAATTCGTTAATCGCTCACCGGCAGCTTTACGAGCTGAACATGCACAACAAACAGTAAGGTGAACACAGTAGTACAACTAATGCTTATTTTGGCATTCGAAATATACCGAATTCTTTACATGACAATACTTTTTAATTGTTAGTTGAATTTGTACTTACTTCGGTGCTACAACTCTTTGTGAGTCGTAATCTCCACCACTATTTTCCTCCATTTTGTACAGTCTTTGCCTCTCTCTTCCAGGTGGTTTTCTTTCCTTATTTCGCAAGTTCTTAACACTGTCTGTCCATCTTTTTCCGGTCTGCCTCTTGTTTTTTTTTCAGTATCCACTGCTGAACGTGATTCTCTTCATGCATATCGTCTTTTCCACGGGTTGGCGAGTCCACTAGAGGCGGTAACCGCTTTGTTATTTAGTCGCCTTTTGCGTGTGAAGAGATGGTGTGAGAGTGGCGCTATTTATTCTAAAGTCTCCGGCTCCGCCGCCGAAATAATAGAGACGGAATTAGACAAATTAATAGTTTCAGAAATTATAAAATATCGAGTTGACTTTGTCTTGACTATAATGTTAATGATATAAACAGTCCATTTAAAAAAAATGCCTCTTTTCGTGACCTGTTTTGGTGGTCAAATTATATTTTTGAAATGATACGCCGGCGCGCCATTTTCGAATGTCAATATGAATTGTCAATTGTTCAAAAGGTCAACTCGCGAATTATAATACATATGTATTTTGTTTGTGAACCAGGAATTGCGACGGTTGAGACACTTCACGCTTTAAAGTGGCATGAGCCATCTAAAGAATTTTCGCACACTTGCGTAATATAAGCCAATGGACCTGTCTGCGTCAATCGTTTTTCGGTACTTTTTTTATAGATAAACTACTATTCCTTTACGTATTGTGGAAAACTATCGTCAATCTTTTTTGTTTTATAAACACTAACGCTAATGCGCTTTTTAGAGCTTAACAATCTGTAAAGATAAACGAAACTGGTAATTTTCTTGAATTGGCTGGGATTTTGATATGAATTACTCATTGACTTTATTTTAACAGGAGAATTATTTGTTTTTTTTTTTTAATTAAAGTGATCTATTGATATTTAACAAGAAACAACAAATTTTCATGAGCTCCTCCAACTCCATAATACAGGACAAGATTTGAGGCAGAATGAGACCATGAAGACGAAGAACATCTTGACTAATGAACTTTCGGCAAAAGCTCTCGGTCACTTTTCCGTGTTGCAGTTTCTAAAGTATAAACGGGTATGGTGATAGCCAACTTTCATTAGAGGACGTCATTTAAGAAAAAGGAAGAAGAAAGTTAACGTTCATCTTGGAAATAAAACTTAAGAATACATTTCGATAAAACATTAGACGAATCTGTTATAATAACAGAAAAAAAAACAATACAACTTTGAAAGTTAGATATTTCAAAACTTCGAATATCAGTTTTCAATTCATGGGGGAGAGTCATAGGAAAGTCATAACTTGTTTAAAGCGTAGATTTGTAGAATCTGGACCAAAAAGCAAATATATGGTATATACGATCTCGTGACTCTTCTGTTTGCATATGAATTATCCGAATTTTTGCTTTTAGTTTTTGCAAATACCTTTACCTTTATTTTATTACTTATCAAGTAAATTTTCGTGCAAAGGAATAGTTTTATACACAATATTAATGTGTGGTGGTCGCCATCAATCATCCTCATACCTAACTCGGTAAAGGCCACAATAGTTTTGAAATACGAGCTAGTAGGAAATATAAACCCTTAGTGATATTACGAGAAGGTTGTTTTTCTGGTAATTAAGAGTAAGCTATCCACCAACAGGATGATATCGTGGCGTATAACTAAGTAGAAGTTCCTTTGAAATACATATGTACATAGTTTATTATTGAAGCAATACATATTATAAGATTTCATTGTCATTAGTTGTTTTACTACTTAAAACAACACGTTAAAAAAAGTTTTTTTTGTAATAAACTATTAGATGCCCGCGCTTTCATTCGCATTGATCATGACAGAAAAATATCTTATGTTAATTCATACCTCTAACTATAGTTGGCTATATCAAATTTAGTAATAATTCGTTGATTAGTTGCAGAATTATTTTAGTAGGCGAGGGCCGCGTTACCCCTCTCTCACAGAAGACTACCTTGAATTGTACTGCATTTCCTACTTTATCGTATTTCTCCAATGTACGTACGCGTTTCGGTAGTGAGTGCGATATGCAAGAGCCCATTCTCGTCCCATCCCGTCCCTCCCCATTTTCCCAATCCATTCCTTAATCTGCAAAGGTGGGTAGCACATCTGGGGGCGTACCAACGTTTGTCATTCTGGACTGATGTTGGCATGTATCGTGGATGTCTATGGACGACAGTATCCACTTACCATCAGGTTGACTGTATGCTTGTCTACCGCCTTTGTTTCTATTAAAAAATAAACATCTAAAATTATTTATTTCTGTTATTAAAAAATAGTTTGTTTTGTTGATTTGCTGCTCGTATAAATACAAGCCTGTTTATTATGTTATGATTTATTAACAAATATTGTAACAAAAGTATACAAAAAAATAACATAATTAAAAATACCCGTTGAAAAGAATTCTCGCCATTTCATCACATTCGCGATTGTGTACCTCGGAGAATTTAGTCCCCCCGCGTCATCCACAACTGTGTGCATGATCAATATTTTCCATAATAATATACAGTTAGCTTACCGTTTATCGTTGTATACTGTGTTAATGTTTTTATCCGCCGTGTATATAATACTCACCGTATTTTATTAATCCGCTACAACAGTGAACCGCAAAATTCGGTGAGGAACTACATCACACGCGACAGTTGCTCGGCCTCTTTGATCTCACGGTGGATTGAGGCTCAACGCCCCACTCCCTGTCCGATGACCCCCTCCAAAGGGGCCGGATTAGGAGTGAAATATAATGATGAATTAGTGCAGGTAGATTCTCGAGCTAAGGGATAAATTAGTTTCATATGGTCGCACTTTTGCTCTTCTGGAATTCATATTTTAGGTATGTTTTAAAGAAATGGCATTTAACAAGAACAATACTTTCGTGTCCATATCTCTGTTGAGTTCGTAGACGGAACCATATATCTGTTCAATAGTTCTAAAATTATAACAAAAAAAATTAACACTAAGCATTTATGCCGTTAATGATATATATATAATTGCATAAATGCCTTCTATCACACCACTGCTGTTGGAAGGAGTTACAGCAGAGTGCAAAGATAGTCGGCCCCCTCGTTTGCCATTAGCTCAATACGTGATGTGATGATATCTATTCTTATCTATCAATTCCAGTATTCCCGATATTAACTTACATATTACAGGCAACAAGTTTCCCAATGTTGCTAAATATTCTATAAGGCTGCGTAATACACTTTTTCGTACCTCTCATTTGAAGCAAAATTAAAACATATAAAAATAACGTTATTCACGAAGCGAAGACATAAATCAAAATCAATGTTAGCCCAGCGTTTTGATAGCGGCGGCGGACAGGAACTGATTCGTTTATATTGGCGCCCGACGTGGAGCTGCCTCAAAGGGCATCGAGGTAACGGTAGGGAAACTTAGTGGTATGGTAGTTGAGGAAAAGCGTGTCTGAAAGAGCCCACGCAAGTATATTCCGTTCCAATCCAATTTGTCCAAAATATAAACAATCATGGCTTACTGACTACCTACAACTTAGCTGAAAGGCTTAATTAATGGCTTACGTACACGAGGTAACTGACACGATCTTAAAGAAATATCACAAGATTTACCTTTAAAATTAGGGCTAACTTGCACTATCGACGAATCAAATTATGATGTCTCGATTGGGGTTTCAAGATCTGGTTGATTGCAACCCCAGTGAGACACAAGTCTGCGCCTCCACCGTTAATGAACCCCTTTTGTCGTAGCGCTTTGCTTTCGGAACATAATTCGGAAGATCTAGGTGAGTATCGGGAGGGGTTCTTGGTGTTGACATTTCCAGCAGAGTCGAATTTAGGAGTCATCTGGAAAACAAGGCCAAAATGGCCTCCAGAAAGCTCAGTGTGCTGAACAGAGCAAAGCGTACTTCACCTCGGGGAAACGTCTGACGCTTTACAAACCTGTTAATAGGATTCTGCAAGGCCGGCAACGCACCTGCATACCCCCTGATGTTGCACGTGTCCATGGGCGGCGGTAGCCACATACCATCATGTTGGCCGCTTGCTCGTCACCCACCGTGTAGGGTTACTAAATATCGTCTCCTTTTTCTTTTATGTGTATATCTTAAAAAAATATTACAGATTTTAATAAAAGAACCTAATGTTTTAAAATTTATTTATCTGTTAATTTTCTTCAGAAACTCAAGAACTAAATTAACCAAACTCTGCAAGCTTAACTATAACACAAATAAAGAACATTCTAAAAATATTTTTTGGGCTCCTATTACCGTCCCGGGGACGATATTGAGGTTACACTATCATGTCTATCATTATTATTACAACATAATCAAATATTATCAAGATAATTACTTTAATCGGTCTTCTTTCAGTCTTTGATTCAAAATCGATTCGTTTTAGTTGTCATAGCAGTTCGTAAATATAAATTTAGACCTGGATATTCTACGCAATCCTAATGCATCCACAGGAAGCATTTAGTGCACCTAATTCATTTTTTTCCTTTTTATCTTGAGAGAAACACTTGTCGCATATTGGACATTCAGCATCATCATTGTCACTGTCTTCACAGTCTGTAGAGACCAAGGCCGTCATAATCAGACGTTTCCTGTTGAGAAGACTGTATTTTTTGCTGTTTGGCGAATTTTGGCGACCGTGATGGGGATATGTCATAGGTGTTTTGGATTGGATCACTTAGTACACAATACAAGTTGAATATATATCTAACTCTTAGGAATTGCGTCTAACATTTTTATTATCTGACATTTTATCTATTGACATTTTCTTACCATAAATATTATAAAGTCCTATTAAATTATTTTAGTGAGCAGTGCGTGTCACTGTCAGGTGGTAGGAAACTCTGTATGATTTATATTTTTTATCTCACACACCACACCTATAAACAAATCTAAACAATTATTATTTAATTTGAGACTATCGGTTACTGCCGTGTTTGTTTACATTTTGAACAAATTGGATTGAAACGGAATATAAACACGCTCCTCCTGCGATTCTTTTTGTGCGGATATTTACTTTATTTAAAGGCAGTTATAATTCCGGACTTGACCGCAGACCAACTGCGACAACTAACAGCACGCGACAGTGACGCTGCGTTCCGAATACGGTTCATAGAAAACTATTGAAACGAGTAGTGTCGCCTGCGGTTAGCTGCTGCCGTCTGCGGTCCAGTTCGGAATTGTACCTTAACGTTTACAAATATGTAAATGGTACATTATTATTGATGCTATAAGACGGCATAAACACTAGGCAACCATATTCTTTATCAATTTGCTCTCCTGCACTCGTTCGAGAAACTCCTTGTATAAATGAGAATTTAGACAAGCGTTCAATGCTTTGGCGATATAGCACGAAGAGGCCCAGAAAATCTAGAAAAGTTGTTGATAACGGACAAAGTAGAAGGCAAGAGACCCGAAGGGCTAAACTGTATGCGATGGACTGACCAAGTAACCAGTACTCTCAATGTTCCGGTGAACAAGGCGCTTCGTGACGCCAAAGATCGTAACATATGAAGAACGATCGTCGACAGGCTTCGTCGGCAGAGTCACGATCCTCAACATTGAGGGGACGACCATAGAGAGGATCCCTTTAATATTCTATAGGTATTGTGTGTATGTGTTACGAGCGTGATTGACTACTGTTCCGTCCGATGTACTGTGGCTACCATGTGCCAATCAAACCGGCAATTTAATTACTGTTCGACCTTCCGTCACTATAAATTGATAGTTAACATTGCTCTGTATCGAGTCCGAAACGATTATAATCGATATATCGATAGATATCCCGTCTTCGGTTATAATATACAACTCGAATTTTGATTGCGATCTATGTTTCATACATATATTTTTGACATATTATTTCTTCTTTATGGCACTGAGTGACAAAAGGCGACTGTCTTTGGTCACACACTATGGCACTTCAGACTGTGTTCACATTAGGCTGCAGCTAACAGTTTGCCGACATTACGCTGTCCATACATTGAATATGAAAATACTGAATTCATACACACTATACAAACAGTTTGCTTAGACGCCACGTATTCAGCTGACAATGAGCGCTTACTTTGTTAAATTAACCGCTCAATCGTAGGGTGTAGGCATGTTGTTAGCTTTCCTTGATTGGTATGTGAGCACAACGACACGCGCTCACCGAAACAAATGAGCGTGCGAAATAGCCCACAGTTTGCCTGCTCACTACTAGCCAAACGTTATATATTATATCTATATATTATACGAGTATTTATAAACGTTTTACATATGAGGACCCCAGAGGTCAAGGGGTCTAAGTACACATTATCTACCTTTTATTACCTATAAATGTAACACAGGTGATTTTAATAATCTATTGTTAGTACTAATTAGAAGCAAATGGCCAAAGAGTTGGCCTAAAATGGTCAAAACAAAAAAAAAATAACTTTCCCTCTTACAAAATTTTGTTGACTTTTGGTTCAATTATCTCAAAACATAAATTTTGTCACTTAGACCCCTTTACCTCTGGGGTCGTCATATATAGGCATATTTTATATTCTACATATAATAATTGAACACGGTCTTAGTCAAAAATATTGCAAACGATCCTCAGAGATCTTAGTCCGTAATGACATTCAGGTGCCCCTCGTCGCGGTTATCAATCATGCAGGATTAGTTTGCGGGTGCCTCTATCGATCTGCCCAACTTTATTCGCACAAAGTTCTGCCTTTATTCACACAAAGTCAAAGCAATGCAATGCAACCAGCCTTTTCAGTATCCACTGTTGGATATCCACGAGACAATGTGCACGAGGGGATGAATGGCCTTAAAACGTCACGCTGGACAATCGGACTAACTTTTTTTTAGAGGTGTGCCGTGTGGTGTCGGCTATAGACATATCACCACCACATGTTTAACCGTGTGTGTTGTAAAAGGCGATTAACAAAGCCGCCATCACGAGCGCCCGAGTGACTACACCACAAAGTCAAATAATTAGAATTAAATTTTAGTAGTACTTAAACGCTAAATAGTTTTATCAATAAATTATAACGGGTACACTCTTTTTGTTTATATCCGAATATTCGGCAATGTCAATGGGAACATACCCTGTGTCGAATCGTCCTAAGTTTGTTTTAGTCTCTAGAGATGCGAAAGGTCGAGTCGGTGATAAAATCGATGGCTCGTGTAAACTCGTTATGTAAGAAATGGCAATTTGAAATAATAAACGTATATTTGTGTCTGTATTAGTTTTACACAATTGTGTGTACCTGTTTATTTACAATATTAATAAATACGCAATTTAATATTTATTGGAATGTAAATAACTTTAAACTTAGTGTCTATTGTATATTTTTTTTTTTATTATACAGACCAAACAAAGTGTATTCAAAATGAACTTAATCTAAACTAGATATTAACAATCATGGTAAGGTTTTCAGAAAATCTTTTGAAAATATTATACCACACCAAAGTTCAAAGTCGCTCGGCGAGCTATGACCCGAGCTACCCTCGGAGATTCTTTGCCGGATGACATCCGAAATGAAGAGATTCACCGAAGAACGAAAGACACCAAATAATGATTTTTTATTTGTAATCAGATCTTAAACATCCACTGGTTCTCCATTTATTAACATTGGCTATTTTTAACATTAGCCGAGTGGTGCCATGCCGGCTGGCTTTAGGAGTACCTTGTACCGTCCCATCTCGACCCTTGGGTGTTGTAAAAGGCAACTACTGACAAGAAACTGACAAAGCGGATACCACAAGCCCTGAGAAGCACCATCGCCCCTAGAAAAGTGAACTCTCCAACCCACTTGGCCAGCGTGCTGTTTTAAGAGGCCATACCCCCCCCCCCCCCCTCCCCAGCCCCCCCTTATGTACAAAACAACGTGTATGGGGAAGCAGAAATTTATTATTTTTTGTGTGTCGCATCAATTAAATACTTTGTATGAGCAACGAATTCTTAGGAATTTCACAGATTTGTAACACGAAACTTGTTTTTCTTGGTGTAAGAAATGTGTCACGAGGGATTCTAGATATTTATAAAATGTTGCGCAAGTTTTACCCAAATATGACTAGTACAGACACCACGAAATTACTTTTATGAACATATCGAATTAAAATAACCTAATGCCATAACAACCGTGTCTGCCAATTCAGTTAGTCGGGATGGATCGAAAAAGTACTCATGATTGTGTTTAAACTTTATCCACAGTTCTTTAAACTTTTCATCCTATTGGAATCTACAAAAAAAAAGTAAACAAAATACAATGTCTACCTATAAAATTTCACTCTGCATTTTTTCTATAGTTATATAACTAATTATTGACAGCAAAAATTGTTTATCATTCGCCTCATTATATTATTAACTTCCAACCTTTTTAATCGCCGTTTCGTTATATCGATATCAAAATTGCCATTGTGCACAACACTATTAACCAAACATTTACATATTTTTGGTCTAAAAAGGCCAAAATCTAACTCCTTCCATTAATCATAGATAACATAAGACATATATGTTTTTTTTATATTTCAATATTTTCTATCAGTTCGCTGTTATTTTGTGTAAAAATAGCCCAAAACACAAACCTGTGAAATGTCACAACCCGGCCTTCATCATATTTCCGCGAACTATGCCATTTACAGCCGTAAGTCACACAAGCCATGAATTCTTAATTGAATAACACAATATTTTGAAAGATTCACTTAAATATCCGAAATTAGTCGCACCGATTAAGGTGACCAATTTGGTGATTAAGACGAAATGAAATGGCTTCGTGTCAATTGTGTTCCATTTCACGATGGTAGGATGATTTATACTCGTCTCCTTTTAACGCATTAAGCTGGACATTGATTAAAGAAGTCCCGCTAGTGCGCCACACTTCAATTAATTGCTACTTCTCCAGGCTTGTTAATTGCTCTGAGACATCAACTACAATAAAGCTATCAACTATTATATATTTTATAAATTAAAAGTAAATAAAAGTAATTAAAAGTAATATATATATATATATATATATACTAGCTGACCCGACAGACGTTGGTTGTCCTGTCCAAATTTCAATAAAAAAAATCCATAATTTCAAATTTCAATAAATATATTTTTTCCCTGAAAACTTAATACAAAGAGAATTACGCATATCCATCGTTCGAATCGTGAGTTCTGGTCTTGAGGTCATACAAAAATTCTATAGAAAAAAGCACAGTTTTACCGGAATTTTCCGGGCAATTTCCATTTTCCGGGAATTTTCCAATTTTTCTTTCCCTAAAAACCTTACTCGGACTATTGCGAACATTTTTTAAAAAAAAATTAGCCAAATCGGTCCAGCCGTTCGCAAATGATGCGCTTACCAACGAACAGCATTTAGGTGTAAATTTTTACAAATTTAAAAAGAAGAAATTTAACACGACACTTTATACAAAGTCTAGTATGTCGTTACACAAGGACACGTAAAGCTCTACAATTTTTGCATAAACACTTTCTTTCTTCCTCGTTCCGACAGACTGAAGTTATTTTCATTGAAAAATCCTTATTAACAAGCATAAGCTTTTTGTCAAATTTGACCCATTTTGCCAAATCATGTTTATTTTGAAGTAGAAATGTGTGATGTAAAAAGTCGTGAATTATGAGCGGCACGGAAGATGGCGGCGTACGGCGCAGGCGCAGTATCAAGCGGCTACTGCGCAGCCTCACAGCGGACAAGCTGCAAACAGGTAACAAGTCACAGTCGTATTGAATATTCGGATTCAGATGTGTGAGGGGGAGAGTGCACGCTGCAATCCAACAGCCGCTGGGCGCACTCGACTGGCCACGTTACCCCTCTCTCACAGAAGACTACCTTGAAATGTAGGTACTGCATTTACCACTTAATCTTATTTCCCTAATGTTCGTACGTGTTTCGGTAGTGAGTGAGATGTGCCAGAGCCCATTCCCATTATATCCCTCCCCATTTCCCCAACCTTTTCTCCAAATCCATTCCTATATCTCCAAAGGTAGGCAGCGCATCCGGGGGCGTGCCAACGTTTGTCATTTTGGTCTAATGTTGGCATGTATCACGGATGTCTATGGGTTACAGTATCCACTTACCATCAGGTGGACTGTATGCTCGTCTGCCGCCTTCGTCCATAAAAAAAAAAAATATATTGTGGACTGTAGTGTACTTGGCCGTGTGGTGTTGGTAGGCTATAGAATACCACCAGCTCATTTCTTTCCGTGGGTGTCTCGTAAAATGAACTACACCATATATAAAACAGTGGACTCGCCAACCCGGCTATTCAGCGTGTCGTTTTAAGGCCGTACCATCGTGCCCGAGGAGGCCCTTGTCCAGATAGGCTGATTCTTGTTTACAGTAAACTAAGGATGTTGTTAAACATGTTTATATGTGTAATACATGTCTATATACATTGAGAGACATCATAGAGAAGTCCTTCTAAAAAACCAAAATAGATGATTGTTTCTTTCCACATTTTGTGTAAAATATTATAGCCGAATGCTGTACAATTACGTCATCGATTTTATGGGTAATAATTTTATCTCCTTATGCATGAAATTGACTACCCTAAACTTTTTACTACCGCCCGTAACACTAATATATTACTTACATAAATGTTCAATGGCGCGTACGCGAAGCTGAAATATAATTTTTGCATCGACAGAAGTGGTCGGACGGACACACGGTCCAACTGGTGGTAAGTTCCCCCGGTGGTCGTAAGTGGTATCTCCAATGTACGGATATGTTTCGCTAGTGAGTGAGATATCCTTCCTATCTTATCCCTCCTAAATTTTCCCCCAAACCTTTCTCCAAATACATTTCTACGTCCAAACGAAGGCAGCGCATCCGAGGGCGTGCCAACGGATGTCATTTTGGACCGATGTTGGCATGTACCACGGATGTCCATGGACGACAGTATCCACTTACCACCAGTTGGACTGTATGCTCGTCTGCCACCGTCTTATCTATAAAAAAAAAGGATACTGTCCCCCTGCGGACGTATCACGTCCACGGAGGCGCTGCCTACATTTGAAGATTTAGGAATGGATTTGGAAGTAGGTTGGGAATGATGGAGAATAAGGCGACGAGATTTCCGTATACCTTGTGATACCATTCATTACACCTCCCATTCTTCCTTGGAGAGGATGGGATGCGTGATGAATAGAATATTCTTTATTTAATTTTTTCTTTTTTCAAATCTTGTTACGTGATAAGGAGATTACTCTGTTCCATTATACTTTCAACTCGATGGAGCCGGGGTGGGGGGAGGGGGGGGGGGATGGCATAAGACATGATAGGGAGTTGGGTATATAATGGTATATCTTATATACCCAATGGCTCTCTTATACCATTGCAGTAAACATAACCGGCTCTTTCGTCGTCCACATTATCTCGTGCAAGGGGGACCGTATGGCCTTAAAACGGTACGCTGACGTAACGACAACGTGGCCACTGCACTCTTTTAGAGGTCGTGCAGTTCGCCAGCGCCTGTGATAGCGGCTTTGTTAGTACTTAATCGCCATTGACGACACCCACAGGATGACATGGAGTGGTTTCTATTCTAAACACCACACGGCCAAGCCATACATAGCCCCAGCTATAGTATACATAGATATTTGTGTGAATATCTACCACATACATTGCATTGATTCCCACTTCCATGCTAATTTATGTGAAAACTGACGCAACTCGTACGTAAAACAGTATAGTAAAATTAAACCACTTCATTCATTTAACACGGCGTTTGGCACTGAACCCAGTTTCTTGAGTATTACGCAGCAACACGTCAACGGGCTCTGGTTTAGCTAGGTACGTAACATATGTACCATTTTGTTTCTCTACAGACGGAAGGTATCGTACAAGCAAACGGTCCATCTGGTGGTAAGTGGATACTGTGGCCTTGCGACATCCGCGATACATTATAACAATAATCCAGACTGACAAACGATGCGCTGCTTACCGCCGGAGACTTGGGAATGGATTTGAATAAACGGTTGGGAAAATTAAGAGAGGGAATATGGGCTCTAGCATATCTCAATACTGAAACACGTAGTAAGTACATTGAGGGAATAGGATAAAAGTGGGAAATGTATTTCATTTTACGATACCTACTCTTGTGTGAGAGAAACATCACTTAGTCAGTCGAGCGCGCCCAGCGGTTGGATTGCAGCGTGCTTAAATGGAAACCATCGCATTGTGAAGTGACCAGGCGGACCGACTATTCTAGATTAGACTTTACTAGTCTAGACTTCACCAAAACTGGTAAAGTCAACATCCATTCAGCGTAATTTTAATCTGTTTTTCGTCAGTATAATAAACCGTATGACTATATTCACCGCATAGAAGATCTGTCTGTCATGAATAACGTGATTTTACAAGGTAAACATTTATACAACTGCCTGTACCTTGATCTATTCGCGGATTTGGTACTAGATCGATTGTTTATTGTACCGAAATATACGATTTGGCTATTTTGAGCCAGCAGGAAACAGTGTGCAAATATATCATGTTCAAAGTCAAAGGGAAGAAATACCATTATCTACCATCAATCTATATCTCTCTACTGCTGCCTATAGGCCACTCCCAAAGCTTGCCACTACATACGATCTTCGGGTCTTCTCATTGGACCAGTGACTGAGATGTGCCAGAGCCCATTCCCATCCCATCTTATTCTAACCCTCCCTATTTTCCCAACCCTTTCTTCAAATTCATTCCTATATTTCCAAAGGCTGGCGGCGCATCCGGGGGCGTGCCAACGTTTGTTATTTTGGACTAATGTTGACATGTATCGCGGATGTCTATGGGCGACAGTATCCACTTACCATCAGGTGGACTGTATGCTCGTCTGCCGCCTTAATCTATTAAAAAAAAAACTTTCATATTTAAACATCGGCCTGTCTCCATTCACATAAGCCATTAAAAGAAAAGCGAGATACGGAGTGCGCGCATCCAATCAGCGCATTGATTCCTTAGCCCGTTCAACGGTTGCTTCCAATTAGACTAGGATGGCTGCAGGCGGACGTAATTAACCTGTACGCGAAAGGGGTCTTACAGACCCAGACATTATTGTCTACAATCGTGACCGGGTTTAGAAACGTTTTACTTGGCTACTGAATGGACTCACTGTCATCTAGAAATGTTAATGTAAATGTATAATTCATTGTACACAAAAAAACACGACGTAAATATAAAAAGGAAGAAGAAAAAAAAATACAAAACTTACTTTCTGTGGTGATCTCATTCAGTCCAGCGGACTTGGGAAAGTGAGACCGTAGGTCAAGACAGAAAAAGGCTGGCACAGTGCGTACGAAAATATTCAATAGTGTAATTATGATACTGGCATAAAATACATACATAAATACCTAGGTAATAAATACAAATACTGTACCGTAACCTGTCCTTCTGGACCACTAGTATCCACTTCTGGACATTGTCTTGTGTATGAGGGATGTGTGGCGTTTTAACTCCACACATCTGTCAATACAAATACATTTAATATGTTTTAATATCCGAATTTTATTATTATGCAAATACCGAACACTTAAGAATTTTACAAATAGTGCTCTTTTTAATGTACTATTTTTAAATATTTAAATGTATACTCGTAGATCTAACTATTAATAAACATTTTTTTTGAATTAATTGTGATTTTTATTATGTAATTAATAAAACGCATAATAAAAAGCAAGCCAAGTGTGTCACTGACTGATTTTGGTGTCGTCGTCTATGCGATGTTTTTGAAGTATGTAACTACTTCATTCTCTTACCACGATGGTATTGAGCGTGTTTGTTTACATAAACGATCCGAATTATTAAATTTTCCGTTGTTAACATATATAATTTCTTTTTGTTTCAGGTAAGTTTGATTATTCATTGCGATTTTATTTCGGCTAAAGTAAGGTAATGAAATACAATAGAGGTAAGTGAATAACATATTATTATATTGTTTTAAGGTTTAAAGAAATCCTAAAAGGGTTTTATAACGGTAACAAATTAAATAATTGAATGTGGACGTGGGCTTGTATCACCTGTCCGCTGCCGACAGTAGCGAAATAACTCAGGGGCTTACCTTACCGATTGTTCGACTTATTTTTGTTGATGAGGATCAAAGTTCGAATAGTTCGAAAGAGAGGTCTTTCGAACTATTTTTCTCCAACATGTTCTTATCGTTTCAGTGTTAGCGCCATCTCTGTTTTCATGGTGGTATCAGATCGGTTCTCGAATCATAGTATTTTAGTCTTGCTACTCGTTGCCAGATGGCGCAGTATTTAGTGCAATTATAGAGTAGTTTACTGAAACATTTACGTAGGTACTTTGATTAAAAAATCAACACCTTTTAAATCGAATAGTTTTACTTAAAACAATTTACTCGTCGTTAAAAATATACTTTTTCAACGACCTACTGGCTTTAGTGTCTCTACTTGTCGCTAGATGGAAGTGTGTTCTTCGTTTGTTTGATTATTTTTTTATTTAACGATTTAAATTTATCTGATATGATAACTATTTCATAACATTAGCGCTTGTATTCGTTACAATAATTATGAAACCCTTCAAACTAAAGTTCTTATAAATTTGACTTCGTTGTTTAAACCAATTAACTAAACTTTCACACTGATACTCAAAATTCTCAAACAATAAAATAAAATCGTGAAATCTAAAACAATGCGTTGGTTTTTTTAAAGTGGCAAAATCTAGTTGCATTTATAATCTAATTAAATCAGTATTTTCCAAGAACTGAAAACATCAAAGAATAATGCCTAAGTTCATAATACAACTGTCTCCTTAAAATACCTAATAATAATAATAAATAGCAGCTAAAAACAAGTGTATAGGGTAAATCCACCAACACGAGGGCGCGGGTGACTCAGCGGTGAAAACATACGGGTGGGTATAAGGGGCGTACACGCTGCTGCCGAATGATTAATTATTCCATGTGTGTAACTTGCTAACCACGATGGTCGGTCTGGTTAATATAGGAAGTGCTCTGACAGCTGACATAAAGTCTTAACATACCGTAAAAATCATTTTACGACTCGATAGTCTTGTTCTATTTTATCGTGTTATGTTATGATGACATGTTATGATGACTTAAGAGAGAAATGGTATTTACATAAAATGAATTCAATACAGAACGATCAGAGGCGTCAGAGTTCTTCCTACATGATAACTGCACCATAAGCTTCGATAATTTAATTTTCGTTTAATATCCAAACTTCTATAAAAGAACTTTACATAAAATGTTCGTATCGTCGATATGAGAATAGACTAGATGACACATTGTACGCTGTTATCAAAGAAACATGGTAGGCAACTTCTAGGGAGAGTGAAGCATTTGAGGAGGGGTTCATTGAAAAGTCAAATTTGAAACGTAAGTACCTGCTACGTAATAAGAATGTTCCATTTTCAAACACATATCGAGATCTACTGAACATAGAACACTCGTAATCAAATACTGATCATTGAACGTTCTTAAAAAAATTAGACCAGTATGTATGGTATTCTCAAATCGATGGTTCGCTTAAAACAATATCAATTTAAACACCGATAATTACACTATTGGTTTCCAGTGAATGAAAACACATCTTATATGACATGGCTCTTCGTTATTATTTTCAAGGCATGTTCAAGCATCTTTAATGCTTATCCGATGTGATATTTTATTTTAATATCTTTTGTTAAAATTGACCAGCAAACGATTCTTGACCAAACAGGTACATTAATAGATTCATATTTTTCAGTAAATTACTGTTTAAAAATAGTTTTCAGTTTATGTTTGTATTTTTATTTAATCCGCAAAACATTTCCACATTTTTTTATCATACACATACAAAACGAGTTTTACATCCTTCTTGACGTAGACATTATCCTTCGTTCTTGGAGTTTGTCGTTCTGGACTAAAGTTGGCATGTACCGCGGGTGTTCACGGACGACAGTTGGTGGCTATCATACCACCAGGTGGTATACTCGTTCTCCACTTTATTTCTATAAAAAAAAACATGATCTATGACACTAAATAAACAAATGTTCAAATAGGCTTTTCGTTTAAGGAAATTATAAAAATACAATAGCTGACGACTGACGACTGGCTTCAAATAGTCGTTGTGGTTTCGTCCGCAGTGTTACCCCGTGTGTCATACGTTGCGCACGCGCGTTCGGCCATCTGTTGCGTGTGACGTCACGGCCGTTACACCTTGCACAGAATAACACATTCATTAGCAGAACACGCGGGAAAGATGCGACCTTTTGTTTATATATGTTCTTCACCTGTCTCCCCTCATAAGGCTAAGTGGAAATCTTGTGTTCTCTGCACAAGTATCTTTTATTATATAGCTGTACAACTTAACTTACGTTTCCGTGTTATGTACGTTTATAAATAGCATATTTAATTTATGGAATCGTTATTTGTTTCTTTGAGAAAGTTCATGCAATGCCATTTTAAAATATGCATTAAGTTTCTCTCTTTTTCGTTAGGTACGGGTATTATATAAATCGCTATCGAGTGTAAAGCGAGTGTAAAGTAGTCTGTAACAATATATGCGGAACATACATTTGTAACAGATGTATGTTTTATATAGAAGAGATGGCAGACGAGCGGGCGCGTGGTAAATGGTCACCGCCGCCCATAGACACCTGTAACACACCAGAAGGCATGCGTGTGCGCTGTCGAAATCGCATAATCCTGTTCACATATGTGAACATATTATGTAATATATGTGAACAATAAATATGAAACATATGAAATATCTATTTATGTATGTGGGAGTCCTCGTTTATTACATTTTAAGCAAAACTGCGTTTCATATGTTAGTTTTAAATCCTCGAAGCATCTGCCGACAGACGCGGCAACCATATGCCGTTTCATAAATCCCTTCAAATATGCACCTGTTTCCGCGATCTCTTTGTGCCTCCTGTTTGTGCGATCGTTTCTTCGAAACGCGAGGGAGATAAAGAGTTTTTAATAAGTTGTGGAGTTATACCGGCGAATGAGATTGATACTGAGTGGTGAAAGGTCGCGCGAGAAAATTTTATTTCCGTGTTATTTAACAAAGGATAAAGTAATTTTAATTGGATACTTCTTTGGCCGTGTGTTGTCGGCTGGCTTTAGAATAGTACCACCACCAGTCTTCCCGTGGGTGTCCTGAGCCCTGAGGAACTACTCCTCTAAAAGTGTGGCCTCGCTAATCCGCTTGGCCTACTTGGTGTGTTGAGGCTGTACATCCCTCATCATGCACAAAACATTGTGGTTTACTTATTTGTATCCTGGATCTTTGCCGGAATAACCTAATTCTGTATCTCACTGTACATGTCTGATCGGTGAGTTATCTAATTTTCACAGAAAACTTCCGTGACATGTTACAAGGTGTTCGGCAGTAAATGAGAGTTGCTAGAACCTGTTTACATTTTATTTCGTTTCCCTCATTCGGTGGATGCGGAATGGAAATGCTATATTTACTCGGTCTCATGCCGTATTGGCCCATTGCCTTAATCTAGTGTTTCCAACTGAGGCCAACTGTAGACACATCTTTTAGTTAGAATATGAAAAGATAAATCAATTTGAACGTGCGAAACGAACGACTTCGCTAACACTATGAAGATATATTTGCGGGTAAGTGAAACGGGAGCTTATAATACTTTGCACGACCCTTTGATCTTGTTAATTAATAAGAAATATCCTGAAATTCTACCCTGAATAGGAATTAAAATCCCGTATTCAGTTTTTTTGGTAAATTTAAATCAAGATTATTTGGAAATATCAGAATTGACATTGAAATAATTACTACTATTTTCGGCGACATGTGAAAAGCGACTTTCTACTCTTGTGTATATCTACTGAAAATAAATATGTAGAGAAATAGATTACAAGATTTTAGATTACAACTCAGTAACATCAACCCGAACATGATTGATTTACTTGCAAAAAAGCAAGACCAACCTTCAAATTAAAAATTCTGTAAACCATTATAAAAATACACTATTCTATGTTACGAAGTTATCTTGTTTATATAGCTATTTGAATCAGAATGATTCATTGTTAAGGGGGTCCGCGATGCTTGATCTCCTCGAGGTCCACAGTTAAAAAAGGTTAGGAACGCTGCCTTAATCCATTGCAGTAACGGGGTTGGATGAAGTATAGGTCTTCTCTAGTAAATCACGGGGGGGTTTCGGGCCGTCATCTATCACGCGGGCCCGGTGTGGATTAGTGGATCACAAACCCTAGATTTTTTATTTTTGGAGTATTCGGGTTTCCTCACGTTTTCTCTCACCGCGGAACTAGTATAAATTTTTAAAAATCCATACTTAAGTATAATCTCTGTGGTACGGGACGAATGTGAATTGAGGCATTACCTCTAGACTATCACCGCTCCATTCATTTAACCCATCGATATGAAAATAAACTCGATGACACATCATACGTTGTTATCAACGAAACCTGATTGGTTACTTCTAGGGGCGGTGAAGCAGACGTACAAGGTTTCATTAATAAGTCAAATTTGAAATTTAAGTACCTACTACGTATTAAGAATGTTCCATTTTCAAAACAAATATGAATTAAAGAATTCGAGAGCTACTGAACACAAAATAAACTGTAATAACTTTCCCTAGTTTGAGCACATTTTTAGTAACATATTTAGTACGTATTCTCAAATCGATGATTTAACCCTATACAAAAGAACTGTCTGTAAGTCACTTACTACCATTAAGCGGGTCGTCTCTACATTGCTGTTGTATTAAAAATAACCACAGTACTTCGTACCGGTTAAAGATATACAAACTAAAAAGCTCTTACACTTAAAATATCTTCAATAGTCCCTCTAATACAATGGATAATAAACTTATTATTATGCACCTTAATAACGTAGAAATAAGGATCACAAGTTTAGTGTTGCTATAAATTGTATCTATCGATTTCCTTAAAAGGGCCATTTACAGAACTAAGGGTCGTAGTTTACGAGTAATTGGTAGTTGGGTTTATTTTTAAGTGCCCAGCGATTTCGTTTACTCTTATCCATGGAATTATCTGTTTTATTTTTAACCTGTGGTTTATTTGGGTATTTGCAGACGATTTTTATTGTTTTCCTTTCAGGGTTCCGTAGCGTACTGTCTCTTATAGATTCGCTATGTCCGATCGTCTGTATTAATCAGGCATTTTTACCCGTCTTGAAAGACATTTTGGTAATAATGGAAATATTTTTAAAAGTACCCTAAATGTCAAAGTGATTTTAATAAATTATTAAAGCGAATATATAATATATAACGAAAATATTCAATTTATTAAAGTTCTATTATTTTTTAATCTATCGATATTTTCAGCCTATCACGTCTCATTGCAAGGCACGGGACCTTCCCAAGTAATCACGAGGACGTTTTGGGGCCACAATTTAGCATGCGTTGATTTTTGCGGGTAGAAAAAAATTCTATATGCATGTGTAGTGGCCCTGGCTCGGTAACCAGCGGGGGACTAAGGTTTTGCGGGGCCCGGGACTAACGACTTAAGAGCAGGCATCAACACTAGAAAAAGACTGTATGTAAATGTAAATTGTATAAAAGTATATATTTATATGTAAAAGGTGGGCCCCATCGAGGATGGGGCCCGGGGCTGTTGCCCACCCTAGCCTCTAGGTTAGTCAGTTACTGTCGGCAACGCACGCGTGGTGCAAGCGCACGTCCGCACACGTTGGTGGCTTTAGCGATAATGACGCTTCACGTCTGTCTGACGTAACATCCCGCCTTTATGCGCACGAGACCGAGTATTGATTACATCGATATTTTTTATCGATCTACCTTCATGCACTACTGTATGGTTTCAAGGAAAAAATAATATAAGTGACAGGTTTCATACAAGTCTGCGTTTTCCATCACACGGCTGGCAATCACCCAACGACTTTTAATTAGTTTGACACATTATGCTTGTGCTTGCGTCATATGGAATAAATAGTGCAGGAGGTAATGAACTCTTCGTGTTTTTATTTTATTAAAAAACTATTAGTTGTGCCTGCTACTTTGTGCGCTTAGACGTTAGAGTTTTTTTGGTTAACTTGATTCCCGCGGGAACTCTGTAATGGAATAAATGTTAGCCCGATACAAAAGCTACAACTATGCCAAGTTTTAGTAAAATCCGTCCAGGCCGTTTTTGCGTGATGTGCGTTCATACAGACAGGCAGACAGACAGACAGGCAGACAAAACTTCCAAAAAATGTTGTTTCGGGTTTTGGCTCATTCATAGTCATTCATTAATATTTAATTTACACGGCTTTTTTACCAATTTGTTATATACTAGCGACCCGCCCTCGTTTCACTTCAGTGTATGTTTTTTTTTAATTTCAAAATAACATATAGCCTGTATTAGACACGGATAATGTAGCTTCCTATTTGTGAAAGAATTTTTGAAATCGGTTCAGTAGTTCCAGAGATAACCCCCCAACATACCCACAAACACACAATTTTACCTCTTTGTTATACATATTAGTATAGATAAGTATTATTCACAATTTATGATCATCGAAAATGTACATTTTTTCCAATGCAAATAATAACGCAGACAATTACCCTATAGCTTTGATGTCATAATAATAAATGTTTAGACTAACAAGTTGTAACATTTCTAACTTTTGTTTTGTCGGCACTTTCAGTTTTTAGTTCAAACTGAATAACCCCCTTTAATTTTGCAAAATCCTCTTTCTTTTCCAACATACCAGACATATCAGCATTTTATATTGTAAATCGTCTCTGAACGCGTATAACAAAGGTATAATACAAAATATACAATATAAAACAAGTTTAAAAAGTTCCAGAATACAATAATAGTTTCTAATAGTCTTTCCTAAATTTTCCTTACATAATTTCTTTATATAAAGCGTAAAAAACGAGTTTTGCCCAAACAAATACGCAAGATTACATATCAATTAATACGTCGATTACACTTTGTATAATTATATGAATTTCTTTGTCGATATTATCAACAGCATTTCATATTATGTATAGCGTATTTCATAGTATTTTCGTATTATGCATTAGGTGCTTACCTATGAAACGACCGATTTTATTACTGGCCACTTCGAGTTTCGTCTGTTTTAATTAGAATTTCAAAATAAAACAAAATGCATCTAGTAGCTTCAATGTTTTTATTTCAAAATCAATATTCCATTTGTTTTTCTGTACCTAAATTTTGTTCATGTGATTGCTTCAATGTTTTTATTTCAAAATCAATATTCCATTTGTTTTTCTGTACCTAAATTTTGTTCATGTGATTGCTTCAATGTTTTTATTTCAAAATCAATATTCCATTTGTTTTTCTGTACCTAAATTTTGTTCATGTGATTGGGCGTTTTTGCACTCGCGGGCACGAAACCGACCCGGCAGCCGACGAAGCAAAAATGTATGAAATATACGGCATGTTTTTCCACTTACCGGCGCCGGCGACGGCACGGCGTTGACTACCACCGGTGCCGTCGCCGGCGCCGGGACAGCGAGCTTCCCAAAGGTAAAATTGCATGTGCATTGTGTACGTACTGTAGCAGTGTGCGTGAGCGTGGGGCGGGGTGGGGGGGGACGACATGAAACTCGAGAATTCTCGACAGTTTGTGCCGGCGTGTCACGGTGCCGTGCCGGCGAGTGGAAAAACGCCCATTGTCTTGAAAATAAAATGGATAAATTGAAAATTCGTGCTACTTTTGAATATGAGTTTGGTCGCAGCACCAACGCAAGTCAGACAGGTCACTATATCAATAGTGTGTATGGGCCAAACACCACAAACGATCGTATGCGTCGATGGTTTGAACGCTTCCGTTCTGAATATTTCGATTTTAAGGATGAGCCCCACGGACGACCTACGACTGAGGTTAATAACGATGAATTAAAGGCTATAGTGGAAGCAGATCCATCTCAAAGTACAGCTGAGTTAGCAATGGGGTTTGATGTTAGAGATAAAACAATGTTGGTTCATCTGCGTTAAATCAGCAAAATAAAGAAACTCGAAAAGTGAGTACCTACCGTATGAACTGAACGAACGTACATTGGAGAAATACGATAAAGTAGGAAATGCAGTACATTTCAAGATAGTCTTCTGTGAGAGAGGGGTAACGTGGTCAGTCAAGTGCGCCCAGCGGCTGTGGGAATACAGCATGCACTCTCTCCCTACCAAATGAAGGAGAGACGGTATAACCTCCGGCGGAAGCGTAGTCGGCCGGCGTTCAGGACTCAGGGAGAGAACGCGGCAGACGATACACGCGGTATCGCGTAGCACCGCCTCACGGTGGGGTATTTGAATGATCTGGGCGGCCAAAATTATTTTTGTAGTTTAATCGGTTGTAAGTGTACTATCCAACTAATTTATAGCAATTTTAGTGATAGGTACTATTTTAACATTGAATAAAATGCTATTTTTTAAATTTTCACTACATTTAATTACGTGACATAAAAAAGTGAAAAATATACAAAATAAATTAGTCAGAAGATGAGATTTCTTCGTCAGAGGACAATTCAGATATACCCCCATTTTCCCCATCATCAGACTCTTCGGTATCTTGTGCTACATGGGGTTCCGTAGGAAGCAGCATATCTTTGGTTTCTTTTAAAAAAGGTTGTGTTTTCTTCCTTGGAAAGGGCCTCATGCCAGTTAATAATGGATCCGAGCTTAACAGTAATCTGTGAAGCACATCTTGATTACAAGAAACCCTTGAAAATTTTCTGGCTAGATTTTGACGAAATAAACGAAAATGTTTATTTCGTGATTCTGCGGCCTCTTCTGATAATTGGCCTATTGGAACACTGGCGTGCTCTATAACGGTGGGCACATGTATCAATATTTTGTGCATAGTTGGTGTCATGGGATACCATGGGTATAGTTGTACATACAGTTCTGCTGTTTTCCGGGTAAATTCTGTGAACTTGTCAATGTGAATTTTGTGTCCACTTGAAATTGTCTCCAAAATCACTTTGAGACGAAATATTAAATTGGCATTTATGCCTGTTATTTCAGCTGCCAGCTCGGGGTCTTAACTGGATATTAACTATCCAGTTAATATATTGGATATTAAAGCTTGGATATTAACTTCTGCGCAAGTTTCAGTCACATTAATTGATTCCTTATCTGGATAACAGTCCGATTTTATCCGCTGTATAATACTGTATGCGGGATAAAGTTTCTTGCTAGCCCTTCTTATGATTTCGTATTGGCCTCTGGAAAGACCAGCAAACATCGAAAGTGCTTGTAATGGTGACATTTGAGTGTTTGATTTGTCTTTCTGATTATACATAGCAAATGCTTGTTTATACTTTTTAGCCCAATTTGGTGAAGTATTAGTTATTTCTTTGACTATGTGGGCAGCGTCTCTCTTTCCAGAACTTGCCAACTTCGCCTGAGCAGCATGAGCAAGTACTTCTACATCTGTAGAGCTCCTTAATTCTTCCGTTTTCTTCTTTTTGATCTCTCACTTGATTCACCAAATATTTTTATTGGCCGCCCTGGTTGATTCACTAATTTGGGGATCCTAAATGTATTTTCCAGCCAATCTGTATTATTCTTGATGAATGCTTCTTCTTTACTGTGTGCCGCAGTCCATCGACATTTCATTTCGGACTTAAAACGGGAAAAATTCTGCTTGATTTCCTTTATTTCATCTTCTGTATAGTCATCATAATTTAGTAGGTAACTTTCCACAAAATCCAGCTTCTTGTTTATGTTTGGTAAATTTTGCCGCTGCATCATGTTAAACAACTCCCTTCGAGTCATTATTTTAACATTTGCTGACCCTAAAACACAAAATAAAACGAAAAATTACACGTAGTAAATAAATGCAGTTAAGACCTATGACGTTTCATCACCCTAATTTCCTAAAACCAAGTGATTCCGGCACTAGTTTTTACATAATCGTATAGTAGAAAGATCAAGGTACTGGATACAGAAAAAAGAATTGCCGGGAAACCTCGGGAAGTACAACTAATAATCTCCGATTAGTATAAAAACGGGACAAAAAAATAATTATAATCTAATTATTTTTAATTTTTTCTACAATAGTCATAGTACTTTTTATTTCAATGAAAATATCTAAAAAGAATACACACTTACCCACTCTGTTAAAATCCATAACCCTTCACTGTTATCAAAAACCCAAGGCTATAATATTAACTTAAGAAAATATTGTTGGCGCGCCGCGCGCCGAGAAATACACGAACACTGAAAACCACAATCAAGTTCCGACTGGCCCGTGCGAGCCTGTTGTTACGCGGACGATGGAACGAATGTTAGTGCATTGTTTCCTTATAAGTCATCTTTGCTGCGCTGCTCCTTTTTTTTAATTGCGTTCATTTTTACAAAATAGACTTATGGCCGCCCAGATCATTCAAATACCCCACCGTGGGCCTACTGCAGCCAGCCGCTACGTAAACCCAACTGCCTCAGGTTGGTCTCGAGGTTGGTGGGGATTAACCCGTTGATTTATATTATTATTAGTAGGTATACATAAAAAAGGGTGGACATCCCACCAACGCAGAGCTGGATCTTATAGTAAAAATAGGAGTGCATATATAGTCAACTGGTGTACGCCGATAGCTAATTTTGCTTCATTATGCTACGAAAATATATTGTTTAAACAGGAGTAAAGATAATTAGTATATTATAATAGAATCTGTCACTGTTCGTACAGAGGAAGCAGGTTGGGAAGACTTCGTGAATTTACTAGTAGACACTGTGCCGACACAAAGTCCCGTCCTTCAAGTACGATACAAAGCTTAAACTCATTAACAATTTGACCCCTTGGTTAAAGAAGGTGAGTATATCGAACAAATGTGCGCTACAAAACGTATCTACATTACCGATTGTTATAATCAGCTTGCTTATTACCGAATGGTGTCTAATTTCACGACAACTGTGCGCCTTTATGAGCAAAGTTTAACCAACTCTTTACAATTCAAAGAAGGTAATATATTTCTGATAAGTTAAACTATAGTTACACTAAATGTTTACTAAGATCTGTGTACCTACATGGTTACGATTACATTGAAATATTTTCAGAAAAAATCTTGAGGGGTAAATTAACGTGGGTAAATTAATACTTATATACAAGTAGGCCTCTCCCAAGGCACGCCACCACATAGAGTTTTCTGATCTTCTCATTCAGCTACTTTCTTTAAGTCATCAGTCTACGTGGCCGAAACGTGTCTCACACTACGTTTTCATGTACGTGTTTTTTTTTGTTATCGGAATAACAAAATTCTTGTGGCCCTAGTGGCCTTTCAAGAGTCACCGCTCGTGGACCTCCCCTCTACGTGGTCTTCACTCGAGAGCTCGTCTATTTCATCGGTTGTTGGTCCTTCACTTCAACTTACTGATACTCTGACGTTACTTCTTTTTATAAATCTCTCTGTTTCTGACCCTATTCGTCAAAGAACCTCCGAGCATCGAGCCTCTTTCCATCGCTCGCTCAGATATGAACTTGTGGATCATGCTCTGCATGATAATAAGATTAATAAGACTCTTGCCCTCTGAAAACACATGCCACTTTACTGGTGCGAATGTGCTGTTTTGAATCATCGCTCGTCCGTTTTGATTTACGCCATTACAATAATCTATCTAAATCTAAAAAAAATATCTAAATCTTTGGTTACCACTTACCATCAATCAGGTGATCAATTGCTATAATGATTAATCCTTGTAGCAAGTTTGTCTTATAAATTACATTCATATTCTGAACATTCATATATTACACATTGATCGTTAATGATAATAAATTATTATAGTTATATATCGGCATTCATACAGCTGATTTATCTGTCTGTCTGTTTGACTGGCCTTTAAACGGCGAGGTCGCGTGTTTTATCACCGTTCGAGTAATCAAAACTCTTTGTTGTGGCTTTGTATATTTTTATAACGGGGTAGATGTTTAACATCGTGTCATTTTCTAATTCTAGAATATGCCAATAAATTAATTATTTGGAAACTTACGCTAAGAATAAAAATATTTTTTTTTATGGATCAAGGCGGCAGACGAGCATACAGACCACCTGATGGTAAGTGGATACCGTCCGCGATACATGCCAACATTAATTCAAAATGACAAACGTTGGCACGGCCTCGGATGCGCAGCCTACCTTTCGAAATATAGGAATGGATTTGGAGAAAGGGTTGGGAAAATGGGGGGGGGGGGGGGGATAGGATGTGAATGGGCTCTGGCACATCTC
Source organism: Sesia apiformis (assembly GCA_914767545.1). Classification (NCBI taxonomy): domain Eukaryota; kingdom Metazoa; phylum Arthropoda; class Insecta; order Lepidoptera; family Sesiidae; genus Sesia; species Sesia apiformis. The sequence continues at coordinate 9,988,927 of OU611973.1, forward strand.
ACTCACTATTGAAATACGTACGTATAGCTGTTGAATTTCAGTGTGCACTCTCCCCCTCATATATTTCTTAGAGAGCTTCTATACGATGAACTTTGTACATGATGACATCTGAAGAGCCTCCAACAAGGAGACAGAGTCCATGACGCATCTTCTGTGTGAATGCGACGGTCTGGCCATATGCAGAATGACTTATAGATATACAATAATCAGAGCCAGAAGACTACTTCTTCAGTACGACTACTTAACTACTTAAGTACGACAGCTTCTTCTGTCGAAGTGATTGCGAATCCGAGTGATCCGTGCGCGAGTTTTATATGACCTAATGGCAAATATTACTGCGTAACCAAAACACCCAAAATGTATATTAAAAATAAAAAATAATATAAAAAAACTATATCGCGAACCCGAGAGTTGATGTGCGAACAATGTTGCTAGCTTATCATGCATTTGTCGCTTCGCTATTGAGATATGGTTTGCTGGTTTGGGTACGTTCGACGGACTTCAACGAAGCTATTATTTGGCAAAAGAAATGTGTTCGTACAATTTCTGGCGTATCAATCACCATTAAATGCATGCAAACCATCATTCAAAAAATTTAATATACTAACACTTCCTTGCATGTATATTTTTGAGATAGCTTCATTGTAAGAATGTGCATATAAGTATATATATATACGTTTTTTTATTTAACAACTTTACATTAAAATACCAATTACACTAACTAGTTACAAGGGGTGTCGGTCGGGAAGTCACAATCGCACATGGGGTGGGGTACCTCATGGTCCCTGTGTCGTGTGAAAAAATATTCAAAAGAACTAAAGAGAATAGACCACATATATAAAGCTCAGACAATCAGACAGATTAGTTCTAGAAAAGATGTATAAAACTAGATTTGCCACAAAAATTGCTATGCCATATACCTACATAAAGGTACTCGTATATAACGCGCTACCGAAGGAAATAAAAGACCTCCCAGAAAAGAAAGATTGGTTCATAAAGAAACGATTTTATATATCGTGATATATGTATTTACCTAATCACAATGTGAATTCATCGTGACATTTCAATCTGTAATTATCCTGAATTATGATATATTTGTAATTATAATTAAAATCTGACATTCCTATAATGCATAAGTTTGACAAAATAGTTTTGTTTAAGTGTAAAGAAAATCTTTTGCATGCCTATTAAGGCAGGACATGTTGGGCAATGTAATTATAATAATAGTAAATAACGCCACACTCAGTGGTCCACACTAGGAGTCCCTGTGTCGTGGCTCCAGAGACCACAAACATAACATAAACACAAACACAAACAGACACCCAGACCCGAAAATAGATTTGTCTTTTTTTTTATTAAAGAAATGTATGTCCGACCGGGAATCGAACCCGGCACCTTTTGCGCAGCAAGCAGGGTCACTACCAACTGCGCCAATCGGTCGGTAACTTTAACATTAACATCTGTATTATCTTGTCGTTAATTAACGGTTATTAATTAACCTTAACATTTTGTTTTACCTACTTGTGTTCTGGCAAATAATTTTTTTTTAAATTTGAACTGTTTACCGAGATATTTCCACTAAGTTACTGTATGGGGCTCTTCGTGACACCAGTGCTTCAGATGTGATTTTTCGTTACACTAAAGCCTCTAAAATAATTTTTCGTAGACCATGAATACGTGATGCAAAATTAGATCGCTTACAAGGCCTATTACCTCCTTGAAATACCGGATAATTAACAGTGGAGATAATCTATAGTAGGTACAGTAAATTTTGACGGTAAATAGACTTACGTTCAGAAGAATATCGAGCTATAGACATGGTAAACTTAATAACTTATTGAATGGAGTTAAAATGATATGGTTTAAGGTATTTTGTCTTGTTGCCAAGTTTAGTCATATTCATATGTTGATATGCGATGCGACAGTCTGTCTGACATCGCGAACTGTCGTATCGCAAATTACAAACAATGATAACTAAGGTCATCGTTATTTGTACTTGATAAACTTTGTTCGTAAACTAAAGATGGTTGTTGCAGAAGAATTGGTAATGTTGGTGACAGAAGTTTCGTCCTGTTTTTAGCGTCCCATGGCGTCCCATCGTCTAATATTTTCTTATTTAAATCAGGCAACTATATGTGATAGCATACCTTAACCCAACTTAGCATAATATATAGGAATTTATATTATTATTCAGTCTCGCTTCCCTAAAAAACCAGAAAAGTCTGCACTGACGAAAAATATTTCAAAGAACAAGAGCAGCGAAAAGTTTGTGGACTGCAGAAACACTCGACGACTTCCATGTGCATGTGTGTGACTTGCAGGTCGGTGAGAATCGTCGAACAGACTCCTGGCGGTACTATAAATTTAAAAACAAAACTACAATCCATACAATCTCTCTTGTCTACATATTGAAGCAGTGTATCTACAATATTATAAGCCATGCTTTGGCGCGTTTATATCACCGGAATGTCATCGATCCCACTGTACACTTTCAGCTTCCCCTCAGCAATTTGGAGGAAAATTTTCACCATTTTGGTTAACTATCATAGTTATGGTCCAATCGGCCCCAACAATCAGGAAGAGTAATTGCACCGTTATGATCCACTGTTATAGTTTACAGAAGGCCAGTTATCTATACACTGCACATGTTGCCCTTGTGATTGGACGGGGCCGCGAAATATAGGACCCGAGCTTTCCTCTTCATTGACCTTCTTCTCTTCAAGCTCCCTCATTTTTCCCCTTCTTTCTTGTCAATCTCTATTCTATTCATTTTTTCCTCCAGACCATGTTAACACTTCTGTTTTCTCTGACTATTAGGCCAGACACCTGTTCTTGTTCTATCGAGACTTTTATGAATTATGATCCTCATAATTTAACGATACTACTACAAGATTCATGCTACAAATACTATGTATGTGTGACTGTTTTACGATGATGTCGTGTCACACGTGTGGTATAAACGTAGTACGTATAACATTAATGATTTCACCTCTTAAAATAATTTCCAAGTTGGTCCTGCCAGTGTAAACAAACAGTCACAGTAGTATATTGAACGAGCAGTATAGAATCTTAGATCAAATGCTCGAAATACACCGTACGCATACATACGAACTGTTTACAGTCTAGGGACAGACGTCAGATCTTTACATTGCGGTCGATTTGCAAGCTTTTCGTAACTTTGCTATTTCGTACTTGTGTGAGTCACCACAAAACGTATGCAAATCGATAAAAGAAAGTTTGTAGAGATATAGACTATAATATTCTTATCCGTGTTTCATATGTGTTTTATAGATGTGCCATATTTCTGGTCTTTGTGGGATGATTGTTCACTGGTTATTTTGTTAACCGTGGTCACAGGCTTACGTGCTATGACATCATAGTTCGGTGTTCGAACGTGACGAGGATTCCGAGGTGTTAGATGACAGACAAAAACTAGACAAAAAATTAGCAATAATAATGTCGTTTTCAATCGAACTGATGATTGATAAATGAGAATTTAATTTACACAATTGATAAGTAAAACCTTGTATGTGACCTCAGAAAGAAGCAAATGAAATTCAAATGACATACAAAATTCCATTTTTTTAGTGCAAAGAAGTGACAGACGAACAGACAGTTCACCTGGATGGTTGATAACGAATATAATGAAAAATAAGGAGATTCCTTTATCTCAATATAGTTTCTATTTATTGGGACAGGAGAGGAGGTTGGTATGAGATAGGAAGTATGGAATATAATGCCACGAGAGATCTCTCTTATACCATTCTCGTGATGGAATCGGAACTTCCGCTCTGGCATGATAATGTTAATAGTACATTTTACGACAGTGCTTTGTTAGTGTGCGTTAACTCAGTTCGTCAAGTGCACCCAACGACTATGGGATTGCAGGTTGTACATTTGTCCTCCTGGTATTTGATTTCACTACATACCTATTTTAATCGTGTGGTGTTGGCCAGCTTTAGAATAGCATCAACCCATTTGTCTCCGTGGGTGTCGTAAAAGGCAACTAAGGAAGCCGCTACCGCAAGCCCTGTGGGTAACTGGCCAACTTGCCTGGGTCAGGTGCAGCGTAGCGTTTTAAGGCCATACATCCCTTCAAGACAATGTACATTAGGAGGCTCATATCGAAAAAACAGTGATGTTTACGGTTACATGCTCGTTTATTGACCTGCCCAAGGCAACAAAAAAAAAACTACATCTCCTGATCAAATATTAAGATTTATCTCAGCGAATATATGATGGAATATTTATTATCCATTGTCACTGGAATACGTATTAGTTCGAGCTAGACCAGTCTTACTCCCACGCTCAGGTATTATATTTGGTGACTAAATTCAGGTGACATCATCCGATACTGCAATGTTTTGCACTTTAAACACGTTTTTTGCCATATTCAGGTGGTATATTCCTCTTGACATACAATAGTTTGGCCCTCGCTACCATACTGTGCTGTGAAAATCTCTTTCTATCTACTGTCCACTAATGACAATGGTGAGACATACAGCTTGTCATCAAGTACCTGGCTACTGCACCGTGTTATAAACTTGTTTTATTTGTCTTGCTGTCGTTCTGTGACTGTTTCAATTGTCATAGTGGATAGATTATTAATCTGTTAACAACAAGACAACTTTTTCAAGAAAGCAGTGAACAGGATTTTGCAAGGTCGGCGGCGTATCCGCATACCTTCTGGTGTTGCAGGTGTCCATGGGCGGTGGTAGTCATTTATCAGCACGTGCACCTTCTTGCTCGTCTGCCTACTTTCCCGTATAAAAAAATAAATAAATGCAGTAGTCAAGTACTTGAAGACAAGCTATATTTCTCTCGTAATTTCTTAATTGTCATACCATCAAATGCCATCAAGATGTTAAGGAGTTTGACAACTGTTGCTAGCATCCGTAGCTGGTCAGTGCCGTATACGTGTTCCACGAGTGGTGCTAAATGGGCAAATTTCAACAGTACAGTGCCGAATTTCGTGCGGCGACAGTCCTCTGGCTTACTAAGGGCCTCTACACGAACCGTGGAGCCTATATAACCCCAAACAGGTGGACTGACTAGCGCAGTGTTGAACTTTAAACTACCGTATGAGTAATAGGGAATGACCGTATGAGCCTGTACCCAACAGTGGAACTTCATAAGCTGACATTGATTGGTTTATAATACCATCAGCTTGTATTCTCCACTGTTGAATTTGGACTGCGCTAGTAAGTCCTAAAATTTCCTAAAAATATTTTGTCGCGATGTTCTCTATTGGGGGCCACACTAGTGAGACAATACAGGAATGAGCCGAGTCAGACCCGTTCTGGCTGATTTATTTTTCTCTTAGCGTATCGACTAATCTGTTTCATAAAAAGTTGGTGCTAAAGTTAAGGCTATTGGAAATACTACGTTTTATTTATTAAAAACCTGTTTCATTTTCCGTGTATTCTGTCATAGGTAAATATAAGTAACGTTGTTAGTTTGATAAAGTTTGATCATTGATTTGAGAATACGCACTAGATAATGGAACTTAAGTTTCAAATTTGACTTTACTATTGAACCCCTCCTCAACTACTTCACCCCCCCCCCCCCCCCTAGAATTTATTAACCAACTTTATTTGATAAGAACGTGTCTAATCTCGTATCGATGAGTTTGTTACATGCATAACATCTTAGTCTGTAACCAGTCTTTTGCAAAGATTTTATATTTTTTATTTTATCTTTCATATCTTCTAACTTAGATGTTCCAAAATGTCAAAATATTAAAGTAACACGCATAAAAGTTTTAATATTTGATTAAGATCCGAGCTTAAGTGATTAACTGATTGTGTTTTATAAGTCTACCTAGTTGTATAAGTCTTTTTCTTATTTTTATTATATTAACACTTGCTGTGGATCTGTCGTATCCGATTAAATAAATAAATGAAATAAAAATAAATACATTTCAGTTCAATTGGCTTTACATGTATGATAATTTAAGAAAAAAAAATGTATAAACAAGACAACACTGCAGGGCAGTCAATCGCAATTATTAAGTGAATTTAATTCACATTTAATATATTTTGAAGTCGGTATTTTCATTTAAATATACTTTTTGTTTACGTTATTATAACGATTGAGTATAACGATTTGGCATCCTTTTATGGGATTATATTGATCATTTCTCTCTCGCAATGCAGATCGCAATCGATGAAATGCAGTCCCAAAGTTGTCACAAAATATTGATTTTTGTTTTTCTTCATGTGCCTATACAATTACTATAAACAGTTTCAAAAAATGTCAACCTACTTCGCTTATTCTCAATCCCTCATTGATTATATCAACATTTTCTTAACTGACATCATCACAAACCGTTGTCTGTTATTGTCCTCAAAGTATTGAATTGGACTTGATGACGGCACCGGTCACTTCATCAGCTAAGATTTAACAATAGGCCGAAACAACGTTCATTATCATTATGTTGTTGTGCCGATAAATCTAGAACTATATTCGTAAATAAATCTAGAACTGAATTCGTGAACCAGCGGCGCCTGCGACTTCGTTCGCGTAAACTTGTGATTCTCGTGGGAACTCTCGAACTTAATTACAATATGCCAAGTTTCATTAAATACAGAGAAAAAGTGCCTGTTTTGCTTTCTGTATAGTTCGTAGAGATAGTGATAGGTGTATACACAGCAAAGATTTTGTTTTTTTCAAAAAAAAAATAATGTACAAGCATGATTTATGATGTCTTATATGTATACCTAGTTTGGTCATAAAAACAGTTACAATAAAGAACAAAAATACATTTGAATTTGGAACTTGTCATTCTCACTTGAAAAATAATGTTTTTTCTCATTTTGGCGCCAATCATTCTTAAATATTTTACTAATATTGAAATGGAGTAGGGTGATATTATAACGAAAACCGTATTGCTGTAATTGCTGTAATTACACAAAGTAGGCATGGAGTAAAACTCTCCATCGGCTTGATATTAGCCGAATGTTTGCCGAATTCCGAAAAAGGCCTGGTCATCAACGCACTATTTGTACTAACAGACGATAAAGCTGTGAAGGAGAGGATCCGTACGATTCCCATGCGGAAGCAAAAGATTTTGTCCAGAGAGATAAATGTAGCACCCAGAAACATGTCACGTATTTTAAAAGATGATATAGGACTTGATGCTTACAAAAGACATACTGGTCATTCCTTAACTGATAATAGGAATTGATGCTTACAAAAGACGTAGTGGTCATTCCTTAACTGATAATTTAAAGATAAATAGGGTTGACAAATGAAAACAACTTCGGCGGTACGCTCGCAGATAATTCTTATTTACGAACCATTGAGGAACATTTTAACAAGCACAATGATCGAGTTTATGCTCATAACTCTAGAAAAGCTATCAAGTAGTGACTGAACCATATTTTTGTGAAAAAGATATTGAAACGTCGGCTCAAGTGTATCGAGATACGTTTCTTGAGAAGGTCGTAAAGCCTCTAAACAACATCCTGTTCCATAACCAAGAATGGTCCTTTCAGCAAGACCCAGCACCGGGTCACAAGGCTCGCTCAACACAGACGTGGCTAGAAAGGAGCTTTCCCGACTTCATTAGATCTGAAGACTGGCCGTCATCTTAATCCTCTCGAATATAATTTATGGTTTGTTTTAGAGAGCATGAGATGTTCTATATGTCATGATAATATTGAATCCCTAAAACCTTCCATGAGGGTGACAGTTGCCAATTTTCCCATGGAAAAAGGGTTTGTGTTTCAATCGAAAACTGGTCACAAAGTTTGAAAGATTGTATAAAAGCAAATTTTCACAATTTGGAATAAACGTTATATTTATTTATAAAATAACACAATTTCTGCTAATAAAATGATAATGTAAAAACAAATGTTTTCTTTATAACAATATTTATGGCTAGACTAGATATGTAGATACTAGATGTAACAAGACTAAGTCTGTCAAGACTAGGTTGTTAATTTATAACATTTGCTAAACAGCCTTGTGATATCATTGTTCTTAGAAGCAACACTTGGAAAGGCTATATCCATAGCTTCATTTATAGAAACTTGTATACTGTTGTGGTTATTTGTCAGCTTCCCTGTCGACTTTGTCATTAATGTATAAAATAGTTTCACGTACTCGTGCGTTGTTATTTATTCCTGGTGTTGGGAAAATGAGCGCTGGTGAGCGCCGAGCGGTAAACGCTCGTGAGCGTTAGGTTCAAGTTTTTAAAGTTTGGTGGTTCCTTGATGAAATAAAACCCTTGAGGTTAAAAGCTCGAGTCTAAAACGTTTAAGGTTAAGGTTCTTAAGGTTTATTAGCTCTCACTTTTACTACAGTAGTTATTCTTGTCTATACTTGATCATCAATTGTACAATTGAAACACATATTCTTTTAATAATTTTATTCTTTACTTTCATTGTCTAGCATAGTTGTTTTTTTTTTCGGAATGGCTAAATTCTTGTGGCCGTAATGGCCTTTCAAGAGTCACTGGACATGTATAGTTTAGGACGAGCGCCGAACGCGCTCACCCAGGAGCAAAAAGTGTGTGCAGCAACGAGGCTAAAGGCTTCCTCGCCGATAAACCGGTGGAAGGAACGGACCTCGGCTTAGGGCGTTGCTTCGGAAGGATACCGCGGGATCGCGACTCGGTGAGAAGCGCCCAGGCATGTGCCGATACCTAGTAAAAGTGTTGACTGAAGGCCGATGTGTGTTCAACGTGTACGGGACTCTGTCGTAGTAGCGTCGAGTGGAGTCTCTCACGTATTTGACGAATGAGAGAAGTTCCAAGTCCTTGTGGAGGTCGACATTGCGAGAGTACCATGGGGCAACCATGGCCTTACGCACGAATCTATTTTGTAGGGTTTGAGTATTTTAATGTTGGAGGGAGCTGCGTGTGCACAAATCCTCACAAAGCTCTTCCTCACAAATCATTCGTCTAGGGCTGTGATTTTGCGTTGGAGGCGTAGAGAGACACTTCGTAGGTTCCTATCTGAAGCGTTGAGGGCGGCGTCATCCGCAAAGAGGGCAACCTCTATTCCAGGCGAGTGGCATTCCCAATGACATCTCCGTGTCATTGGTGTAGAGGGAATACAGCGTGGGTGCTAGAACGGAGCCCTGAGGGACTCCAGCTCTGATTGGGCGGGAACTGGACAGAGTGCCTTCAACTCTGTAGTTAAAGCTGCAATTGTTAAGTTAGTCTCGAATGATGAGAATTAGACTTTCAGGCAGCTCCAGTTGGTACAGCCTATAGATTTGGTCTGGAACAACGGGGCCAGACTTTATCGAAAGCATTCGCTACGTCGAAGAAGACTGTTAGTCTCATAATAATTAAGTAATACTGCAATTTAAGTATGTGAAATCTTATACCTAAATAAATATATAATTAATTATTAATAGTATCAACGTCCTGGACGAATAAATTCTACCAACATTTTACCAAAATTGAGTAAAATTGACCAAAAGTATTCACGATATAAAGTGGTTTTTGAAATAGAGCCTTCTACCTAATATGTAGAATACATTTAAACACATACTTAGAATTGTAAGAGTTAACAACAAATCTATTATAAATTAACAAAAGCGGGAAATGTTGGCGTTATTTGAAATTCATATTTGAATTGTGCTTCGGTTTCCGGACGATTTCTCAGTAGTTACAATGAAATAGCTGTTAAAATCAACAAATTTTCGCTGGAACTGTATCGAGCAAGGTGTTTCGACAAGGATTTAAGAAGAGATATTTTAGGCTTCGGCTAACGAACTCGGAACGTATTTATTAGAAAGGTTGGTTTTAATCGACCATAATTCTGCTTACGTTTTTAATCAAATTCTCGTGTCTTTTGAGTTCAAATCAAGTTCAATCTGATGAGGTTATTACATGCTCTGTTACATTTGGTTTAATTTTTTCTGCATACTTCAATTTCATTTCTACTCATATGAGGATCCCAGAGGTCAAGGGGTCTAAGTGACATTTTCGAAAGAATTGAGTTAGATGCAGTAACAGACTGTTAAAATACTATTCTTTTTAGTGGTGAGGAGATCCAAGTGATTTCCCTGACAGGTGCTGCTACCTAGTGTGTTGCCCCTTCGCCACTAGTAATGCATGCTAACACTGCTCCACAGGTAACACGTAGCACAGGTGAAAATGTAACGTAAAATATGTAACGTGTTACGTAAAATGTAACACAGGTGATTTTAATAATCTATTGTTAGTACTAATTAGAAGCAAATGGCCAAAGTGTTGGCCTAAAATGGTCAAAACAAAAAAAAAATAACTTTCCCTCTTACAAAATTTTGTTGACTTTTGGTTCAATTATCTCAAAACATAAATTTTGTCACTTAGACCCCTTTACCTCTGGGGTCCTCATATATATCTACTTTTATGCATTTTTTATGCAAGGAAGTAGGTAAGTGTCGCTCATGGACATCCGCGATACCTACTTGCCAAAACCATCATCAAATGAGAAATTTCTTTCTTTCATTTTATTCCGTTTTTCATGTCCCGTTGGAATAGCTGTGAAAAACTCGAGCAAAGTCTTCGAATGGTAATGGACCAGTCTTAGGTTTTGATTCAAGAACGTCTCGTACTTTAGTCAAAGCAGTTTTCACACGTTACAATATGGTGTTACAATAAATACATTTGTACCTGCTATGTTTCAATTTGCATGTAAAAGTAAAGTTCGTAGTCACAATACGTTTATAATATTATACATTTGCTAAATGTTCCTGGATAAAGCTTCCATATCTATTCTTCTAGATATTTTATCCGTAAAATCTAACGGCAGTTCTGTTGTTTGAAGCGCCTAAATTCTCCGGTAGAATAGAAGGTCGATAGCAGGGCCGTCTTAAGTCTATTCTGCGCCGGGGTGCGGGAGTGTATCCTAAGACAGTCAAACATCCTATTGTGTATCCTATGACAGTCAAATATCCTATTGTGTATCCTATGACAGTCAAATATCCTATTGTGTATCCTATGACAGTCAAATATCCTATTGTGTAATTGTTTACTATAGCGTTATATTTTTTCATTACCTTTAAAAGGTGAGCGCCCGGGGTGCACCGCACCCCTTGCACCCCCTGGTAAAGACGGCCCTGGTCGATAGTATAGTTTCTTATGAATGAACCTCGAAAAGTTTGTTTTTAAAAGAAATTTCATTTTACAGCGGTCGGATAGAAGGAAAACAGAAGCAGTTGCTAATGTAAACACAGATTTTTTTCAAGTTCAAGTGTTTCAACTACAAACCATTCAACATCTGGAAAGGTGTTTTGTGTTTTTACATTGGTATGTGCACGGTGTACACAGGGATTCAGAATGGAATCTTGTATTCAATGAAATCAAATAGAACTAAAAACGTAATTACATTAATTATCACTGATAAATTATTTGATTTGATTATCGCATTTGCAGAAAAATTTAATTTAGTTCACATTACCAGTATTATACCTGCATTAACATTGACTGGTAGCCCCGAAAATGAACTTTTTGAATCGTGCATCGATTCAAAAGTTAACTTATAGAGCGCATTCCTCAACTAAAAAATGATATTTTGCTGATAATTTTCTAAAAACAGTATTTCGTCATGACTTTTTGATAAAGTTTGTCAAAGCCGTCGTGTAGTACTCCAAAAATTACGGCGAATTACACTTTTCCAAAAAAAATTGCACAAACATATCAAAATCAACTCGACATGCTGTTGCATATACGTTTTATAACGTTTGTAACATTTTTCTAAAACGGACGCAAGTAATGAAATTTACTTTTTGGGTTTTTATTGAACACCCTTTAACATTAACATATGTTAAAGTATACTTTTGTTAATTGTATATATAGTTCACACAGACGAATTGGATGTAGTCACGGACTTTTTATTAATATCTGCAGAAGTATATGACCGTCGCTCGTATAAACTTGTATGCGAGTGAAATAAGTAAGGGAAATTTTGTGCAGATTCCATACTGATCACCTCTGTCCATGGTGGTTAACATCAATCGAAGGAAGTTAATCGTAACGAGATTATTCCCAGAATTGTTTGTGGTTTGTGCGAATTTTCTCCTTTCATGTGTTTTTTAAAAGACATTCAACATAAAACTAATTAATGTATTTGAAAACTTTGACGAACTGACTGATTATTTGTTTATGTTTGTCTGTAACTGATGAACCTTCTATACCTACCTGTATACAATTTTTTTTGATCAGATATCCTGAGAAAAATAAACATTTTTAATGGTGGTGTAAATCTGCAGAAACATGAAATACGTTTGGTTTGTGTCATGTAAAACATATAACACAAAGCGAACTGAAATTCTTGTGCATTTCAAAAAGTCCTTAAATCATTTGCTTCTTTTCGTGTGTGTGGAGTCGTCCTCTTCTGTCCTCAGTATATCTACTATTATTGGGCGACTCCTGACTTCGATGCCGCCGTTTTAGACTTTGAAATTGTTAATTACGGGGAAAACTTGACACTGCCACAATGTGCTAATTGCACCATTGCCATATATGAAGAGAAAAATAAACAAAAAAAAAATAGTACTTGAATATCGAATAGTTCAAAGAAGTAGGTTGTAAGTAAATTGTTTTATATTTATATGTATTTTTTATTTTAATATGCAACAAAAAGAACAACATTGCATATTCATATAGACATATATAGATAATACACAAAGTGCATTAGTATTTAGCATACATAATACGTAGAATAGATAGATAAAACTCTTTATTGCACATCAAAAAACAAAATAAAAACAATAACAGACTTTGTAGACACAAAATGCACAAAAGGCGGTCTTATCGCTAAAAGCGATCTCTGCCAGACTAACTTTGACTAGAGGAAATAACTAATTTGATCACAGGTAAAATGGTTTATAGTATAGATACATAATTACATACTATATATAATAATATAATATGCGATATATATACACATCGTAAGTCTTTATACAATATATAAAGTAGTTATATTTAGTAGAAGCAGTAAGGTAAATTAGAAAAGGTAGAAATATCTAAAATTTAAAAAATAAAATTATCCTCCAATGGAGACTACGTAGGTATCGAGAAACGTGCGTTAAACTCCCTCCGGGTAAGTGACCGCCCAAGAAAGTCCTGGGTAGTGGGTTAATGAGAACAACGGAAGAAGAGGCTTTATCCCAGCAGTGGAGAGATACAAGCTAATGATACGGTATGCAGATGTATTTAATTGTACTCAATTGATATGTGTTATACCTAGTTTCTGTAACCTACTTTTAATTTTCTGTAAATTGTACAAAATAAAAGTAAAATCTGTGAAATATTCATTACAAAACACAAACGCCAATAATTGAAATTCAAATTGTTCTCTAATCATAATCGCTGAACGGCGTTAAATGTTCACTGGCTATTGAATAATGGTCAAATTATCCATCTTATTGTTCACCGGCAGCTATGGAATTTGGCCAAAGCATTTTCGCCATATGCTGACCCTGACATCAACCTCTCGCTTGATAAAGACTTACAGTTTACTTCAACCATTCCAAACACGACCATATTCCAATAAAATAAAATTTAAAATGAATCAAATTTTATATCAGTTACTACGTTTTCGCGATTGGGTTAACGTCTAGGTTCGCCGGTGATTTTATCCCGCTCTGTTATATGGAATGTTTTATTTCTATCTCGTTCCACCATTCAGTCGAATTGGAGTGCACAGGTGCACAGTGTTGTTGTCTCTCTCGCACCCCTTGTTTCGCTGGTACAGTCTCTCGCGGCTCGCAGGTTCAGTCTCTTGCCTCGCGCGGCACATTGCTGACGCTGTACTAAATTATACAGCTTTTTTAGAAAGTGCGTTTGTGTGTGTTTAGTGTTTTTTGGGAATGTGGCAATGACATTGTGCTGTAAACCTGTATAGTGTTGTACTGTGTTTTATAAATTTAGTGACGTTCCTGGCACTGGTTGTTCCAATTTGGATGTTCTATTGTTATACAACGCCCGTTTGGTGCATTCGGTATTTCTATAAATTCAGTATTATTTACAAGATTGTCGCCCCTAATTTCAATGTATATTTTTGCTCAAATATTTAAAACCTTATTTCATTTTGTGTTATACTTTTGTAACATGACAGTTATTCACATTCATTGTAAAAAAAGAACCACATAGAAATTATAATTTCCTTAGAAGTTATAATTACGAAATAACTAACGAATATTCACAGTAAAAAATTCATGCAGTTCCTCATATACTCTTCTATATAAGAAAAACTTTACAATTTTGTAATTGAAAAGGTTAGTTTACTAATGATAATCGATTTCAAAATGTAATCAAGAATATATTATTCCATGTAGACTCTTCTCAGATAATTTTTCAAGGTCCTACACATAAATATGCGATATTAAACTAAAATATCTTGAAAAAGTAAAAAGAATCGTATTGCTTTGTTTATAAAGTCGTCAACACAGCAGTAGCACACACAACAACCGTACATTAGCGACAACTTGTGAACATCTCAAATATTCTCAAGATCATATCTGAAAAGAAACTGGGATTTTTTTTTCTTTGTTTTCTCCTCTAATATCAACTGTTCTATTATACTTTTCTTTATAATACAGCCTTTCATACATGAATTTGCAGATAACCCATCAGTGAACCTATCAAAACCTTAGTTAGAATTTCCAAAATGGAACAGAAAGTAAAATGGTTTCCCATAACCTTAGCCTTCACTGACGTAATAATGACTAATAAAGCTATAGGTAAAACTGTTGGCGAACTATTTATTAATAGGTATTTCCTTAAACTACCATTGTCCGGTTACGATCTTGAGAATACAGTGGACTAATAAATTGCCCAGTCCAGAGCAAAAGTTACACGACATTTTCGCGTCACATATAAAAAAGGTGTGTATTAAAACGAATAGCAAATCATAATTATCAAAATAAACTAATTTTGAGAAACTGAAATATACAATATATGGTACTCACTAAGTGTGTCAACACAAAGTCGACGGCGGAACTATATCTTTATTGTCACCGGAGAATTTAAATTTTGAGGTGGAGAGTGCACGCTGCAATCCAACAGCCGCTGGGCGCGCTCGACTGGTTACGATACCCCTCTCTCACAGAAGACTATCTTGAAATGTACTGCATTTCCCACTTTATCGTATTTCCCTAATGTACGTACGTGTTTCGGTAGTGAGTGACATGTACCAGAGCTATGTCCCATCTTATCCCTCCCTATTTTCCCAACCCTTTCTCCAAATCCATTCCTATATCTCCAAATGTAGGCAGCGCATCCGAGGGCGTGCCAACGTTTGTCATTCAAGGACTGATGTTGACATGTATCGCGGATGTCTATGGGCATGTATGGGATGTATTAACTTACCATCAGTGGACTGTATGCTTGTATTCGTCCATAAAAAAAAATATATCCAATCTTTAAATTTGCTGCCATCGATTTGCTAACACTTTTAATATTTTTGCTGTACATTAATTAAGTCCCATTAAAAAAAAATAACATGTACAGAAATAATAAGATTAATAAGTTATTGGTAACCTATGTGTCGGGTCATTATTTGATAAACTGGCAATTAGTATTTTTAGAACTTGTTGCTAAAATATGATAACGATAAGTGACAAGTCGCAATTAGATTAGACGATTTTATCCAAGACGCCGTAGCTTTTCAACGAAAGACCTCCAGAGTTAAAATTAGATATTTAAAAATTTGTAACGCAAGTCACTAATCTTAGGGATATATCGAAAAATCAGGTCTTAGATAATGTCATACACCATACACAGTATACAAGCAAATAAATGAAGTAGAACTTGTTCAGATAATAATTGCAGAGCAAGATGAAGACATTGTTTGTAGAAACACGCAAAACAGCTCTTGTTATCTCTGTGCATGATGTGGTCACTGACAAAGTTGTGAGACTGTGTGATAAAGATTGATAGGCTTAGATACGGGGATGTTCAGTGGTCAAGAAGATGAATCACTTGATAACATTTCGCGCGAAGGCGGGTTGGGTTCAGTTGTTGATGTTGACTTTGAAACCGGAATGAAAATTGTTACTGTCTGATAAGATTAAGTTGAAAAAATCACGGTTGGGACCCAAATATCTCCTGCTAAGTAAAAAGTCTTTTCCAAATTCCTCAAAGTTTCACACTATTTTTGTTAGAAATGTTTAATATGTTTGCTTCCAAATGCTACTAGTTAAATATGTAGTATTATTATTTTAATACAGCTGTTTTATTTGGAGGATCTTTTATTTTTGATAGTTTTTCATCAAATTTATTTGCGAAAAAATGTATCGGCATTAGATTGCGCTGTTAACATGCCACTGAAATTGTTGATTGCTTGATAAATAATCCATAGAAGCTTACATAAGTCTTAAAAATATTTAAAAAAGTCTTGTTGATTGTTTCTTATATCGTCCTTAGAACCTTATTTTTTCTCAATCCTTCAAAATCACATCATTATAGGAATAAAAGCAATTTCCGTAATGATTATTCCCAGTCTTAAGGTTGTGAGAATCCTTTCTAATGTTCAAATTGTCGGCACTTACAATAATTTTACTTTTGAAATAGATATAATAACATCATCCTCTGAGAATTCCATAACTGGTTATTCGCCTAAGTCAGATATTTTACCGCCACAATTATGTTTTTTATTGATTGTACAATAAAAGTCATAGTCCTATAATGTGTTTGTGTAAAAAATTCAAGCTTTAGTGACGCATCTTTAAGGAATAAAACCAGAACTAAGTTCCTAATAATTCTGCGTGTGGTTGACCACCCTGATGGTCACAATTATAGCTTGACCTTTCTTAACCTGAGTGTATTGCTCCCATTGATGCTGTTGCTTGAATGTGATGTGGAGAGAAGGAGATCAGTTTAAATTGGTTGTTGTATGGTTATGATCTCATACTTTATTTATGTTATAGTCGTGAAGTCTCCGATACAGCCGTCCGCCACTCGAGCGCGACCATTGTTCCTTTTATTGTGCTTCTTTACACTGTTTAAGACATCTACAGTTTCTTCGAAATATTAGCAGTTATTCTATTTTGGTTGTATTTAAAATAGTTGGGTTGTATTTTAGAAATTATTAGCGTTTCTTTATTGAACAAATTTTCATTATGTTCTACAATTTTGTTGTGCTCGTGTTGCTTCAGGTAAATTAATCAAATTGATTCTTCAACGACAGTGCTGAAGGAAATTGTATGAATGTTTCTGTGATTTTAATTATAATAAGGAAAATAACATTAACCTTATATTAGTTTATTTATATCATTAAGACGTTTGGCTCTGGATAATTTTATTTTTTTTAAAAACAAAGCACTTCTCTTTTGGTTCCTTTTTAGTTCCATCTAATGGTTATTTATGAGGAACAATACCATTTAGAAACTTGTAATCTATCACGTAGTATCTCGTTCGAAGTCTGTTATCATCATCCCACACCCACGGACCTGATTACACTATTTAGTAATTGTTTCCAAGAAAGGGCGTGTATCAGGGACGCCCACTAGAGACTCACCAAAAAACGTTAAATGGTGTTTTTAGGGTTCCATTGCTGAATGAATCAAATGAAAGTATCTGAATTTCTATTTTCAATTCATTTATTACTTTAAAAAGCCTTTTATTTTTTCTGTCACAGAATAATACCTGATTAGGTTTTAGATGTTAGAAATCGTGGATGTCTATCAAACTTTATTTAAAATTTTAATGGTAATGGATCTTTAATATTACATATTATATTATTGACAACAAACATTTAATAGATTAAAGGTCTTATATGTATGTCAGAATTACAGCTTTTAATTGCATATTCACCACGGAAAAAACATAAAATATCCACCAACCAGATCTGGGCCCCTTGTGGTGCGTTATGGCTCGAAATCCCACAGTGATTTACTGGGGAGGCCTGTGTCCTGCAGGCTCAGGAAGAAAATCTATATTTCTAACAGCTTCTTTTTAATGTGTATATTCGCCACACCATTTTTTAATGGTTGTGATGGCTCAAAACGTTGTGATAGCAAGTAGACCGATATCTGTAATTATTATTTTTTTGACAATACCTAAATAAATGTCAATTTATCTGTGTGGATCTTTCGTTCTAGTTTAATTTTTTCTTGTCAACTGTAGAAAAAGCTGGATTTGTAATTTGTACACGTAAATTTTAAACCCGTGGCGAATATTCAACTTTAATTAACAACATGTGACCGATTCGCATTGTGACAAATGTATAATAAATACCTAATAGCCCCTCTTACAACGTAATAGAATTTACTTAAGAATAATTTCCAATAACAAAGTATCTTCATAACCAAAATAGAATTTTGACAAATGTAGCCATACAATTTACAATTTTAAAGTTCTCTTGGATGTTTTCAATATTTTATCTTAGATTCTCGAACTAGCTCTAGCTTGATAGCTTGTACGTATCTTATGGGGCCATCGTAAAGATTATCACAGTGAATGGCTGTGCAAACTCATACAAAGTAGGTATAACTAATAGAAGCTCTTACATGTTTTGTTTTTAATAATACAAAATTGTTATTTATTTTAAATACTCCCCAAATACTACGTAGAGAATGACTATTTACTGTGTTTTGGTAGTGACCAGTCGGGCGTATGTTGATTTATTGATCAGATAAATTAAAAGAGGAACAGGTTGATTACGAAAATTGTTGAGTAGCGTGTGATTTAGGAAATTTTATTGTTTTTAAAACTGTTGAAAAAAAATTATTGAGATCAAGTTATGTTTCGGAAGGAAAGGAGGAAAACTAACTGACTTGAGGAATTGAGTTATATTTATAGGATTTTTTCATATCATAATAATACATCAGAGATTAATATACGATTCGCTGTTTAAACTCTCCTCCCAAAGAAAATAATCGAAAAAATAATCCCACAGATTGTTTCATTATAATAACAGTTTTGCCAAAAGAGCCGAGCTCATTTCCAGCCTTATCCTAGCTCATCTATCTAGTCTCGTAGCGTTGTCCTTATTTTAAAAGAATGAGTGAAAAAGAATGGGATGGTATAGGTTTGGATGATACCCTTATACTTCAAATTATAATTCCTATATCACCAAAAATAGATATAACATTAGGCGACGTGCTAATGTTGGTCGTTATTGACTCAAGTTTACATGAATAGCGGATGTCTACGGGTGCATTATCTGCTTACCATCGGGCGGATTGTGTGCGCGTTTAACACCTTCATATGCCACCATCTCAGTTTTTATCAACATACTGATTCCTCGAACTCAATGAACTATCTAAACATATTCTAATTCTGTGTGTCGGTGTGTCACGACGATCTGATGAGGTCACCCCCGCCGCGAAACATGTGCGCCGATCTATTGTTAACCACACACATGCAGACATGTAAATATGGTGCTAATTTGGTTCGCTCATATTACAAGTTAGATTGGCAGTTTGGCAAAGTTTTGTTAAAGAGATCGCGAGATAGAGGAACAGTATTTGAACTGTGTTAAAGCGCCAGTAATGCAACTCACTCACACGAAGACAAACGTTCTTTAACACCAGCTGAACCGCGGTTATTTGTCAAGATCGGTGACACATATAATAATTGGTGCACATCAGCTGGTGCTAAATTTTATATTTATATTTTTATGTTTACTGGAGTTTTTTATTTATATTCACGTATCTTACATCGTTTTCAAGTAGGAATAAAATATAATTGTAATATTAGTTAATGCGATGTTAAGTAAAAATAAAAATGGGCGCTATTTTTAGCTGAGCGTACCTATTAGGTATTCTGTTATTTTAAACTATACCCCAATAGAAGTTTGTCGATATTTTAGTCTTTTATCTGTAGTCAAATAGGTAACGGTTTGAAAATCCATAGTTTACCTACCACGAATAATTTTCAAAAAATACTCCTTGATCACTTGTTAATACTACTACTTTCTTACATACATAATTTTGTAAGATCACATTTGAAAATGCACGACAGTCAACTTTTAAACATCATTACCAATCTTAAATGGTCTTATTTTTGATATATTATTCATAAAATATATGAGTTAACCCTGATTTTCATTCAGATATAATAAGCTTTGATATATCTGCTTAGTTTTTCTATTGTGCTATTATTATAATGTGGTCCTAAGTCGGACATTGATATATTTTGCCCGCGATGTGATGGTTACCTGTCACTTATTATCTTTAATAATATTATGGGAACGTCTGAGATGACGGTGATTCAGAAATCACTTTTAGCTATTTTGTTTTTTAAGTCAAAATATATTAGTTTAATTATCGCAAAGGTTTCGCAATTAGATTCCAGGTACTGCTTATTGAGTAGGCACTATTGGCTTGTTTGAAAGAGAATCTTGTGCACAGCATACTTGGGCTACCAATTGGGTTAAGAATAAGAAGTATTTATTTCAGATATCAAAAAAACAGATCCGTATATGTTAGTGGCGACTTATACACTATAATAGTAAATTAGTATTAATATGAAAATCAAATATTAATAATTAAAACTAAACTGACACTAGGTAAGGCCCGCTAACTCACCCACCCATCGCTTGACGATGAAGAAGTTATGCTGCTCTGTGATAATCTTCATGAGCTGTTATTTCTATCCCGTATCGTATTATAGGATAAAAATTGTCTTTATGCGCCTAGGCGTATCCCTGAAGCGCTACAGAAACGCGACAGCCTTGACAACATCCTGAAATAGCTAATAAAATAAGTCGTGGAATCTCTTTAATCACATCAAAAATGCATATTCCTAAGAACGAAACCATATAACTGTTCCTCGGTATAAGACAATGCGTTAACGGGACATTAGTATAATATTGACAAATAGCACGCGCATGTTTACGGCAACGGTAAACAATGGTAATGAAAAACAAATTATCGGTAATAAGTTGAATTGGCAGGGAGAAGTTACAACACGAGCATAAAAAAAATACCGTCGAGAATATATCGCACATCCACTAAAAAGTGCCACAACAGAAAAACTGCAATAATATATATAGCTTTTTGCGAAACAATAAACGTCACACGTACTTAAAAAAAAAAGATTTGTTATAAAAAAAACTGAACAATTGTTGGCAATAAGGATGCTCGGTGGTTGTCACTTTTATGTAAATTATATTTAGTAAAGAAATATAAAGATGCAATGGTGATGTTTTGTGAAGTTTATACAAAAAAACATCTAACTGTAAAATAAGATGGTGTAGTATTTTTGGGTTAAATGACTTATGACAGTTTAGCGGATATTTTCCGTTTCTGTTTCAATTAGGGGGAAGGTGCACGCTGTAGTCCAACAGCCGCTGGGCGCACTTGACTGGCCTCGTTAGCCCCTTCTCACAGAAGACTATGTTTAAACGTACTACAGTTTCCACTTTATATTATTCCCCAATGTACGTACGTGTTTCGGTAGTGAGTGAGATATCCCACAGCCCATTCCAATTCCATCCTATCCTATCTTTCCCCATTTTCCTAGCTTTTTCTCCAAATCCATTCCTACATCTCCAAAGGTAGGCAGCGCATCCGGACGCGTGGCAATGTTTGTCATTCTGGACTGATGTTGACATATATCGCGGATGTCTATGGACGACATAATGTCAACGTAATTGCCAAGTAAAATCTGAATGTTTTTCCAGATATTTCCATAATTTAATCACAGCATAGTTTTCTAAGAGTTACAGTATAACTTGTAAAATGATTGTTATTTATAGTAAAACGTAAACACGCCGTTATAAACATCGTTCATTCATGATTGTGTAACGTTCGAGTATATTTTTAAAATTAAAATCTGTTATGCAAACTGTTGGTTAAAATATATTAGTAGAATTTGTTTGTTGGCAAAATTTCAAGATTTAGAAGCACTCTTGAAGTTCTTTGAACTATTGTATTGTCCGATCGAGCGTTCGAAGAAATACAATCTCCTTTATAGTTTATTATTATTATCAATGTATTCAATAGGAGGCTAGGTGGCGCTAATCGCAAATATAACGTTGTAACACAAACTTATACTTTTATTTAGAGCATCTAATCTAATCGTTAAAATCACTGTTGCGTATACCGAGGATGGTGAGTGTATGGGCGACGGGTAGTGAAATGAAACTCGAGTCGGGTCGCAGTTAAAACTATGCCCGAGGAGCTTGCCCGTACTGACGGTACACGAACACAGTCGGATGCCTCTGAGGTGCCGATCAAGATGTGTAGAAGCAGGCGTTGAGACACTATTCTTGTGAGCGCGGTGTTACTAGTGAGAGCTGCAGTGATTTACTGTTCAATGTTCAGTTCAGTTCAGTTGCCAAGTTGCCAAGTTGAATTCCCAGTTGCCAGTGATCGCACTCAAACCGGGCCTACTTATATTTCGGATCTAAGTGCCTCAACTAGCTTCTACGGTAGCGAGAGGATCCGTGTATCGACCGACTGGGGGCGCCTCAGGCTGTCTTTATTTACTACATACGTGGGAGCTAGATATCACATGATAAGGACAGACTATTTTAGACAAGGACAACAATAATAATATTGACGCTTACAGTTTGAGTTCTACAACTCGCGTCTTTCTTTGGAGTTACTTTTAATTTCCGTCGTTATCTTTATTCATAAAATACTGCACACAAATATGTACACAAATTCTTATTAATAACAGGGCATCAAAAACTATATTTACAAATACATCTTACGTTACTAACTTGAGGCGTCATCGTTAACAATCACTAAACAACTCGATTACGGACGCAAAGTTTGAACAACCGAATATGTAGCCTTGAGGAAGGTACAGTCAGCAACAAGGTAATGTATATCCGTCGATATCTTGATGCACTTGTAATAAGGACTAGAATCGAACGGTTTTCGGTACATTCGCGTGTTACTGACTGTACTTAAAGACGAAAGTAATATTCTACCCACATAGGAATCCAAAATTTTTGATATTTTTGTTTTTGTAGAAAGTACGTGGCATATTAGCAGACAACAATTGTCACATGGATATCTGTGATACATGCCAAGTTGCCAACATCAATTAAAAATGACGAACGTTGACACATCCGCAGATATTTTGTTTTATCTACGGTAGCGGATCTAGCAATTAGGATACATAATAGGGTAGTAGGAAATTCTTATTTACAATAGATTCCGTCTCGTCACATTCCACGTTCCGTATATTCGTCACAATAAATATTTGCATTGTCGCAGGGTGTTTAGTTTCTATTGAAATCGACTCTTTAAATTGTATGTCACTATTGATATATAGATAGAATATTTTATTTCGTACCCACAAGTGATCGTATACATGACAATTTCTTAATATCTTACATGGTCCCATGTGTGTCGGAATTCGAAAGAGCATCCATCTCAGCACAAGATGTATACCTATGTCATGTCGTAGACGTATTAGTATTAAGAAGTCGTATACCTATGTCATGTCGTAGACGTATTAGTATTAAGAAGTCGTATACCTATTGCATGTCGTAGACGTATTAGTATTAAGAAGTCGTATACCTATGTCATGTCGAAGACGTATTAGTATTAAGAAGTCGTATACCTATGGCATGTCGTAGACGTATTAATATTAAGAAGTCGTATACCTATGGCATGTCGTAGACGTATTAGTATTAAGAAGTCAGCTTCAACAGCTGTTGATATTTTTTTTTATTAACTATTACCTTTTAACATATTTCCCTATACTATGTACATAGGCATCACAACATCCTACAAGCTTTCTTTCTTTACGATACGATTGCAAATGCCCAGCAATTGCAACTCCATTATTGTTTATTTTTCTAAAATAATTTATTATATGGATTCCTTTGATGTATCGACGCGTTTTCAAACTGCTTTGTTTCGGTGGTAACTCCCTACTATTTCGAGGGCACACAAGGTCGGTGTTATAAACAGACTGACTCGTCTGTCTTGTATATTAGCTGCCATGCTCGAATCTCGATCATTTTCTCTTGATACTGTTAGTCGTGTAATAAATTTTGCAATTTTCCCTTAATAGTGTTAGCTGTGTAATAAATTTGCTGTATTTTTCCACTGTTGCATATCCACCTCTCCTAAGGCTTACCATCACACTCGATCACATCTAATTTGTGGCCGGTTAAGTCGCATACCGTGAATAGTACTGGTTAGTTGGATATATGTAATAGTTTGACCGTTGGATAGTACTGGCATAAATCGGTTCAATTGTTAATCGATTAATAATTCAATTAAATATTTAAATTTGTTTGAAAAAATTGAATGTAAATCCGTAATCAGCCCTTATATCGTCCACTGCTGGACCTGATCCTCCTCATACACGATGTATGACGTCAAAATTGCACGGTGTCCAGGCGGGTTGCCGAATCCTGTCTTTTAGAGGTGGTGTTATAACACCCACGGAATGAAATGTGGTGGTGCTATTCTATAACCGACGGACACCAGACGATGCAATAGCTACTAATACGCAAAAAAACCTTTTAAAACTCAACATAAACACAACACGCACACCAGGCCAACATAAAACACGGCCACCACAATAACACGAATGCCATACATTAAATCTAGCCGTTTTATTCCCGTATCATTCGCCGTGCGTTGTTCACATGTGTTGCTAAATACCCAACGAGGTTATTTTAAACGCGCTATTGAAAAATTGGGGCGAATTCAGTGCATGAGTGTACTGTATATTAATTACTCCGCTCATACTATTAGGGGTTAAAGTATGAAATTGCCGATTTGTACAGAAAAATTAAAACTAGTTTTTTTCTAAAATGTAACATATTTATTTAATCAAAATATTTACCCTCATTATCTATACATTGTTGTCATCTAATCGGAAGTTCATTTATGCCTTTGCGATAGAACTCTGGGGATGTAGATTCGACAAACTGTGTGAAAGCATTTTGTACTGCCTCTTGGGAAGAAAATTTTTTACCACATAGAAAATTGTCCAAATCACGAAAAAATTGGTAGTCCGTTGGAGCAAGGTCTGGCCAGTACGGAGGATGACGTATGGTTTCTAACTGCAGCTCCTGTAGAGTTACAACGGTTTCTCGTGCAGTGTGAGGTCTTGCGTTATTATCATGGAGCAATAATGGTGAAGATCGATTCACGAGTCGGGGCTGTTTCACTGCTAGTTTCGCCATCATTGTTCGAAGTTCGGCACAGTAAACATCTGCTGTTATTGCTTGACCAGACCTGAGAAAGCTATATATAGTGAATAACACCATG
This sequence comes from Sesia apiformis, assembly GCA_914767545.1. Taxonomy (NCBI): domain Eukaryota; kingdom Metazoa; phylum Arthropoda; class Insecta; order Lepidoptera; family Sesiidae; genus Sesia; species Sesia apiformis. The sequence continues at coordinate 10,014,061 of OU611973.1, forward strand.
AATAGACCACCAAACAGTTGCCATTACCTTTTTATTGGTAAGCTTTGCCTTAGGGCACTGTTGCGGCGTTTGACCTGGGGTCAGCCATTGCATTTTTCGCTTTCGGTTATCGTAAAGAATCCACTTTTCGTCACATGTCACAATTCGATCCAATATTCCTTCATTTCTGTACCGATTCAACAAGGCAACGCAAGTTTCAACACGCGCTTCTTTCTGCAGATCAGTCAAATCATGAGGCACCCATTTTTCATATTTTTTTATCTTATTGATTTGATGCAAATGAGTCAATATTGTAGGTAAGGTAACGTTAAACCATGCCGCTAATTCCTGGGTAGTTTGACTCGGATCGGCTTCCACCATCTCCTTCAATTCAGCGTTATTCACCTGTGTGGGCGGTCTTCCACGTGGTTCGTTCTTCAAGTCGAAGTTTCCATTACGAAAGCGTTTAAACCAAAAACGCACGCTTCGCTTATTAGCAGTCTCCTCTCCAAACGCAGCATTGATATTGCGAGCCGTTTTTGCCGCGTTAGTTCCGAGTCGGAACTCGTATTCAAAGATTACTCGGATTTTCGAAGTATCCATCTTTCCCGTCTAAGCTGAATAAAAAAAACAATTGAAAGTCGAAAATCGAATGTTGCACATTTTTTAAAACAAGAACCTCATAGGTATCATGTGAAAATAGTTTCACTCGAAAATCTCACACCATGAAGGTTTTATGTCAATTCAAAGTATCTATTACTATAAAACGGCAATTTCATACTTTAACCCCTATTATTATATAAACCTGTTTGTCTGTTGCTCTCCAACCCAAACTTCTCCAAACCTTCTACACGGCTCGAGATCTTGCGCTCGTTCTATCCACCCACTACCGACTTCTCTCATGCTGAAGATTCATTTTCGTAACACAATACGAGTGTACGCGTCGAATTCACATTTGACCGCTTTTGAAAACACTGAAACTGCTATAGAACTAAAAAGCCTGATAGCATGCGCCAGTCGGAACGGTAGATTTCATTATTTTCCATACATTTTAGAGAAAAAAAGTGTTACCCAAATGTTGTGGAGCTTTATAGTACTGCAATCAACCCTCAAAATGTTGTAGAGCTTTTTTATAGTACTGCAATCATCCCCTCTAGAGCTTTACAGTACTGCAATCAACCCCCCAAAAACTTGTAAAGCTTTACAGTACTGCAATCAACCTCCAAAAAACCGTCAAAGACGACGAGGTGACCACGACCAGGTGGCAACTGGTATTTGTGTGTAAATGATAGCGTTTGCATCATAGATGAAGCAACGATATGAGTTGTTTCGATTCAGTGGGGGATAAATCATCCCCTCGAAATTACCCACTTTTATTATGTATTTTATGTGCGATAAATCGACTTGAAAATGAGTTCCATAGGTTATTTGGGTTGCTGAACACGAATCCAAATTTGAGCTGGGGGGGCCCTTATCCCCCCTAAATTGATTCACTTGATTGCAGCAGTACTATTCCGAACAATATCTAACGACATAAATTGTTTTGTATGGACGTAAATTTTTTTTGGATTTTTTTTTGACAAGTTACTACCCCGTCATAATTTTGGAACTACTCAACCGATTTGTTTCTTTGAATTTATCTGTGAAAATATTGGAGACCCAAACGAGTTTCCTGCCAAATTTCATTTCGAGCTGTTAATAAAAGCGCCCAGCAGTTGCTTCCTTTACGAATATAACGTACGTTTCAGGGAAAATAATGTATGCTCTATCTATCCAATGTCACATCGTTTGTGTACAATTGACTTTGATTTAGGAGATCCTTTTAAAATTTATACTATACCGTCATATCAAACTTTGGTACACTCATCCCACTGACACCAGGAAAGCCCCTTATAAATTTAAATTTAAAAAGATACTTCGGCGACAGTATCTTTCTATGCAACAGAGTTGACAAATATACATATGTAGCTACTTAGTTTTTTTTTCTCAGAAAAAACTTTCCCTTGTCAATGGCTTATGTATATTATGTAATTCAATTTATAATGATAATTTATGAGTGTATTGTATTATAATAATATGTATTGTTTATAGTCATTTCGTATTGATTGCACGATGCGCCACCCTTCATATTTCTTTTTAACCATACGTTCACTGGCAGAGAATCCCTCTAGGCATTAAGTCCGTCTTTTTTCAATGTTTCTTCGTGCACTAAAGTTTAAATAAGTAAATGAAATTTTGTATGGGGAGTAAGGATAATAACTTTCCTTTATCCCACTACAAAAGAAAGAAAGAAACGTAAGAACACCACGTCGCAGTGTAATGAATGTTTTGCTCAGGTATACTTAGTTACGAGTACATATGGCTAGTTAGCTGTAGTTAAGTGAGTACGTGACAATATGCGCGATTGTGACCGGAGTATTTCCGAGAACTATGCGCCGGGAGCGCTTTTAGATCGGAATATGTCGTCAGCAGTCCCTCGATATTGATGGACTACTGACGTAGTTAAAAGCACTTGTACTTGTATATCAGCCTAGAACGTCCCACTACAGGGCACATGACTGGCGGCTAAGGGATAACGAAGCGACTTGGGCAGTGTGTCGTTTTAAGGCCATACATCCCTCATGTACAAGGCAATGTGCACGAGGAGGCCCGTGGCCAGCAGTGTATACTGAAAGGGCTGGTCGCATCGGTCGCAAATTAAAAATAACTTGAAATATAATTATTCTTTACTAGCTGCGTTGAATTAATATTAAAACTATTCGTCTCACGAGCTACTATATATACTGTTTTTTTTTTTATGGACGAAGTTGGTAGACGAGCATACAGTCCACCTGATGGTAAGTGGATACTGTCGCCCATAGAAATCCACGATACATACCAATATCAGTCCAAAATGACAAACGTTGGCACACCCCCGTATGCCCTGCCTACCTTTAGAGATATAGGAATGGATTTGGAGAAAGGGTTGGGAAAATAGGGAGGGATAGGATGGGATTGGACTCTGGCACATCTCACTCACTACCGAAACACGTACGTACATTAGGGAAATAAGATAAAGTGGGAAATGCAGTACATTTCAAGGTAGTCTTCTGTGAGAGAGGGGTAACGTGGCCAGTCGAGTGCGTCCAGCGGCTGTTGGATTGCAGCGTGCACTCTCCCCCTCATTGTTGAATATAGGTTAAATTCTTGTGGAATCAATCTTAAATTTGAACTAGAATACTTCAACGGAATAACTGAAAATCGCGATGGGAAAAAAATACTTTTTAACCATTTAAATATATACATTTTTAACCGTTTTTCCTGTGCTGTCAAAGTCACAACTCACACCTACTGGTTGTCATGACTGTCTGTCTTGTTGTTTGTTTGTGTTACGAATTCTTTCGGCGAATGCGTGTTGGTGTTATTGGTGAATCGCGTGGGTATCGATCAATGAATCAGTTAACTCAATAACAATATGCTTTATCTATTTTTAGGCTACTGGTCTAGTTAAGGTCCAGAGACAAATATAAACACAAAATACAGATAAATGTGGCATACTTGTATCGGCCTATAACGTCCCACTGCAGGGCTCACGCCTCCTCTAGTATTTGAAACTGATAATCGATTAGTAATTACAGAAAGTTTATAAATAGATCTTGCCATTTGTTTGACAAATGTGGAAACGTACGGTTCAAACGGTTTGGTTATTTTTGTATATCCGTTAGCGTACTGTAATTTATCAAGATCTGTGTCAAATATTTTGTTAACGAATGTAGATGTCTTATTTTCCTGATATATATGTGAATAATGATTAAATGATCAATTGGATGATTAAATTAAATTAGTTCCTTGCGTCAGTATATCATTGCGAGTTTTAGGTGAAAATTAGGGCTGTGTCGCAAGCACACTTAAATAGCGTTTTATAAGACAAGTTATAAAACACTCATAAACTTGTGTTCCTGTCCCATTTTTCTATTATTATTTAGTTCTAGTTATCACTACTTATCACTTTACAATACTCAATTAGCATATATTTCAACTATTAAAGATCCAGACATCATTTTCGATTCATCACTCCATTTTGATTATCACATCTTGTCTGCGCTCGGAGACACTGCGAGTCCTATTTCTTAGGTGAAATAAAACCCGAAAGGTTGCTTGTTGTCACTGATTTAATTACTTGATTTGTTGATACAAATTATGATGGGTCTTGTTGTAAGAATTTTGATTGATTATTTTATTGGATAGATTGTTAGTGCGTCCCGGCTCACATCCTTTTTAGACTGACAGTTGACAATTTTGTGTTAAACATGTAGGTGATCACCAAAGACTACCCATGCCTTGGCGGTAGTTAAATAAAAATATAAATTAAAATAAAATGTTGAAGCGGCGATGTGGAGCCGCGACACATCTCAATATCACTAAAGCACTTCGTTTGTTTTGTCTTCCTTATCCGTTTCACCAAAGAATTTACCAATCCCCCAGACTTTTCTATATCTATATACACGTCAATTATTCGTCCTTGGCTTGAGTATGCGATAGTGGTTTGGAATCCCTTTTTTTTTAATATTAAACAATTAGAGTCTTAGTCCAAAAGAAATTATGCGCAATTTCCATTTCAAACGTTACCATTCCAGTTTGCCATACTCACTATTATTAAATATGTATAAAATAATTACTCTCGAATTTAGACCCTCTTACCTTGAGTGGTATTTGTCACAACAAATTCGACAGTAAGGTCCAACAATAATACGATAATACGGTCTATTTTATCTTAACCAATAAGATGATTAAAATTGTAAGCGATCCTCAAACGACACGGAATACCATGAGCGGAACTGTCTAACCATTTCTAATAATGTCGCCAAGACACCACGTGCCGTATTTAACCGCAAACGTACACGGTCCTCGTCTCGACGGGACGCCATCTTGTTCCCTACAGGATGCACTTCCGTGGTTAATTTTGTGCAATAACCATGGGTTGTTTGGTGTTATATCGAAGGCGATTGTCGAAAATGAGTTTTCGATTTGGAAACATGGATTTTTGGGCTGGAGTTTTATTTATTGGTTTAGGAATTTAACCAAAGTTAAAATAACGGGTCTGGGTATGTTTTGGTCGTTATTTGGCCATATCATACCATCAGCCTATGTCTGTTCACTGCTGGATATAGGCGTCTCCCAAGGATCGCCATCTTACCTTACCTACGCTGTAATCCAACAGCCGCTGGGAAATGTTCTACAAATCCCACTTTATACTACTTATTCCACCAATGTTACGTACGTGTTTCAGTGGTGAGTGAGATATGTCAGCCCATTCCCATCCCATCACTGCCCATTTTTCTAAACCCTTTCTCCAAATTCATCCCTAAATCTCCAAAGGTAGGCAGCGCATCCGGGGGCGTGCTTTTGCCATTCTGGACTGACATAATTTTCAAAAGTCGCTCCTTAGTTTTTCCGTTTACACAATAACAAAACTAAAACGACAAACAAGACTTCGGTACCGGATTTGCCTTTTCAAGAGCTATAGAATATTTAAGACATCCTTATGACCTGTATAATGCTATCATTTTTTTTTTTTTTATTTTCTATGACGGGCGTCATTTATAGGAATAACCGCAACGGTTAGTTGTGGAGTGATTCACTGTCTACACTTAATGTACAGTCAGCAACATGGTAATGTATACCCATCGGTAATTTAATGCGCTCGCAATACGGACTGGAATCGAATGATTTTGGGTAGGTACATTGGCGTGTTGCTGACTGTATGTTTACTGAATAGCAATCAATATTTAATTTTGCTGACGTTCTGTTAGCGTTGTCAGTATCTCATTCATTGTTTAATGCATTTGAGTCATTGTTATTCATACTATTTTTGTTTGTTTGTTATATATACCGTTCCGTAACCAGCCCTTTTGCCGTCTACTGTTGCACATGCGGGGCGCATGCACATAGTCTTGAGATTGGGGGATGTATGTCGTTAAAACGCCACGCTGACCAAGCGAGTTGGCGATATCTCTCGTTTAGAGGCGATGAATTTTTCAGCGCTTGTGGTAGCGACTATGTTATTCCTTTTGCGACATCCACGGGAAGAGTTGCGCGACTGATGTTGCACGACACGACGCCACGCAACAAAGGAAATTGTCATTTAATTTAATCTATGATATCTTTCGAAGTCTATGTATAACTTTGGTTATTTTTGACATTATCTGAACATAACGAAGGCACTTTGTTGTCCGTATGGATTTTTAACATTGGTTAATATTTACTAATTTAGTTTTGCTGTTTCAAAATTATATTTACTTAAATTGGTGAGTAATTTTCATCATCCTATTATATTCTCCATCCTTCCTTAGGATGGAAAATGAGGTAGGGAGTAGAAAGTGTAATGCAATAAAAGTCGAAAATAATTCCTTACGATCTATTAATACTGTAAACTCTACCATATTTTGTCACCTCGTTTCCACCCCCATCCCCTTTCTATCCCCATCCCCGCTCTTTCCCCCCCGTCGTCTGCCCTCTAAATCAGATTAGTGCACAGTTTTAACATGGTATAATGATTCACGGTAGCATATCTACAGTTTACATTTTACTGGGTCTTCTACAAGTGAAAGCAACCCGCTAGACTTGTAAAACCAACATAAATTGGACGATATGGTCCTTTGTGACCTTGCAATGTGATTTCAATTGACAAATAGCAAAGAAATAGTTACTTCACTTCAATAACTTGTCTGCGTCTCTTTTGAAACGACAAAGAATGGCAAGTATTAGTTGCTAGTGTGTGATTTTGGCGAAGCGTTTGAACAAATGGAAATAAATATAAACTAGTCTGCAGTTTACTCTCAACTTAATTGTTGGACGGCGCGCGCGCCAACCGCAAACACAATCGATTATTTACTCATTACTTACATTTCAAATAAGTAAATGGTTTCAATTTGATTGTTATAAAACAAACTCCAAATCACAATTATAACTCGTTTACGAATGCAAGTACATAGTACCTACCCACATAGTGATAACGTGTATTTTTTTTTTATCTACGAATGCGGCAGACGAGCGTCGGTACAGTCTATCTGACGGTAAGTGGATACTGTCACCCATAGGCATCCGTGATACATGTCAACATTAGTCCAAAATGACAAACGTTGGCACGCTCCCGCTACCTTTGTAGATATTGGAATGAATTTGGAGAAAGGGTTGGGAAAATGTTGAGGGATGGGATTGATCTCTAGCACATCTCACTCACTACCGAAACACGTACGTACATTGGGGGAATAAGATAAATTGGGAAATGCAGTATATTTCAAGGTAGTCTTCTGTGAGAGAGGGGTAACGTGGCCAGTCGAGCGCACCCAGCGGCTGTTGGATTTCAGGGTGCACTCTTCCCCTCAAACCCTTAAGTGTCCTGGACTTGTTATATATAGTGGTACGTTTGTGTGCGTTAGATGCAATGTTATTGTTTTTGTAAAGATTTCATACTGTCTCTTGTCATTGTTTTGTTTGAATTCTCGTCTGGGTAAATTGTAAATGAATTTTCAACCCCAGAGGAAACTTAATTTGTGGTGAAAATTAAATTTTGAAATGGTTTTCATTAATTACGTACAGACTACCGACAGGTAGGTATATCTCATGTAAGTTTTAAACTTTAACGAAAAGATACAAATAATATCTTAATTGAATCTTCCGGGCTACTTGGCCGAGGTCTTCTGAAATCCCTTCCTTTTCTTTCAAACGTTTCGTCAACAACTGCGGTTGACATCTTCAGTGGCGACTGCGTTCACTTTCGGAGAGATGTTATCTATTCGGCTTCTCGAGCGCAACTGACTCGACGATTGTGGCGCACCGGTATTTATAGTGGGCAAGGGTAGTTGTGATTGTGTGTGTACTGACGCACCGATATTTATAGTGGGCGAGGGTAGTTGTGATTGTGTGTGTACTGACGCACCGATATTTATAGTGGGCGAGGGTAGTTGTGATTGTGTGTGTACCGAGTCTGTTTTTGTCCCCCCCCCACTCGTCTCTCTTCCCCGTGAGCTTAATGTCTTCGGAGTGCTGGATACCAGATATTACGGAGTCTTAGATTCTCTTCTTTTTTGTTAAAATTGTTGGGATGCTTGTAGATTTCAATAGCTTCCCTATTGAGACGGGAATAATAATGATTCCCGGTTGACAAGATCTTGTGTGTCCCTGAAGCAGATTTCGTGGTCCCCATCCGACAAGGCATGTTTAGCTACGGTCGACTTCTCAGTCTCTCCTCTTCGACAATTGCCTTTATGCCTCGACTCCGTTTTGTAGTGCCAATATACACTGACCCACAGGAGCATGGTATTTTATATACTCCAGTTGAGGACAACGGATCTCTGGGATCTTTGACTGATCTGATGATATTTCTGAATTGGCTCGTAGGCTTGAAAATGGTCTTCACGTTTTTCTTTTGTAAGATCTTGCTGATGCGATCTGTTACGCCTTTTAAGTAAGGTAAGAACGCCCTGCTTCTCTCTGGGTTGATGTCGATATTGTCAGCTTTTTTGTCAGCATATATATATGAAATCGGATTAGTAGTTTCGGAGATTACCTCCTACATCCAAACTTACAAACTTAGTATAGATAAATATATAAGCTGCCCATAAAGTTTCGACGAAGTACGGTGAAAAAAGTTTACATTAAACAATGCTTCGCTTTTTATATATTTAAATAATAAGCATTGTATTTTAGAATGAAATAATTTATCGCGGTGTGCGAGCAGCTGTACTATTTACTACACTTAAAGGTTTTTTTTTAAATATAAAGCAGGAAACTTAACTATAATTGTAATACAGACGGACGTCCGCAAATATTATCTGCTCTATATGGAACTAATATATTAATTATCACATACTTTATGTTCCTATTCTCGTGTTGTATCTAGATAAAGCTTTATGCACAGTACCGACACGTGCTGGGACAACTCGTTAAGATAACTCCTGTTTCCATATATTTATATTCAGTTTATTTATGTAAGCTTAATATAATTGTGTGCAAAAGCACAAAAGAAATTCCGAGCACAGCTCTATTCATCTGAGCATTAGATGATACCTGTAACATAAAATCTCTAATAAGCGGCATCTAAACTGGTGTGCTGTGGAATTCTAACCCCCCTTGTTTACATGCAGGCCCACTCCCACGGCAGTCATCGGGGAAGTGGGCAGCGCGAGTATGTAAATAAGTCCCTTGCTCTGACACTGCTCATCATCGACTCGCGATCCCGCGGTATCCCCCCAATGCAACGCCGTAAGCCGAGGTCCGTTCCTTCCGCCGGTTTACCGACGGGGGAGCCCTTAGGCTCGTTGCCACACACATTTTGTTCCTGGCTGAGCGCCTTCTGCGCTCGCTCTAAATTAAACACCACCGGTGACTCTTGAAAGGTCACTAGGGCCACAAGAATTTAGCCATTCCGAAAAAAAAAAGACACGGCATGCCATTGCCGCTGCCCTGCGCTCCCGTTGTTGGCGGTTTTTGTGCGGACTTCAAAGGAGAGAGGGCAGCGCTAGCGACAGGAAGTGTTTACATACTGCACTCTCGCTTACTTGCCATGAATCTATCATCCACCATCGCCTCTTGCGATGATATCTCTTTGCTGTCTTATTTACTTTTTTTGCGTTGACGCTGCAGCAATTTTTACGTTTTCTATTGTCGGGGGTTCAACATGCAATAATTATGGGGCGGCAATGTAAATGCTTAGTCGCTGCCGCTCAAATATTTTGGGACGTAAATAGGGCAGAGCGAGGAGAAGCGGCAGTGGCTACATGTAAACACAAGTATTAGAGAAATCTTTGTACCTTCTGCTTAAACAAATTAATAAATGAAACCACAGTCGCTGTGTAAATCTTGCCGTCATCGAGTGGGTTCTACTCATAAGATCAAATGATGCTTGTAGTATCAGTGTGTTCCGGAAGTGTGGAGGCCGCATCCTCGCGGGGCTTCCGCTCACGCCCGCGCACTTACCCTCGCGTGCTTACGAATGGTCCAAGTTACGAAATAAAGGCGATAATTTATTGTCTTTACACAGTCAAAATGACACCGTGTTTTCGTCAGCTATTTTATAGTAAAGCGTCACTGTGCGGCCTGTGTTCGTAGTCGCCTCTTACGCATCTATCTAACGGCCTCGACACTGTTGTGATCAACCATAGTCACGTAAGATTTATATCTTATTATTAATCTTTATTATTATTAATTGATTGAGGACGATACATTTTTCTACTTGTATTATAAGTAATAACACTTATTTCAGACCTTTAGACCATACAATTATTATTATTTCTTACATATAATGTTAATTTAAAAAAAAGGAAAGAAATTGACGCAACGAAATACCCAAGAACACCCATAACACAAACGTACACACATTATAAAATTGTTTTCATCATAATTGTTTGATAAGTCAAATGCCGACTTAATTAAATTTTGTTCCGACATTAAAAATTGTTAGTTGTAGTTTCAACGCGGACCTGAAGTGAGTAAGTAGGCCGTATTATTGTGCGACTTCCACTCTGTCAAACTTTAGTGGTGTAAACATACTTTGATTTTGAAGTTTACCTCAAGGGCGTTGAACTTACTATTTGACAGATTTATAAGCCAAAATGTATTTTTTGCAACTGGTACTGAATTTTATCTTCAAGATTTTGCTTGTCATTGTTTACGTGGGTTTTTTTTTTCAATTATTTAATATTTTCTAACAATTTCATTAAAAATGTCGCGTTTTCTTTCGCTTCCGTTCACCACTTAGACCGAACTTGTAATCCTTGTTATCGGACGTGTTATTTTTTAAATTGATTGATGGTGGCTACAATTCGTCTACGCTGAGTCATTTCTATTGTAGTGTATAATAAATTTAAACTAATGGTTTTGCCCTCGAAAGAAAGAGAGTGATTGGATCAAGTGTACATTGGATCGTGCCAAAATTTTAGGGTAGTTGGTATTAGATTGTAGCTAACTAAGTGAACAGTTGACTTATAAATAATAATCGTCGCAAATTTTATTTAAAAAAAAATCGCTCTTTTCCCCTCTTTTTCAGGTTCAGTTCGGAGAATTTCGATATCACTAGTTTTCACCCTCGCCTTCGCCCGTTTGGGACCCGATTTCCAAATCATTTTATATTTGGACGACTTAATTCTACATTCACATGATATCTCATCGGTTTGATTTTAAACTGAATTTTATTTTCAATCTACATTACCGTAACATTTACATTATTCTTACATTACCGATTTTGATAAAAACCTACACAACATTAAAAAATCAACGAAATCAAATCGGGACAACAAAATTGTGACATTTAGATCACGGGAACTAACAGAAAAACAGACATCTTTTCTACATTGGGACTTTAAAATAAAACTGAAAATATGACAACATTGAATTGACAGAATATAATTGGGACAGTCAGTGCGTCTACACTGATTGTCAACATGCATTAATAATGTTTATAATTAGCGACGTGAATACAAAAGGGGCGACAATCTTGTGTTTATAAATACCAATTTATCTGTACGCACGTAATTGTTACGAACAGTGCCAAGTAACGTCACTGATTTAGCGCATTTTCACAGATTTGTACGCAAAATTGTACGTGCCAACAAACATGTGATTCTGATTACCGCATATTAAAATTACAACGAAATCTCAAAAAGGTGCAAAAACAAATGTGACATATAGTGAGTGATGTGCAAAAAATAACGCGCATTGATAACGGCTAAATGTAACGCGTTATTCGTTAATAGTTAAAAGTTGTTATCTATGGTTGGAGCAATGATGTGGTTTAAGCGAGAACCGAAGCAGGTTACGGAGAAAGTGGAGAATGGGGTGGTGGGGAAATTGAAAAGGAAGAAAGCAGTGTTGTTGAAGCCAACAAGAGAATCGAGTGAGAGGGAAACGTCTACAGAAAGTGACAAGGAGAAGCGGCGACATTCAGATATACTGGATATGAAAGTGTCGCTAGGTTTGTATTTATATTGTTATTGCAAAATTTGAAATTCCTTTATCACAAAAATAGATACTTTTTAAAGCAGTGCTCTAAGAAGTTACTGCAACCATAATTCATAATTTATTTGCTAAAACATGGTAAATAATAATAAGATGGAAGAAATAACAGAACTTCTATATGTTTGTCATGAAAATGTCGTGCAAAATTTAAATGTAAGGCATTAGTGAAATTGGCATAATAAGACAATTTGCATAATTATTATAAAATTCAGTACTGAAACGCAGTCAATGATAATTACAAATGTCAAAGGGCCAAGATTTGCTATGCATTGTTCATGTCAATAAATAATGTCAGTTACAACAAAACATGGCAGTTACATTGTGTCAGAAAAAAACATCTTATTGTCCGCTGTAATTTAACAGATATTGAGACTAGTGAAAATTAGTGAAATATTTTCATATTCTATTTTTAAAAGTCAGATATTTTAAAGCGTTTCTCTATTTGAACAGAATCTTGAAACGATACTTTAAGTTAGAAAGGCTAACATTTGATTAATCCAAGTCAATAAGTTTATACTGACAATAAGGTCTCTTTGCTCATAATAATATAACGTTATATATTTATTAAGAATCACATTGTCATTCTCTTCAAAAATTCGTTAATAAATCTTTCTCCACATTTGTACACATGTTTCTATTTGATAAATATGAGAAAAGGAATTGTGAAGGTCATTCTGCCCCGCCATTAAATACGGTGGGGTGGTATAAACTAATTTTCATTACACCTTCTGCCCCACTCGTGGGATGGAATTGGTGAATCTGACAAGAATTGATCGAAAATCAGACCAGCTCTAATACTGCTAAATTTTAGACATTGTTTTAAAAATGTGTTTGTTTTTTGTGATAAGATTGAATACGTTTAAAAATGACAACAAATTTAAATGAAAACGCGCTTATATTGTCTTAAAAAAAGAACTTTTTAATTTATTGTAATGACTGTCTTAACAAACAGAAAACATTTGCTTTATTGTCATTTTTGAATTTCAGTATTTTATTTATTTTAAACGGAATAATCCCTTGCCATTTATACATAGTGAATTATGTTTTAGCAGTTGACATTTTACGACGAACGCTTTCAAACGAATTCGTAAATCTAAAATAACTTGTAATTTATGTTTTAAACGACGTGTTTCAAACGCTTGTTATTAAAAAGGAATTAACGCTATAAATAGCAACTTTATCGTCACTGAAATTAACCTCTTCTGGGTTAGACATATATTAAATTTTAATTAAATGATAACCAACCGTAAACGGACCTTCTATCGTCCACCGCTGGACGCAGGCCTCCCCATGCAGATTGTCTTGTGCATGAGGAATGTAAGGCCTTTAAACGACACACCGGCGATGGGTTGGCGAGTCCACTCGTTTAGAGGTGGTCCTCAGGGCTTGTGGTAGTAGCGGCTTTGTTATCCTTTAGTCGCCACAACACGACACCCGCGGGGAAGGATGGGTTAGTGCTATTCCAAGGCCGGCTGACCACACACGGCCATAATTAAATGTAGGTACCTTACTAGACGTTCATTTTAACGCGGATATATTCAATTAATTTTGTAGTTAAGTCCATTTTAAACTGGTTCTTGAGGAATATACTTCTTTTTTCTTGTAACGCTCGTTGCATAATACTAAAACTAAATTCAAATATCTAAAACATGTACTGTAATATCCAAACGTAGTATCTATGTATTAACCCGAGGCGTTCCGTCAAATAGCCGTTACGTTAATTATGGCGTAACCTGTTATAACTCATTATTGCGTAACGAAAGAAATGAAGTAAAAGTTGTAATCTTTCGTTGGAATCATTTATTGGAAACGAATTACAAAATAATTGATTACGGTAATTTTGAAGATGAAAACAATAATCGGACCTCTCGATAAAGCGATATTTCTTTTAGTATTAGATACACAAGTGGACACTGTATTGTGTGCACATTGAATATCGGCCATTTAAAGTTTTAAGCGGCACAATAAACGTGCCAATATTTGTCCTATTTCCACAACAAGACATGACCGTCATGCATGCTGCTAAGTCACGTGGTAGGCACAAGGGGATCCCTTTTTTGTCTAAGTGATAATTCTTTTATTAATTTATTTATTTATTGTCCGCGACTTCGTCCGCGTGGACTTTAGTTTATAAACACCGTCTTTAAATTGATATAACTTTTTTATTTATGAACTGATTGAAATAAAACAAACACTAAATTTTAAGTGAAGCTTACCACAATACATTAGTTAAAACCGCACCCAAATCGGTTAAGCCGTTTCTAAGATTAACGCGCACAAACGCCCAGAAAAACAGACATAAATTCTAATCATTGTTTTGGGTTCTATTGCGTTGATAAAGGCCCCCAATAATAGTTTTTCTCATATATCTTCCATGTACAGACAGCGATCAGTTACATTTTTATTATATGTATAGATTTAGAAATCTGTTATTATAGCGAACTGTCTAGATCTAATAGAGTCGGTAGTTATACAAAGTTATCGCTAATACATTTATTGAAAGGAAAAATAACACAACAATTATATCTATTTCATACTCTGTATAAAAATGAATTTGTTGCCCTCTAGACACTAAACTACAAGTCAATCTTTTATAATATTTTACTATCTAATTTTAGTCATTAATAAAATCTAGAATGGCACGGTCCTTGTATACCCTAACGTGCTGTCGCCTGTACATTTTATTCTACTTAAATTTAATGTGCAAATAATTCAGTTTACCCATTTACCTAATGAAATTGTCATAACAGAAATTTATGTGTGGTTAAGCCGTGTCACGACACACCCGCCCCTATACAGACCTATGTCACGCGATGTGTCAAATTATGCCTATACAATATTTGGCCCATATACATGTGGAATAGGAGAGGTATACAGTGCGAAATTTAAAACGATTAAATTATGTCGACAGTAGAGAATGAATGGCGTGTGATTGCTTATAATAATGATAGTGGAGTCGAGTGAAGTACGAAAGCGAGATGAGTGTTGTGATTGGTTGAATGTGGCGTTTGTATGTTGTACTCGGTATGTATTGGTAATATGAATGTAGAGCATCAATGAAAATAATAAGATGGATAATGATTTTTTTTTTATATATAGAAAAAAGGCGGCAGTCGAGCACACAGTCCACCTGATGCAATATATGCGTACAATACATTCCTATATCTCCAAAGGTATGCAGCGCATTCGGGGTCGTGCCAACGTTTGACATTTTGGACTAATGTTGACATGTGTCTCGGATGTCTATTGGCGACAGCATCCACTTACCACCAGGTGGACTGTATGCTCGTCTACCGCCTTCATCCAAAAAAAAAACATAAGTATAAAACTTATGTTTATATTACAACACCAGCAACAAATACAGTGTTTCTCAAAGTCTTAAACTTTCAATTCAGATATTAATGGATTGATGTTTTATATCTTAGATAAGTTTAAAGATTTGGCAAATCGGTTCAATAGTTCCAAAATTATGATTAAACTTTAATAAAAATCATCGTTTTGTAACTGGAATGAATGAATCAGTCTTTTATTAATATAGATATGCTTTACAGTTTTAATTTTACCGGTACTAGTATATATACTGCTTATAGATACTTAATTATACTACTTTATATATACATATTTTATTGCTATGTATGTATTATATATAATTATGTATACTGTACACCATCTTACCTGTGATTAAAATATTTCTTTACTCTCTAGCCAAAGGTTGCCTGGCAGAGATCGCGAGTAGCAATATGACCGGCGTTTGTGCATTTCGTGTGTTACAATGTTTGTTCCTGTCTGTTTTGGTGTGCAATAGAGTTTTATCTATCTATCTATAAAACATTTGTGAAGGAAGTTTCATTTACCATACTCCTGTTTGATCGTTTCAAAAATACTAGTATAACGAAAAGCAAATATAACGTTCATTTGCAACATCAATAACGTTAAATTGAAAAGGTTTTAATTGAAAATTTCTCTCGTTAAAGCACGCAATTGATGACACACCAAATGCTTCACCGCGTTCTATCGTACAAAAGCCGATGGGAGTCTGTAAAAAGAGCGGTTATTAACCGTCTACGGTGACGTCACACTCACCAAACCGTCTTCTCATACACACAGTTGTTGTGCTCCGATTTTTTGCTAAGTCCACTGACTAGGATATCACAGGTTAATTTTATTAACATGGGCTGTTTGTAGCATCGAATTGCAAATATCCAAGTAAATATTTTAGATAGCTCACATCCACTCTGCGAAAGAACTTATAACTTACTAACTTACAGAATAACTTACAGATGTTGGCAATAGCAGAACATCATAAAAGGTTACAGAAATGCTTAAAACTCGATCGCGGCGATGTTCGTTGCCACTTTTTTTCTATAAAAAAATCTTAATAATAATTATATATTCTTTATTTCATGTTGCAAATATTCATAGGTCAAAATTATAATATTAAAAAATGAAAATAAAATACATATCTACATATTATTTATTATACATATAGATATATACATACATATTAGGCACGAATGTCTAAAAAACTGAGTCGGGGGGTAATTTTGTGTTGTTTTCACGCGATCTCATTAATCTACTGCGAATGCGACAATTGGGTTTTTGAAAAAAAAAAATTTTTATCATTAATGGAAAGATCATATACACATTTTATAACAAAACTATTTTTAGTTTTTTTTTTCGCTTTAATTAAAAAGTTATATTTAATTACAAATAAATTTTCGAATCCAGTACCGAAAACACACGGACAGTTCCCGAACAAACCCGAGCGCGTGTGACGTCACAATGTTAATTTCTACTCATTGTAGCACACAGCTGATACAGTATTTGACTATTAATCGATTAAATCTTGTTATTATCGTCAATGTATTAATAAATATATCGAAAATGTCTAACCTTAAAAGTTATCGTGCTTGCTGCGTACCATTATGTACGAATACTACAAAAACAACTCCTGAAAAAATGTTTTTAAATGTTCCACAAAATGTTAAACGTCGAAATAAATGGTTCCAAGCAGTGCGACGACCTAATTCCAAAACAACATCAAATTATATTTAATGACGAATAAATCATTTAATATTTTAATTTACAATATCATTTTTTTATAAACTACCTTGATGCTTTAGCACCTCGAACTTCAGCTGAATTAAACCGAATATCATTTTTAAGAAAATCTGTTATCATAAATATATCCACATCAGGTATATTATCGGAATTAGCCTTTATAAATCCTTTATCACACATAACTAAATAAAAGTAGTTAATATAAATATTTTTTTAAACTAAATGTCGGATATTTGTCGTCAATTTACATGTAGAAGCCTGTGATACTGTACTATCGAGAAATCCTTTTAACATTATGACGTCACAAACATGGCGACCAATCGTAGCGCGTTTGTAGTCAAATGATTCTTTTTAAAATTTTATCAATTTTAAATTGTTTATAATAAATTAAATAAACATTTTTTAAGAGTATTTCGCATCGATTATTAATATAATTTATGTTAAAGTTTTAAAATACATAAAAAAAATTGATAATTTTTTTTTTCAAAAACCCAATTAGGCTGTGGAACGAACTGCCTCAAGAGATCTTCCCATTAAACTACGACATGGGGTTCTTCAAGAGAGCTGTGAATAGGATTTTGCAAGGGCGGCGGAGCGCCCGCATACCCCCTGGTGTTGCAGGTATCCATGGGCGGCGGTAACACTTACCATCACGTGAGACCGCTTGCGCTCTCCGCCCTCTTCTCTATAAAAAAAAAAAAAAAATACTGAGATTTCGTTGAACTTTATCTTGTTCTTTTTAATTTACACGTACGAATGTCTGCGACTTTTGAATGTTAAGAATGGTACCCTATAGTTTGTCCACGAATTTCGTTATATACCTCGAAACTAATTGTTATTTTGTCAGCTGGCGGCCCTTGGTCGAAATGTAGAGACATTTTCCGAAATTCGAAAGTCGTGATTTCCGTAATTCTTCAAAATCTTCTCAAACTATTGATTATTTTGTAAAACTCACCTGTGACTTAGAACTTCTTGGTCTGTGACCTTACTTGCAAGAAATCTAACTCACCTTTGACCGTGAGTGTGCTTCGTCTAAAATAAAATTACCAGCCGTCATAAGTTCACCCATTCATAATAATCGTTTGATAAAAACCCGAAAGAACTCCCCGCATTATAATGAATCATTCGATTCGTGGAGGCTTCGTTGGGGTTTGAATTCAAATTGCGCAACGGACGGTTAACATTTTTTGTTGGGACTTATCTGTATGGTGTAAATCTTAGAGTTGATTGAACGTTGGAGTGTTTTGGGTAACCAGTATATTAATTTATAACTGCCAGGCGTTACGTGAGCATTTACAAAAATATATTTTAAGGGCCAGTAGTAAATGTTAGATATCTTAATATTTTGTATTAATTGAATCTTCCGGGCTACTTGGTCGAGGTCTTCTGGAATCTCTTCTCTTTCTTCCAAACGTTTCGTCAACAACTGCGGTTGACATCTTCTGTGGCGACTGCGTTCACTTTCGGAGAGATGTTATCTCTTCGGCTTCTCGAGCGCAACTTTGGAAAACGAAACGTTTGGAAGAAAGAGAAGAGATTCCAGAAGACCTTGGCCAAGTAGCCCGGAAGATTCAATTAATATGAACACCGACCGAGATAGCTTACATAGCTTTAATATTTTGTAGATTAAAAAAAGTAAATACTTTTCGTTTGTCTTAAATTACTTTCTTTAATTAATCTCCACAAAAAAATAATCAACATACGGTACATGTTGCGGCTTTACAGTAGCATTACCTCATTTCTTCCCGTGGATATCGTAAATGGCGACTAAGGGATAACACAGCGGCTACCACAGCCCCCGAGGAAGAAGAGTGGTCTCGTCAACCCGCTCGGCCAGCGTAGGGATTAAAGCCATGTGCAATTCCATGTTCAACAGTGGATACTAAAAGGGCCGATTATGTTCACATAATACAATCTAGTTTGATCCTTTTTCATCACTAATCAAATCACTCAATTATCTAATAATCGCGAACTTAATCGAAGCGTGGATCCTTCAGTTTGACACAAAAACTAGGACACTTTTTTTGTTATTTTTGTTTGTAGTCTGTTATCTGTTGGTTTACTAAAGAGGGAGTAGTGATTCCAAATCTGATCTCTAATTCTCATTATTCAACTATATTATTTAACTATATTATACTATAGCGTAGCACTTGCAGTAATAGATACGCAAACACCTGTTATTTTGTAGAAACACAGGCGTAGAAAAATATAAAACGTAATATTTTTTCTATTGAGCTGTTGCCACATTCCCGCGTCTCGAAAGACTGTGTTTTTCAAATATTTACAGTTTACGGAATTTACGTAACTAAACGCACGTTTTACGACGGATTTAGGCGTAATAAAACGATCGTCCAAAACAAACGCGATAAGTACAGACGACAGCACGTTGATAGAAAATAATGTTGCATTCTAGACCTCACTACTATCACAGTAAGGTCTACATGTAAAACATGATCTGAGACTCTAAGTTGAGAAATGTCTTCCAGATAAAATTATCTAGGTGATCAAGCCCAGGCTAGATGATATTAAATTTCATAATCCGGATATGGCATTTGAAATCTAAACACAAACTTCTCACAAAACTAAAAATCACGATATCAGTTTTGTCATGGTCACATCGGAATTGTTCAAATATTTATATAATCACCAAAAACTTTCGCTCCGTTGTTTGAAACAAGTGAAGAGAATAACTCCGCTTTTCTCTTTTAACTGCAAACGCATTTAATTAAACCGAATGTTTTGTCTTGGAAAGCTGTCGCACGGTTAACAGCGTTATCAACCGTTATTGTATGCTAATTATAATTAAACTAATAACCGATTTTAAAGCGTTCGTCGTAACCGTTAACTGTTATGACTCATTCGCCGATGAGATTGTCTCTATAATTGATGGACGATAATTGAAACACTTTTTGTTGTTTAAATCAGGCCATAGATTAGTCTCAATAGCAAAAACTGTGCAATATATCTCCTTGATGTCATTTATTTCATTTCATTTTTTATTTATACCTCTTTGGCAGGTAGAAATATTAAACCTTTTAATATTGTTTACATTTGCGTCATAAAAAAATATGAGTAGCTATTAGCATAAAAGTATAAATGGCAAGGTATACACAATTAAAAACAAATATGTAATTAGGAAAAAATATTTTAACAGAGCGACGTGATGAAAGTGACGAGTCGTTGTATGAGTCGGCAGACTGCCACAGCGATGCCATATCGGCCAGTGATGACGCACTGCCGAAGCTCATTAGAACACCTACAATGAGCAAGGAATCCCTCAAACTCGCAGTCACAGACGAGGAAGTAGACTTCGTCAAGCCGAAGAAGACACATCGAAAAACCATGTCTCTATCAAACCCACTCGAAATGGTCAGAAACCTCGGTGACGAATGGTTCGAAACAGCCAAAAAAGATTTAGATAAAAGAAAATCAAAGGAAAGTCTCTGGAGTGAGGAAGATAGGGACTCCATTCATGGTTCTACTATGAAGCTGGACCAAATCAGAAAGAACAGTAAGAAAGAGGATAATAGTCAAACAAATAGCAGAAAAAGTAGTGCAACAGACGCTCCTAAATCTAGGAAGACCAGTAAAGGATCGTCTGTCAGCGCTCTGAATTTATTCAGAAGGAAGAAAACTCCTACTTCAATGAAACCTGTTGAATCTGTCGCAGAAGTTGCTGATAGGATTGACATGACAGATGAAATTTTGAATTACACAAAATACTTTTTGGAAGAGGAGAAACGTCATACGTCTGTGTGTGAAAGTAAACGTCTAATAGAGACTGATACAGATGATGAACCGCCAACTCCTAAACCAGGTGAACAGAGGAGAAGGCCAAGTAGACAGACTTCTAGAAGTAAGAGCAAGGCTAGAGGAAAGAGTCAGAGCGTGAAAGTGAACACTTTGAGGAAGACTCACAGTGGAACATTGAAGAAAGGAAAAAAGAAGGGAACCAAAACGCCTCTTACAAGGAGCAGGCAAGCCAGCATCGTGGATACTCCAACGCTGCCGAAGAAAATATCTGACTCCTACAGACATAATTCCTGGCTGTTCAGCAGTTCTAGAGGTGAGTTTATTTGTTACTATTATCGTTTAAGAAAAGATGATATATCATTTATTCGAAGCACGTACTTCCGACGGTTTTTACGAGTTCATTACCAATTGCCGTTTGATCAGCAACGGATATCGCAAGTCCGGTTCTCTGATGTCATGTTTCAAAAAGTGTTTTGATTGCCACTGTAAGGTCGTAACCCCCTTCAAACTCGTTAAAATTTATTTAATGTCACGTAATAATTTAAAATAGATTTAAAATGTTTCGTGTACATGCAATTTACCTCTATTTTAGGCAGTATTCTTTCCTCTTTACATATTAAAGCACTTTAACACTAAACATTGAATGATATAATCGAACATGTTTAGAATCCTTGACCTTAACTCAAGTAAGTTGTTTTGTGGAACTGGCCGTGCCTTCTCACATTCTAGTCACGACGTTTTTATTATTTTTTACGTATAACCATTTGTCATTCGGACTTGTTGCCTCCATTTAGTTCCTCATGTTTTGTACTTCTACGTTAAGGATTTACATTGAATAGAAGTACATAGAAATGTTTCGTGCTTTGTATTCACCTCCACTTCCTATGCGACTATTGACTGGTTCAAAAATAAAACGAGTACAAGGAATAGAGGATATTGATTCCATTATCTGTATTCATTTTTATTTTTAATGTTTCTACTCTATCCATATGCCACTTTTTATGAATCAATTAATCATATTTAAAGGATTATTAATATAATACTTTATAGATATCTAACAAGGACTTTATAATAATTATAAGTAATAATTATAATGATCACCGGATCTAATGGAACTTTGTACATCATCTGTAACCCCTTGTAATGTATCTTTGGAACATTGACTCTTAATATTAATAACTATATAATAAGTCATTCACGATTCCTTCGATCTTCATTCATAACTATTCAGTCCATGACACTTTGCATACTTGGTCGCCATTTTTCATTATGTAGGTCAAATAATAATTACTGTTCATCTATGTTTGAAACCGGCTGGTCATTGAGATGACCTATTAAAATATTAGGGGTTAAAGTATGAAATTGCCGATTTGTACTGAAAAATTAAAACTCGTTTTTTTTCTAAAATGTAACATATTTATTTAATCAAAATATTTACCCTCATTATCTATACATTGTTGCCATCTAATCGGAAGTTCATTTATGCCTTTGCGATAGAACTCTGGGGATGTAGATTCGACAAACTGTATGAAAGTATTTTGTACTGCCTCTTGGGAAGAAAATTTTTTACCACGTAGAAAATTGTCCAAATCACGAAAAAAATGGTAGTCCGTTGGAGCAAGGTCTGGCGAGTACGGAGGATGACGTATGGTTTCTAACTGCAGCTCCTGTAGAGTTACAACGGTTTCTCGTGCAGTGTGAGGTCTTGCGTTATCATGGAGCAATAATGGTGAAGATCGATTCACGAGTCGGGGCTGTTTCACTGCTAGTTTCGCCATCATTGTTCGAAGTTCGGCGCAGTAAACATCTGCTGTTATTGCTTGACCAGACCTGAGAAAGCTATAGTGAATAACACCATGAATAGACCTTACCTTTTTATTGGTAAGCTTTGCCTTAGGGCACTGTTGCGGCGTTTGACCTGGGGTCAGCCATTGCATTTTTCGCTTTCGGTTATCGTAAAGAATTCACTTTTCGTCACATGTCACAATTCGATCCAATATTCCTTCATTTCTGTCTTCATCCGATTTAACAAGGCAACGCAAGTTTCAACACGCGTTTCTTTCTGCAGATCAGTCAAATCATGAGGCACCCATTTTTCATATTTTTTTATCTTATTGATTTGATGCAAATGAGTCAATATTTGTAGGTAAGGTAACGTTAAACCATGCCGCTAATTCCTGGGTAGTTTGACTCGGATCGGCTTCCACCATCTCCTTCAATTCAGCGTTATTCACCTGTGTGGGCGGTCTTCCACGTGGTTCGTTCTTCAAGTCGAAGTTTCCATTACGAAAGCGTTTAAACCAAAAACGCACGGTTCGTTCATTAGCAGTCTCCTCTCCAAACGCAGCATTGATATTGTGAGCCGTTTCTGTCGCGTTAGTTCCGCGTCGGAACTCGTATTCAAAGATTACTCGGATTTTCGAAGTATCCATCTTTCCCGTCTAAGCTGAATAAAAAAAACAATTGTAAGTCGAAAATCGAATATTGCACTTTTTTTAAAACAAGAACCTCATAGGTATCATGTGAAAAAAGTTTCACTCGAAAATCTCACACCAAAAAGGTTTTATGTCAATTCAAACTATTCTATTACTATAAAACGGCAATTTCATACTTTAACCCCTATTAGTTTTAACTTTTATTTTTGTGGCCATCCTCCGAATGCCTTTTACAGATAATGTTTATTTTTCATAATCTATGACACCGAATTCTATAACGTCACAGGTGAAATTGAGTAGTCCGTAGTCCGGACAATCTTGTCTATGCGAACCACATTTCAAACACGGTTAATAGGACGGTAGAACAAGTGACGACTGACGACTGGTTGTTTGATATTTGTTGTTCGTTTCTGTCACCTTCTCGCATTCACTTACCACCCAAGGGTTACCTGGAAGAAATCGTTTCAGCGATAATACGTTGTACTTCTAATTACCTGTATTTTGTGTTTCTCTGTATGTTCTAGTGTACAATAAAGTATATCTCTCCATCTAACTGCGAAAATAATATATGACACATTGTCGTATTTTTAAACAAATAAGCAATACTTCTTAACATTATTGAATGTCTTCTTGTATACTTTTGAAGTCTTCTCCAGTGTTTAGGACGTTTAAATCATTTGAGTTATTTACGTTTTAAGATAATTTACTGTTTTTCTAGTTTTTATATCCAAAAGATTCTCTCTAATTAAACAAGTTATTATATTTACAAAAAATGGCTAACCTTCTAATTTTGTTGTTACGTCAGAGAACCTGCATAATAGGCTTGCACTTACTGAATATATGAAAACAACGAGATTATTTGATGGACGCTTAAAACATGTAAATGCAATGAGGAAGCTCGTCGTCGACTTTTGGCGTTCTTTTTAAGCGAATATTAATAACTGGTTCCCAGCATTTGCCGTATGTAATCGATTCTGATTCGATCGTTTGATCGCGTTCTCAATCGTCAACTGGGGCGTCGGCGTGGCGCATTACTTATGAGTATGACTGACAAACTATGTCATATGTTGGCCTACTAACTACTTTAGGTCTTTGAATCCAATTTAGTTCATTGTCAATAGAGCATAATATAATCATCGATTAGGAGCAAGGTATTTTATTAAACTTTTATGTTAAGTGGATTTTGTGTGGAATACTTTGCGTTCTTTTTTAATGTAGTTAGTTTTTAAATTGAAGACTAAACTCTTCTTCTTCTGAAAGTGCTTATTCAACTAGTGAAAGTTGTGTTTATTTCTCAACTCTTGCTAAGCGGAACTTTTGCTACGCTCGTCCATTCTGTTATGCAGCCACGATTTTTTTCCTTCACCTAGAACGTCTATTTCAGGCGATTTTCTCTTCATTATTAGTTGCAGGAGCTTATGTAGTTCATCCTTCAGTTCTTGCCCCAGAAATTTACCTTTGGTTTACCACAGAAATTTGTGGTAAACCAGACCGGTTTACCACACTCATCGCAGGATTTCCTCATTCCACTTTTCAAATGCTTCTAAACGATTCCTGAGACACTCTTTGATTGTCTAGTTTTCACATCTGTATAAATGCGATTTATACGAAGATAAATTAACACGCTTATATAGCTGTATTATTCATACATTATACACGATCATATAATACATACCTACATACATCTGTATTGGCGCACATTGCTGTTACTCTGTCCTTGGGTTCCAACTGAAAGTTAGCGCTGTGTGCCGTGTTTGGTGCATTACTTGTGCTGTGATTATGCCCTTTCAGCACATTAGAACAGCGCCGGTCTATTTAAATTATACTTTTATCCATCTTTCTATTTTAAAACATTTAATTCAGTGCGTCAATCTTTACTATTGCAATAATAATGTCAACTAGTGTGCTGTCGTTTCAAATACGGTATTGCTAATCTTCTTTCTTTTGTTTTAAATCTGGATCTATAAAACAATGTGTTTTATATTCGCCTCTGCCAATTGATATGCGCGGCGCATCGCTTGCTTCAACGGGAAGTCACATATAAATAGTGTATCCTTCGGTGCACTGAGTCACATCACCAAAACGGCACTCGTCGCTGATTCTGTTCTCGAGCGTGTCTTATTTTGGCTATCTATTTCTTTAAATTTAACTGTGTCATAGTTCGAAGCTTGGGGTTGATATGCCTTTTATTGTTGTGAATTTGTTTCATGATTGTAATTTATCTTTTTCATCCTATTGTTTCTCCACTGTCTGTGCCATCTTATCGATTATAGAGTATAATGGGATAAAATTATCCTGTTATATTTTTTCTTGCCCCCACCCCATCTATAAAGACTTGAGTGGAGAACTCAATTGAACGAAGTGGTTTTCTCAACCTCAATATTTCTATCCTTGCCAACTTCCTATTCCTTATCTTCCCCATCTCCTTCTTCCAAATCCATCCCTAAATCGCCAGAGGTAAGCGGCGCAACCGGGTCCAACCTTTGTCATTCTTGACCGATGTTACCATCCTTATTGCCAAAAGGTGGACCATCTGCTCGTCTCTTACTTTTCTTAAAAAAATAACTTATTCATAAGTGCATTTTACGTCATTTCATAGTAATTTTAAAGCGCCTCGAAGCTATTTTGCGCCGTTTTTGGGTATTCAGTTTTTTCTTTCAGTAGCATAGAATTGGTCTACGCTATGAGTAGAATAGAAGTTTATAATTTCTCTTGTATATTGGAAATTCAATAACTGTAGTCTTCGTCTGACCTACAGTCGTAAATACTATATTCCCTTCATGCTGTCTTCATTACAAAGTATAAAAATTATCAACTTTATATCATAACATTGAATCTCGTTTACTGATTAGTGAGAACCTTCGGACGTTTCCTTATTGACCAGAGTGCTGTCGACATATAATTGAATTATGTATTAGTAATGCTATACGAGACACATTTACAAAGAAACTAAAATAAGCGCATCGCGATCACACCAGGAATGCAGAGGATGCAATTGCAGAAGCGGGTCGATGGCCAATCGAGGCGATTGCGGTGACGTCACACGCTAGTGACTACAGTCCACATTATATATATCCTTAGCGTTTAATCAGTACAATGTTGATTTATTATTGTTATATAATAACGATAGCAATAACACTGCCTTCCAAAAAGAAAAGGCCTCTGGTGACATTTTTAGATAAAGCACAAGCAACATTATATTCAGAAAAATTAGAAAAATAGAAAGAGATAGAAACCTTCTTGCATTTGTCTCGAATGGCATCAAAATTTAATTGTGCCTTTTTTTCTATGCAGGGCTGAATATCATTCATTTCTAACAGAAAAATAATAATCCCAATAAAGACCCTGTATCCTGGTTGATTAATCCAAATTAAGAATAACTCTAAAATTTTAGCATTTCATTACATATGCACAATTTTTATTTTAACACCAGACTACCTATCTATTGATGACAATTTGTATAAATATTTTTATAAATAAAATTGATTTATATTCGCTTCACTATCAAACGCGTCGCTTAGATCTAAACATTTATGGTTCAATATATTATTTATTAGTATGATTCCAAAATGGTCTAAATTAAAAGCTCTCGGTAGTTTGTGTTCGACTGTAGTTGAGGTTGAAGCAACTCATTGATCTGAATTAGACCGCGTTACAATGAGTGAAACATTGGAAGACGAATTAAGGATTATTGGTCAAGAGAATCATGTGATTCCCTGTTAGTTTTTTACGATATTTTAGATACTTTTTTTTTTGTTAGAATTGTTATATTTGATTTTCATCAGTATTTTGTTCATTACGTAATTGTATCATTCTTAAGTTATAATTTCAGTATTGTCTGTATATGTACTTTCTTTCTCAAGGTGTTCTGGGAGAAAATGGTATAAAGCTATAAGACCGTCTATTTCTTAATATGATATTATTTCTTAATATTTTCATAATGTACCTATTTTACAATAAGGAGTTTTATCTATCTATGAGTATACATTCTTTCTGTTTGATTTTCTGGGATTTGTCTTGTGCCGTGTGGCCAAGACCACGTGTGGCGTGGTTCTGGCCGACTGTAGAATAGCACCATCCCATTCCTTCCTGCTGGTGTCGTAAGACACCACTAAGGGATCACAAAGACGCTACCACAAGCGCTGAGGAACTGCACTACCTCTGAAAGAGTGGACTCATCAATCCGTTTTAAGGATTATATACCTTATTATGCGCAAGACAATGTGCATTGGAAGGCCCATGTCCTGCAGTGAATACTGAGAGGACTGGTTGCAGAATTGCAGAATTGCAGTGGAGTTCCTTGTAAAGGTTCTACTCGCATATTAAGTAAAAGAACATAACTAGTTTAAGTTTTCAAACCAATTGGTTTTATTCCATAACAGGATTACGTTGAGTCACCGGTCCTTTTAAACCTCTGTTGCTGGTCATGGGCCTCCTCACGCATATTGTCCTCTGCGTGAGGGACGTATGGCCTTGGAACGCCACGCTGGCCAAGCGGATTGGCGAGTTCATTCTTTTAAAGGCGACTAAAGGATAACTAAACATCTACCACGAGCTCCGAGGAACTATATACACCACCTATAGAAGAGTGGACTCGCCCATCCGTGTAGGCAGCGTGGCGTTTTAAGGCCATACATCCCTCATGCGCAAGACAATGTGCATGAGGAGGCATGTCCAACAGTGGATACTGAAAGGGTGGATTGCATTGCAAATTTCAATGTTGATGTAGCCTAGTACAAAATGGCATATCGTTTTCAGTTAAAGATCCTGATGTTTATTATGTAGACACATGACATTTTCAGTGACCTAAATAGCTTGACGGGCTGTACACTAGTTAAAATGCACTTTTATACAATTCCATTCACACCAATACTAACCTCCAAGCCTTGTCCCATTTAATATGTAGGTCACATAAAATACATTGTAAATCGATAGTAACTTCTGTCGATGCATTTACAGTTGTAATGATAATTACATTGTGCCCACCAGCAATATTTCGTATCTTTGTAAAATAAATTAATTTATTACTTAAGTACATTGTTAGTTTAGCGTTTTTGAGGGGGAGAGTGCACGCTGCAATCCAACAGTTGCTGGGCGCGCTCGACTGGCCACGTTACCGCTCTCTCACAGAAGATTACCTTGAAATGTACTGCATTTCCCACTTTATTTTCCTAAAGTACGTACGTGTTTCGGTAGTGAGTGAGATGTGCTAGAGCCCATTCCCATCCCATCCCTCCCCATTTTCCCAACCTTTTCTCCAAATCCATTCCAATATCTACAAAGGTAGGCAGCGCATGCGGGAACGTGCCAACGTTTGTCATTTTGGACTAATGTTGACATGTATCACGGATGTCTCTGGGTGACAGTATCCACTTACCGTCAGATAGACTGTACCTACGCTCGTCTGCCGCCTTCGTCCATAAAGAAAAATATCGTAACCCTGAGGTACTTGTAGGTCGACTGCTGTTTTTTTGTATGTTAATTTCTGCGGTCATTGTTTAAACTAGTTGCCTTGAACCACGCGTAGCATGCAAAGTAGACCGTACATCATCTTCCTTTCATTTAGCAAATTTAACCTTAGCTACTTATCTCGATTATATGACGTTTCTTTGTACTTATGTCTGCTATCAGTATTGGATTATGACTTGAAACTCACTTAAACCTCTGCCCTGCAAAGGTTTTCCCTTTACAGAACGTTGTAGGCTTATATCGATGAATGTAACTTTTAATATTTTCACGTTTTTCACACATTTATCTATTAAACGACTCTTAAAAGTGTGTATCCATCCACCTTTCCTATTGCACTCGTCCTTACGGCAATAACACCACATGTTTTTTAAATAACTAAAAACATGTCGATTGTGTTTTTAAAGTTCTAAATAGCATACAGCTGTCAGCATTTGTCTCTACTCTAGACTTATCCCAAGGTTTGCTACCACACACGCTCATCCAGCCAGTATCGCCAACCTTTTTCAAGTCTGTCTGTTTCCTTAAGGTTCTGAGTATTGTCGACCATCCCGGAGCGTGTCTCTTCCATAAAAAATTGCGTCCCATGGTGTATTGGTTTGACCGGGACAGACTTGACCTAGCCATGTTCATATTCATGTGTAATTTGATTTGCATCTCCAAATGATACCTTCAATTCTGTATTCAACCCATATGGAAGCCACACGACTGTTTCTATGTATGCAGTGCGAATTTACGCAGGTAATTTTATTTGTTCTGCTAACGCTAGCGATATTGATTTAGTTCTCCATTGTGTCAACTCGATAATTGTTTGCTTATATTGTGTTTGTCCTTGGTTTGCCTTTGATTTTCGTTGCCGGGTTGTTTTCGCGCCACTTTTTTGTCCTTAAACTGTGGCGAACTATAGCGTCGGTCTGAAGTCGAAAAGGGTTTTTTTTTTTTTTTTTAGTAACAAACTTATTATCAAAATTTCCAATATGGTAGCGATTCGGAAACCAAATAGTTTGTAGTGTTGTGACGAGATGGCTCGTGTGCTTACGATCGCGCAGCACACACTACCAATCGTCCATGCGTAAAATATATGCTGTCCCAGATTGAGCGTCGGATTTAAATTAGAAAAAAAAAGTCATTGGTTTTCCGGCTGTGCGACGTGTGGCACCGTCCTGTTTTCAACCACAGTTGATCGAAGTCCATATCTTCCAATTGGTGCCGAACAAAACTCCTGGAGCATATTCCGATACCTCTCTGTGCCTACCTAAATACCGATACCTAAAAAATGGCCATATGGCCGCCGAACCAAAAGTCGCAATAAACTGTATCTCTGAGGATGCATCCGTTTTTCATGAATCTCATGAGGATTCTCCAAGCCCCAGATACGACAATTTTGCTTATTGACGTATAGGTCAAGGTGGAAATGGGCCTCGTCACTAAAGATGATTTTTTCGCTAAAACAATGGTCCACTTCATACTGCTCTAAAATTAATACTGCGTTGATCTTTCGTGTAGCGTTCCATGTTCACTAATTGCAACTGACATGTGACATATATAAACAAACCAGAGTTGTCAATCGCCAAACACAATAATGGCGCGAAATTTAAATCCGCGTTATATATTATCTTAAATATGTAAGTATACCTGTAAAATATATGGTTAGGGCATAATATGTATGAATATTTTATTGAATCAATACTGCCTAAATAAGACGTATACAAATGTATTTGTATTATGGTATCATTTTTACGGTAGGTTCAATAACCAAGTATCTGATTACGGGGTGTTTATTGTGTCCTGTATGACAAAGTATTATCACACCATCAACTTTTGTATTTCCATTGCTGAATATGGGTTTCTAATAACTAATCCTAAGGACATCACACATGGTAATCCACTTTTCTGATCCGCATACTAACGGCAACTTCCTAGTCGTTCGAATGAATGCCCATACCGACTTAGAATTAATTAAAAACGAATGCATGTATAATTTATCTTTTATAATTAACTAGCTGTTGCCCGCGACTTCGTCTTCTAAAAGCTTCATAAAAGTCCGAATCCCTTCTACAAATCCCCTTCGTCCTTTTAGTTCCATGGATTACCTGTGACCATGCTAAGTGAGCCTGACTCAGACACCACGTGGGGTCGACGACCCGCAGTGTATTGATTGATGGCTTCGACACGGCGCGGCGGCGCGTGCGCAATTCTTGACACCATGTCGTAGAGAATACGATGTTTTAACGGGGTTTTGTTCTTTGAATCGATAATATTAGAAGCTAAATTTGGGATTCTTGTTGTTCTACCCTGTACTTTATTTTACTATAAAAAAAAAAACATTTTTTTTTTTTGATAAAATTACATTTCATATTCATTTTCACACCGAATTGAGCGGTAGACTATGTTAGAATATTAACTAAACTAGATCTGCAATTTAAATATGCTGGAGGAAGAAATTATTAAATAAATAAAGGCCGGAATCAAGGTTCGCATATAATTTGTGGTCCTATGGGGGCTGCGTATCCCAGAAGGGGTTTAGGAAGTAAATTATAAACCCAATGGGGATTGCTGGACATTTTCTGTTATACCAAGACAGTTTAGACGAGCACACAGTCCACCCGAAGATAAGAATCCTCCAGAGAATAGAGAAAGGATGGTATCGAGATCAGTGAATGTTTATTTTTAATCTGTTTGCAATTTTTTTTATATAGAAAACGGCGGCAGACGAACATACAGTCCACTTGATGGTAAGTGGATTCTGTCGTCCATAGACATCCGCGATACATAAATTCGCGATACATTGTATAAAGACAGACATGAGTCCAGAATGACAAATGTTGAAACGCCCCCGGATGCGCTGCCTATCTGTCCAGTTTAGGGAATGGATTGGGAAAATGGGAAGGGAGAGGATGGGATGGGAATGGGCTCTAGTATATCTCACTCACTACCGAAACACGTACGTACATTGGGGAAATACAATAAAGTATTAAACGCAGTACATTTCAAGGTAGTCTTCTGTGAGAGAGGGGTAACGTGGCCAGTCGAGTGCGCCCAGCGGCTGTGGGAATGCAGCATGCACTCTCCCCCTACCAATATCGCTAAAATAATAATTATTGTTATTGTTATATACTCGTAAAACAGTAGTTGTATCAAGCCATTATATAAACAACGGGTTACGTTGACGTAAGCGCTGAGATCATCGCTAATAGTGGGCATAATTTTATTTAGATATCATATGACCAGACTGTACAGTTTAATTATGATATCTAGAATTTAAGGAGTCTATTAAATCTTTTCCTACATCTCCAAACGTGCCAACTTTTGCCATTCTGGACTGAAGTTGACATGTATCGTGCATCGACATCTTTGTACAAATGTTTTAAGAAAAACGCGCGAACATAATGCCTGTCAATATACACGCATTGCTTCAACCGTCTGCGCAACAGTCTGTTTGTAATAATTTTGTCTATAATTCCCGTGGTGCTTGTTGAATGTTAGTGGGGTACCAAATTATTTAAAAAAAAAATACGACCTCCGGGAGTGCCGATCGGTGATCGGTATTTGGTCCGCACACGGACCAATTACCCTATGGACGTCGTTAGACACAATTTGTAGGAAACACATAATTGTATGATCGAAAAGGTCATATAAATATGACGAACTCGGCGCAAACTCTTAGTTGCGATCATCGATTTGAGAATAAATATGTGATACAAGTACTATAGGACAGGCACGTTAGTGTTCTATGTTCAGTAGCTTCAAAATGGAACATTCTTATTACTTAAGTTTAAAATTAATTCCTCATCTGCTCCAAGAAGTTACCAACCAGGTTTCTTTGATAAGAACGTATTGTGTGTCATCTCAAGTCATCTAGTCTATTCTCATACCGATGGTTGCGATCAAGTGACAGAGCTATGGTTACGTTGTTTTTTTTTTTTTCGTGAGAATAGCAGTTCTTGTAATTGCAAAAAAGACGGCATTTGTTTTCATTGGTAAGTAAAAATACCCCCCCCCCCCCCGCGGATATATGCCTTCGAGCATCCCTAGATTTTTGCAGATACGTAGTCTTTAAGCTAATTAGTCTGTGCTCCATGGCGACTAATCCGGCCCACGCACTCATACAAGTTGCTGACGGGCTTGCCTAATTCCACTTGAAGTTCTTGATAGAGAGACAAACGTTTCGTACGTTTCCTTTAACCGTAATCAGATTTTTTATCGCTCACTGCTGGACACGGGTTTCCTCACTACTGAATGTATGACCCTAAAACGTCACCCTGGCCAAGTGGGTTGCCAAGTCTACTCTTTCAGAGGGTGTGTAGTTCCTCGGGTTCTGTGTAGTGCTTTGTTTAGTCGCTTTTTAAGACACCCACAGGAAGAGATTTGGATCGTCATCTTTATGTTGCTTTTGTAGTGTCCTACTGTAATGTCCTACCTAGTGTAAGCTGTTGCGCATGCTATGTCTCTCTCTTTTTATTATTGACATTAAAGAAGATCCACAGTAGTCAAATAGCGAACAATGAATCATAAAAACATGCACACACATAAAATCATTAGGTAAAGTTGTATATATTACATTAATGCGGTAATTGATTATAAAAACAATTTCGTATGTATCCGTCGCAAAAACATATTGAATCATCACGTACAAGTTAATATGAAGACAATTAGAATGGTGTTTATTACTGCTTTGATTCATTTTAATTTAATTTAGACTATTACGAGTATGAAATTGTACTAACGTGTTTCTGGATTAAGTTACACCGACGCCCTTTTTCGATGCCATCTCATCGATCGGAAAGTTTGACGACATTGCCTTTCCACGGAGAAGCGTGAAGTCCACACTCTGGATGTAGGCATCTTCCGCACCTCGTCACACTACAAACGATCCTCGGCTCTTGTCAATCAACCACCACTGGCGAACTTCTTCCATTCAAAGACTATTTTACCCCCATCGGTTGTCGGCCCTGCGGCAAATATCACCTGTCCATTGCCACTTCAGCATGCAAATTCTATCCCTCCCGGTGATTTTAATTCTCTTCTTTTCGGATGCCATCTCGTAAGGAAACTCCCGAGTTTGTTGAGCGACTCAACATATTGATCAGTTCTACCGCTTGACCGCTTGACTATTGTATCGTAATCAGCCCTTTTAGCATCCATTGCTGACCACAGGGCCTCCTCATGTGTACATGAGGGATGTATGGCCTTAAAACGCCAAAGTGCCAAGCGTGTTGGCTAGTACTCTCGTTTAAGAGGTGGTGTATTTAGTTCCCCAGGGCTTGACGGGAAGACGGGACACGGCTTACTATAGTTGAACATAATGTAAAAACAGTTACAAATGTTTAGTCCATGTTCACGTTATTCTACCGAGCATATGTAGTAAGGGTCAGTGAGTAGTGATAAGGGATAATCAACAGGATGGCGCGGTTTCCTCGATTGCGTCACTTATATATATATATATGTCTATTGTTGTTAAATTTATGTGAATTTTCCGCAAATTTACTATTATTTGACCCTGAACTTCAAATATTCTTACGATAATTGTAACTATACGGAAATCACGCGGGGGAAACCTGTTCATTTTTGGACCTACAAATATCGTCGCTATATGTAGTAGTGTGATTTACCCTCAACATACTACACTTTATGATTAACTACATTCAATGGCCCCCACTACGATTCCGTGTCGTGGGTCTAGAGACACATAAAAAGACGAACAGACCCGACCAAACATATGTCTTTAAACAAATGAATTGGATGATTCGAATCGTTTTTAAAATGTTCGGACGACCGGGAATTTAACAGGGGACTGTTTCATCGCCAAGTAGATAGGGTCACTAGGCTAATCGGTCGTCGTAGCGGCTTGTTGTACCTTAGTCACCTTTGACAACACTCACAGGACATATAAAACACAGACTTAAGGCCCATTCACTCAAGGACAGTTTCGCGAACGATTCCAGCGAGAACATTGTATACGATTCTCGTATACGACCAAACTACATACAATTCTCGCCTACAACTGTTCACATGATGCAGTGATCAGATGATTATAACAGTTGTTTATACATGTTACCTTTTGAGCGATGTTCTCTCTCATGGTCGCGTTCGAGAAATTATCCTTGTGTAAATGAGCCATTATAAATGTGAACCCATCTTATGGTATTTTATGTATCAAGCATTCTACTTAAAATGTATTATAAGTCTAATAAAATAATGTTTGCCTCAACAGGGGAGTCTCGGAGAGAGGGCTCAACGGAGGACCAGCTTGCGCCTGATGCTGATGTGGACACCAGCGATCATAACAGCAAGGAGATCGCCGACAAGGAGAACAGGTCAGTATAAAATAATTTCAAGAAAATTTAGGTTGGGAGAGGAGGGTGCATGTGCCAATCCCACAGCCGCTGGACGCACCCGAAGGCCACCATACCTCTCACGGAAGCCTACCGTTAACCGTAAAATGTATTGCGTTACGCACTTTATCCTATTCCTCCAATGTACGTACGTGTTTCGGCAGTGAATGAGATGCCAGAGCCCATTCCCATCCCATCCTATAATCCCCATTTTCCCAACCCTTTCTCCAAATCCATCTCCTTTAAATCTCCAAAGCTAGGCAGCGGTTCCGGAGACGTGTCAATGTAAGTCATTCTAGATTGATTTTGGCATATACGAGGGATGTCGCAAGGCGACAGTATCCACTTACCAACAAATATACTTCATCATATGTTCTTATCAAAGAAACCTGGTTGGTGACGTCTTGGTGAAGCAGATGAGGTGGGGTTCATTAAAAAGTCAAATTTGAAACTTACGTACTACGGTAATATGAATGTTCCATTACCTAATTAAATAATTCTAGAGCTACTGAACATAGAACTCTATTAGACTGTAACGTGGCTGCCCTGAAGTGCCTGTATAACAGATCTAGTTGGTTTTCCATCTTCTTTGTATATAAAAAAAAACTTATATAAAACAATCACTTATTCTGTAATAATAAGAATAGTTTATTTCATTGTATACAAGTGAGTAAACAAGTCTTAAATCGCGAGACACGCGGAACTAAATGTTTAATGTATTGTCATCTGTTAAGTGCAAGGTGAATGAGTAATGCGTATTAATTGATGGCATAGGTATACTATACTTATAATGGTGTTTATTTATGGCTTTACGAGTACTTGATAACTGACTATAACAGTGTAAACGTGTATCGAATCTTTTCCCAAATCCTGAAACTATGGACTCGGTTCAATTACTCTGATTTGATATGAAAATTTTACGATTTCTTTTCGAGTTGTAATCAATTTTTTTATACAATCAAAAATTTTAATAAATTTTTAGACAGTTCACAATATCAATGTGTATGGGTCAAACACCACAAACGATCGCACCGTGCGTCAATGGTTTAAATGCTTCTGTTCCGGAAATTTCGAACTTAAGGATGAGCCCCACGGACCACCTACGATCAAGGTTAATAACGATGAATTAAAGGCTATAGTGGAAGCAGATTTATCTCAAAGTACTGCTGAGTTAGCAGCAGGGTTTGATGTCAGTCGGCAGAATAAAGAAGCTCCAAAAGTGGTTACCGTATGAACTGAACGAACGACAGCTGAACCCGGAAATGGATCTTGTACGATAACTGAAAACGTTCGTATCAGTGGCTGAATCCAGGGTTGCAGCCCAACAATGTCCAAACCGCAGGATACCTAAGAAAAGCTACTGGTATCTGTTTGGTGGTCCTGTGCCGGTATTGTCCACTTCAGTTTCTTGCGAGTTGGTCAAACGATTGATGCAGATGTGTATTGTAAGGAGCTGTAGACGATGATGGAAAAGCTGGCAACAAAGCAACCAAGTTTGGTCAGGCACTCATTTACACTTTTTCTTCATGATAATGCCCGTCCTCACAATTCTTATACGACAGTTTTAAAAAGAGCTGGACCTGGAACCTCTCCCTCATCGACCATAGAAAGGAAGGAAAAAAATTTGATTCTAAAGTAGCTATGATTAGGACTTTTGAAGAATTCGTCGATACTCGGTGTCCACGAGAATTTTACAGGAGTGGCATCAATCAGCTGCCCGTGAGGTGGCGAAAATGTATACATAATATGGGTCAATATTTCTTCTTAATAATAAATAAATATTTTTATAACAAAATACAATTTTTCAGTTTCTCATACAAATCGGTCATTTCATGGATAAGCACCCAATATTTATAGATCTGATTCGTCACTGAACGAATTACAATTTTTACCCTATTCTTCACAGTAGATGACTATTTTAGTTAATTATTGCCACCTCGTGGTAAACGTTTTCTAAATGGGTGGTATTAAATGGGAAATAAT
Organism: Sesia apiformis; assembly: GCA_914767545.1. Lineage (NCBI taxonomy): Eukaryota > Metazoa > Arthropoda > Insecta > Lepidoptera > Sesiidae > Sesia > Sesia apiformis. The sequence continues at coordinate 10,051,070 of OU611973.1, forward strand.
TCAACATTGCATATCGGGGGCCGACAATCCGGCCACCGGGCCTCGTATGCCCGAGCATACGAGCAAGTCGTGCAACCTAAATAACGTCACAAATACTAGAGTCGCAAACTCGCAAAAACCAGCGCAATGTTTTTAAGGCCTTTCGACCTCTCTCTTGATTCTAGACCCAACCTGCCCCACGGTCGCTTACGCCCATGCCACCCGTGACATGAATGAAAATTTGCTTCGAGGACACGGGAAAAGTGAACTTGAGTGTTATTATTATTTATTATCACTTTTACATGAAAATCGATAAGTGCTCAATTTGAAATGTTCGTTAAACGTTTTAAAACATTTGTAACTAAATAATAAATAAATAATAATAATATATAACTAAATCATTAAAATAACCTATTTATTTATTTGTGAACATTAATCTACAGCAAATACAGAAGTAACCAACTGAAAATATATACATAAAATATACACTATATTACACATAAATTTTAAAATTTAACTTGCCATAATTTATAAACAAATGACATACTAACGCCATCTCTTTCAAATGTTTAGTAAATTACTACTTTTACTACTTGCCGCTAGATGGCAGTAAAAGTATCATACTAATGCCCACCCTCTGAAATTTATAGCTGTGTAGTTTTAGTAGTAGTCGCTAGATGGCAACAATTTTACACTTTTTTTTGTAATATTGAACTAATAAGTGAGGTCTTGAGTTCGAACCTCAACCCGTATCATTAAATTTCTACTTAAGTACAGATTTTTTTAAATGTTGTTGGTTCGATGGGGAAGGAAAATATTGTGAGGAAACTCAACTTATGACATCACACTGGAGTACAATTTTTTTTAGTAATCATGATGAGGTTCCGACCCATAATTCACCACTGCGACCCAGTATGAAGGCATACTCATTATTGATAGCCCCTGTTATATATAAATAAGCGTAATCTGTCTAACTTTTGTTCGATCACATACCAACTCTTTTGGACCGTACAAACTATGTTTGTGATGTCATTACCACAATACAACGGTCATTTTTTTAGTTTTTAGTATTTTTAAATCTATTTCTATAATAGCTATTTCTATTTAACATTATTTTTATCCCGACGTTTCGAACACTTTGCAGTGGACGTGGTCACGGGGTGACTAATTGATTTTATTTGTCACTTGAGTTATTAAGAAATTATTTGAACTACCGTTTAAATTTAAGTAAATTTAATATCTCCTATAACCTTCTTGGGTTAGGTTAGGTTGAACCCGAACTTATATACTTGAACAGATATAATATTTTTACGAGTAACCAATTAAAAAAAAAAACAAATACTTTATTACCCAGATGTACATACAAACTATAAAATGTGAATCGATTTTACAATCGAATACAATTTCACTAGACATGTGTCTAGTAATAAACTCGATTTAAAGCTAACTTTTATCTTTTATAAACATATATCTACTTTAATGTACGAAATGCATAACTAGCATTTTCATGGTCCGCTGTTGGACGCGGGCCCCACGCATAAGACAATGTGCATGGGGGATGTATTGAAAAGCTACGCTAGTCAAGCGAGTCCATTATTTTATAGGTGACTAGCTGTCGCCCGCGACTTCGTTCGCGTGGTCTTCAAGTACTAATTCAGAAACGTTCGCGCGCGTGCGCACAACAACTCACCAAAGTTTCATCGCAATCGGATGAATGGTATAGGAACGCATACGGGACAAACAAAGAAACATTCATTTTTATATATATATAGATGTAGTTCTTCAGGGATTGTGGTTGTGGCCAGCCGACAACACAGCACGTGACACGTACTCTATAAACATTTATAAATAATACATACATACTTTGATTTCTTTCAACAGTCGAACAACAGCGCCCAGCGGTCGCGGCGTGAATCGCGCGGAGAGTTGCCGCGAACGCGACGCGCCGCGCCGCGGCAAGCATCGGAACGCGTCCGACCCGAATCGACTCACCGCTCACAATAATCAGTGAGTACACACCTTTATTTATTGTGCTTTGAACCCTGTTGACCCTTATAAATTACCTTATGACCCTTTTCATAAAAAAAAAATGTCATTGTGTACTTTTACTAGAAAAAGTTATTGCAAGATTCCTAAAAATTACCCTTGCCTAAATACTGCACAGCTTGATATAATTGATGATATAATTGATATAATGACAATAATTTGATGAGATTTAAACAATAAACCACACCAGCTCAACTTGTTGGTTGGCTGTACATTTTATTATATTTTTTGTTTCTCATGTTTGTAATATCACGTGATAGCAACACTTGCTCTATTTGTTTTTGTATTACATAGTTTACTCTGTTATTATATTAGACAGTATCTGTAATTATTACTCTGTAGACAAAATATTGTCATTAATATTGCAATGACAATGACAATCTATAATGATCAAAGGAACAAATACAATGATTATTTAAACTGTTAACTTTTATACGTGTTGTTTATTCTGTTGATTGTCTTAAATAATGGAATTGTTAACAATCAGTTATTGTTGAAACTTTTTAAAATAATATTTCACTATTCTATATGACTCTAAAAGTCATGCATAATCTTATTAAAAAAAAAGTATTTCCAGATTCCATATGATCCTTGCATACAAATGTCATACATTACCATACACAATAGGTTCAAATAGATACCTATGGTTTCCAAGGGTCATGCTTCAAGGGTCCACAGGGTCCTAAGCTATTTATTTTAGTGCCCTTGTAGGTATAAACGGAATCACGTTACATTTCCCTTCCGATGAAATTGACTTTCAGCATTCATTAATAAATAATTGACCAAGGTACAAGATTATTTGTTTTATTTTATCACGTTCTGTTGACACTAACAATGCCAAGTCCCGCGGCAAATATGACCTGTTCATTGCCACTTCTACGTGCTTATTCTACAAGCTATTCTGTGGTGACTAGTTCTTCGTCCTTGTGGATTAGTCCTACCATCAGAATCAACTGTAAATCCTTTTTTTTTTTTCTTATTTTTAAGGAACTTTTATGCCTTGGCACATGTCAATTCCATCGTACCATAAATTTACATTCTACAACATTAATGTGGGTAGATATATCAGCCCTAGTGACGGCTCACAAACTAAATGCTGCTCGTGAATTAGGTTCTCCTAGTAAACTCTAAATCCTAACAGATAATTTGGGGAAAGTGGGCGTGTGATGTTCGCCGGTTGTAGGATGCCACCACCCCATTTCGTCACGTGTGTGTCGTAAAAGGAGTTACAAAGCCGCTACCACAAGCCCTGAGGAACTACATCATCTCTAAGAGTCGACGCAGGCTTCTCCAAATTCTCCAACGCACTATCAGTCTCTTCGAGCGCGCTAAAGCGGACGTAGGCGGTAGGTGCGTTGGTGAAATTTTGACCTTATTCAATGTCTACAATGTTGATTGTTGTTTGTTAATGAAAAAGACTGGACTCACCAATCCGCTTAGCTATCGTGACTTTTTAAAGCCATACAACCCTTGTGCACAAGACAACGTACACGAGGAGGCTCGTGTCCGAAAAAAGGGCTAGTTACGGTTATACAAGTTACAAACGACATACTCGACATTCCTTAATCAGAAATAACTCTTAATAGCCATCTCTAGACGTCTACCCATTAATCCTTTTGTTTTTATTCATTCACATTAAAACCGCTATTTTGAAACTATCCCCTAAGTTAATCCGAAGCCAAGACAGACGGGAAAACGACTCAATGCGGAGCATTATCATTTAAAAATAGACCTTAAACCTATTAATCACAGAGTCTATTTTCATTCGTGTTTAGGTTTTACTTAATATATTCCATTTCACTGGATTTGTTTAACAAATAATTTAGAATAACATTGGAATTTGAGTTTTATTCGTAACGCATTACAGATCATTTTCGTTTAGATACAAACTTCCAATGGTAGTTGAACTGTAGCTGCTATAAGTGGTGTATAGGAAATAGGGGTATAGGTTTTCTGGTTGTTTCCAGGAAGGCGAGGTATTTCAGACTTCAGTGTTCAGTATGAGACGCGGCACGATCGCACTCGCGTCGCGATCGATTTAGTGAAGTATTTACTTGAATTTAGTCGTTTTATAGATCTTATATTATATGACATATTATACTTAATTAAGTAATATTATTACAATTACCTAATATAACATATTAAAATCGGTTTATTATTATTCAATTAAGTATGTTTGTTGGTGCATTTAGTAATATCGACACGGTATGCTGTTTACATTCCTAGTTATATGTTGGTTTGTAATTGAAATAATAATAACTATTACGCAAATTAATAACATAATTATTTCAGGTATGTTATATATTTTTTCATTTTCTTGTTTTAGAATACGTAATCGATTTTTTAAATTATGTTTGATATCAGTATCAGCATATAAAGTCCCACTGCAGCACAGAGGTTTTCCCTTGTAATTACGAGGAGAGTTCTGGCCATAATTCACCACGCTGGCTCTGTACGGATTGGCGGATATTTAAAAAATAATGTCCATGCTAGTTACACGCGATCTACCTGATATTTTAAAAACAAATAGTAGTTTGACGTGACCAACAATACCATGCCATACTATCAGCCTGTCTCTCCACTGTTGGATATATTATGTCTCTTCCGCGGACCGCCACCAACTGCCTTTAGCTCATGTCATCCAGCCACTACCGCCGACTTTCTTTGAATCGTCAGTCCACCTGGCCGTGGACGTCTCACGCTACGTTTCCCGGTACGTGGCCTCCATTTTTTTTTGTTTTTTGTTTTTCCTTTTTCGGAATGGCTAACTTCTTGTGGCCCGAAGGCCTTTCAAAAGTCATCGGACATGTATAGTTTAGGGCGAGCGCAGAAGGCGCTCAGGTAGGAGCAAAGAGTGTGTGCAGCAACAAGCCTAAGGGCTCCCCCGCCGAAAGACCGGCGGAAGGAACGGACCTCGGCTTAGGGCGTTGCTTCGGGAGGGCACCGCGAGATCGCGAGTCGGTGAGAAGGCCTCCATTCGAGGACTCGCCTCCCGCATCGGTTATCGGTCCTGCGGCATATATGGCCTGTTATGTTTTATGACAGTTTAATGTCACTTATTAAAACCTCATTATTTCTATTTTGTACTTATTTTCTGTCATCGTGTAATGCTTTCGTTTTCTTTGTCTTTGTATATTTTATGTGCCTTGTTGAATAGATTTCTCTTTCTCTTTCAAAATAATCACACGAATGTGAGTCGAGTATAGAGGATACCCCCAGGCTATCACCGCTCTAAAATAGGTATACATATATCTATGATGATTCGCGCGTAGTAGATTGCTAAAGTAAGCAAGTACGCAGTAGTTTCAGGTAGACAATGTACACTGTCCAACAATGGACAATCCTGATTGTCGTCAACGTTCATGTTAACTAAACAGACTGACATGGGTAGATGTTCCGATTTGAACTGATCTCTACTGTTATCAAGTTTGAATAGGTCCTATTATCTAGAATCTATCTATTAAACAGGTCTTAAGCGGTTTAAAATCGCACAATACCCGAAGAGACATAACATCTCTGCATTTTCTACCGCATTTAGAATGGGAATTTTTCTGATATGGATGCCAACTTCGGGTTTTTATCATCGCACCTCTCGTCGTCGAAGAGTGGTCAATCCCCACTTCCTTGACAAAGAGTTGCCGCGTGCAGTAATCTAGGCATTTTATGCCGCGAACCCGATAGTTGTGGAACGAACTGCCAGATGAGGTTTTTCCACTTAGTTACGACATGGGTCTCCGCGGTCGGCAGCGCACCCGCATCCCCCCTGGTGTTGCAGGTATCCATGGGCAACGGCGCCCAGCGATCTCATGAGCTGTCGATATCGAAACGTATCGATACTACGATATCTACGATACTGTTTTACGATACTACTCATGAGTAAAGTATCAATACTTTTGATTCGATACAGTATCCCTAACTGTTGTGGTCTGATTGGCACACGTTTTTAAATGTTCTGAGAGGATAGGAGACCCGTAAAGTCATTCTAATTCTATGTGTATGGTTAAAATTGAAAACTGCAAGATGTGTCGATCGAAATAAACCTGAGATATGACTTGTAATTTATTTATAACACATGTTTTTTGGTTACATATAGACCTCGCTTCAACACCTGCACAAACGTAGTTATTATTTTGTGTTTATATATAACTTAAAATTATCATATCAATAACAGGTACCGAACAGAATTAGCCTTCGTCCATCTGTAAGTACTATATTGTAAAATTGCCTTCAAAAGGTATAACATCCATTAATTACCACCCCTTTTATCGTCCACTGCTGTATACAGCACTCTCCATGTATGGAGTACATTGTCTTGTGCATGCGGAATGTATGGCCCGGCCCTATATTGACACGCTGGCAAAGCGGCTTGGAGAATTCACTTTTTAAGGTGAAGAAGTTTCTCAGGGCTTGTAGCAGTTTTGTTATCCATTATCTGCACCAATGTCACGTCACACGGTCAATGTCACAAAACCTTGTTAATAACACATATAGTATATGACATATACTATCTTGTTAATAACAAATATTTGTGATTCGGAACAGTTAGAAGAGCATTCCCTTGTCTATAAGAGGATTTAAGTTTCATAAAATAACTCTGCAGACCACAAGAGTCCACTGAACGTGAGCAAAAATTTTAACTGCTCTGTAAACTGAATAGCGACATGGCTTCTGCGTGTTATCCTGGGAATCCCATTTCCCTTCATTTTGGCGGCAGGCCAATCATTCGAATTTCGAGTGGGACACGTCACAGGCGGTAGAGGGAAGCGGATATAGTTGCTAGTAACTTCTTTGCTGTGATAAAAGCGTCCGATGCTTAGAGAGTTTTGGCGCCCGTGTGAATAAAGACTCATCGGGCTTCATAGAGTACCTAGTACCTTACGAAGAGTAGATCGTAGATTACAAACGCAAGCAATACGTTTTGTATGGTTAATCAGTTTATTTTCAGACCGCCACCACGCACGATCTCCCGCTGTTCTCTTCCAATCGTGACTTTTTCAAGTCGTCAGTCCACCCGAGGGCGTCCCATGAAATATTTATTTATTAATTTAAATAAACTTTATTGCTGTTAATCGAACAAAAGGCGAGAGCTAACCACCAGCTAACCTTTGGGTTGGACACGGAGGCACGTTGGGAGGTGCGATGAAATTTATAAATATTACTTAAAAGATGATTAGTAAATATTTTACACAAATACTATTATATATATATATAATGTATTTTATATATATAGCGTAAAATAAATACCTAATTTGTTATTGCCCTACAAAATGTATATGAATAGTAAGTAGCCTGTTGGTTTTTAACGAGTATTTATTTGTTGTTTTTGTACATTATTGCCGTTTGGTGCTCACTGATCTCTCGTCACTTGCCGTCCCTCGAGAACATACTGACTAATATTTGTCACTTATACGCATGTAGAGCACAGTTTATCGTCTTCGTACATGTTTATTAATTTTATGTATGAAGATTTTTATCGCTTACAGTCGTTTCATTTTGTTAAATTTATAAATAATTCGTTTACATTTTTAGTATTGTTCAAAGCTACGCTATTTCATTCTTCGATGATATCAAAGATATATCTTAAGTTCTTTATTAAAAAAATATGAAATTCTATAACATTTGAGATTTGAGCGTTTTTCACACATTTATCTATTTAAACGGGTCTTAACCGCGAATGTTTAGCTTTTTATTTCGACGTTTCGGTTTGATTGCACCAACTGTGGTCACTAGCTGAGTCGGCTGATATAAATGTAAAATTATGACGTGACAGTCAACATAAATGTCCATGGTATCCATATCCATAATATAATTAGAAATACGTAAAACTTAGCAACAATCGCAATATATTCACTTTATTTAAAGCTAAAAGAAAACCCCACATGTACGTAGCTAAGTAGTAAGAAAGCCTGAGACACAAGCTAGATAGTAAGTAAATATACAGGTAAATAAACAGGTAAATAAACAGGTTCAACAGGTAAAAAAAGTTACAACATTTAAGAATTGAACTAATTGAAAAAAGTCACCCTCTAGTAGTTGAACGAGAAAAGCCGATTGTATGATTTTTTTCGGAATGACTACATTCTTTTGGCTCTAATAGCCTTTCAAGTGTCACCGGACATGATCCTTTATTGTATGTGGTGGTGACTCTTAATAGAGACCTACTCAACAGTAAAGAGATACATGCTGATGATTCGCTGTGATAAAATATGGTTGGATTATTTTTGTAACGAATTGAATAACGTGATGTAAAATCCTGTGAATATTTTTTTGATGGGTTATTACGAGAATCGATATGGGAATAGACTAGGTGATACATCATACGTTATTATCGAAGAAACCTGGATGGCAGCTTCTTGAGATCAGAAAAGGAACTTTGTACTACGTAATAAGAATGTTTGTTTTTCAAAACACATATGAATTCAATAATTCGAGATCTACTGAATATACAAATAGAACACTGTTAGACACCACAGCAGGCAGAGAGAGTTGTCAAAGTCGAATGACAGCATTAATGAGGAATTCAAGGTTTCAGCCGAGTTCCAGTCGCCGTGTGTGTAAGACGCCATGCTCAAACTACCCGTATGTTTGTGGAATTAACTGGCGTCCAGCGGAAACTTACCCGGTAGTTTAGACACGTGGAACATTACTTCGCAAATGTTTACAGAGCAATGCCAATGGGAGTGGTCAATGGAGTTCGCGGTGAATGGGAACAGAGCTCGGCAGTTTCCGTAATTGATTAGAAAGATATTTATTTCCATTTCGTCAGAAACTGGCAAAATTTCGATAAAAATGAACGGATTACTTTTTATCTAACAGACGAAGAGATAATGGTTTATTGTCCCCACGTGGACTTCCGCGATACACGCCAACATCAGTCTAAAATGACGAACGCTGGTACACCCCTGGATGCGCGCTATCTACTTTTGTAGAATTAGGAATGGATTTGGGGAAATGGATTGGGAAGAATGGTAATAGGAAGTACCGGTATAGTGGGAAGAGGAGTTTTCTTCAGCCCATTATACCTCCCTTTCCTATAACATTCCTATATCAGACCATCAGCCTATGTCTCTCCAATGCTATAGGGCTTTCGCAAAGCTCGCCTCCACACAATCTTCGGCTGTTCTCATCCAATCTGTTATTTATCTGTAATTCCAAAATCACGTACGTGTTTCGGTAGTGAGCGAGATATGCCAGAATCCATTCCTATCCTATCCCGTCCCGTCCCGTTTTCCCAACCCTACAAATCCATTCCTACATCAACAAAAGTGGACAACGGATATGGGAGCGCGCCAACGTTTGTAATTCTGTACCGACGTTGGCATGTACCGCGGCTGTCCGTCCACGGGCGACAATATCCACTTACCATCGGGTGGACTGTCTCCTCGTTTTCTACCTCCCTTCTATAAATAAATGACCGTTCGCGTTTCCTTTAGGGTTGACAACTTAGTAGAGACGTCAAGTGATGCACTGTTATTAGGTAGGCCGTCTGTCTTTCCGTCACCTATCTCATAAAAATAGCTTATGTATCAAAGTCCACATGCCCACAACAGTATCATTATTATCTAGTACGGGACGCGAAGTGGCAACGTTTCAATTAGCAGGCCCTACTTACTGGGCGACCACTAAAACACGCCACTTACCATTGATAACAGATATCAGACTTTGATTGAGTGACACTGGTGGAAAATAACTTACTTTCGGAAATTATGCTTTTTCAGGGGCGTTTAAATCTGTCGGATCATACACACTGCTGTGTGCATCTCCACTTGTGTATACTGGCGCTGCCGATAAGTTCTGATGTGGAGATTAACACCGTAACCAGCCCTCTTATCGCCGACTGTTGGACGTGGGCCTCCTCACGCACATTGTGCACCAAGGATTTATGGCTTTATACCGCCACGGTGGCCAAGCGGGTTAGCCATTCCACTATAGAGGCGGTGTAGTTCCCCAAGGCCTGCCGGTTTCTTATACCTTAATGCGATGTCTTTAAGAGATACCATGATGCCATTCCAAAGCCGAGCGACATCACACGGCCACACCCATTAAAATATCTAAGTTTTTAGTTTCTTTGTGGAGTGTTAATCCTTGACAACGATATCTAAAAAGTTACAGCATTGCAGGACTAGTCAAAACCTAGGAAGTGGTAACCATTTAATCAAAAATTCTACGAGACAATTGGAACCTAAAGTTTCATATCTGAATTATGCTTCAGATAAGAATTTGTATAGAATACAATTCGTAACGAAACGCCTGATACCTTGTGAGTGTCCAGCAATGCTAGATAAAGCAAAATAATGGAGTATTGCCTTGCAATTTTGAATGAATTAATAGTTTATTTGTTATAAAACGACACACACACACAACCCTTAAACATTTGATTTGAAGTAAGAAAAAATAAAAAATTAATGCGCCGAGGCGCACTACAAAGACTAACGAAATGATAAAAGTATAAAATTATGTGTGTTGCAATAACAAAATGGACACCAAGCCCCCCCCCCCCCCCCCCCCCCCCGGGTATATTGTTGCTACTTGTGAGGCAACCCGCAAAGCTGATATTCTCTTAGGGCCGCCAGTGACCTTTGATTTTATAGCTCTTTCATCGCTTATTGTGGCGGGAAGTTTGCGTAAGAATTCTGAGACAATGCTTCAGATTACAGTAATTCACAGTTAATTTGGATAAGTTCGTACATATTTCTAAGAACTTCAAAAGTCGAAATATTGACTAGTAGACGGATCTGTTTTTTTTTTTCGGAATGGCTAAATTCTTGTGGCGCTAATGGCCTTTCAACATTCACCGGACATGAGTAAGAGTTCGCAAGAATTAAATAGGAATGTGACTTATAATAATAATAATAATAAATACTCATTATTGCATTCAAACAGTTATTAATTACATGTCCACATATCTTTAAATGACAAATAGGGGCTTACGTTATCGCTAAGGCGATCTCTTCCAGGCGATTACTTTCATAAGAGTTAATACTCACGTGGAAATTTGCTAGTATTTTTAAATGTTAACCTTCCCAATGTAAATTGTAGATGTATGTTTGTTTATTGTAACTTTTTGAGATTTGCATGTGCTCATAATTCTAAATATAGGTGTACCCACCGGAAATTCTAACTCTTTCAATAAATATTAGTAACTGTTTATTTTTAAGAGGCACCACAAACATATCATACCATATATTTAATTTTATAATTTATATCTTAACAAGCTTTTTGTCCACGGCTTCGCCCTCGTGGATCTTTTTTCGAAAGTAATGGAAAAAAATACGGATTTAAAAGTGTGATTATAGGGGCTACCTCTCTGCCAAAATTTCATTGAAATCGCTGCAGTTATTTAGTAGCGAAGTCAACAAACAATTGGACAGACAAACACACGTGAAACTTTGTATAGATGCGAGTGTAGCGTACTTTGAAAAATAATAATAAAAAAATTGGAATCCAAATATTTCGCAAAACTTTCCGAGTTCCCCACGTATTTGGTATATTGTAGCTTATACGGATCCATTACAACAAACGATTTTAGATCTTGGCTAATATTGGATATCGGTGTCGTAAATGGCGACTTGGGGGTAACAAAATCGCTACCACAAACCCTGACGAACTACCGTACACCACTACCCTTAAAAGAGTGGACGTGGCCAGCGTAGCGTTTTAAGGCACATCCCTCATGCATAAGACAATGTGCATGAGAGGATGCTCGTGTCCAACAGTGGCCGATAATAAGGTCTGGTTAAAGTTCGGACTTTTTTTAATTCGACGATAATTAAACAAGTAAAGATCTTAAACACCAGATAAGACTTCCGAATTGCATAACTAATCTTAATGATTTTAGTAATGGATCACAACCTTAACAAATCAGCCAAAAAAATTGTTGGAATGTTCGCGTGTAATGATTTCATCACTGGTTAGGTGTCCGTCGGCAATAGTAGCGGCACTGGGTCAGGCGGGGTCCGTGGTCTAAGTCATAAGAGACCTTTTATGTAACTAAGTGGGAGGTAGTGTTTTCCGGTGCTTTAGGGAAGCGAAATCGTACAATAGAATCCCTAATAATGGTAAATTGTTGTTAGGCTAATATTAGTAAATAGTTCTAATATTTATTTTTTATTGTTTCTACCTAAGTACCTGAGCTGTGAATAGGATTTTGCAAGGTCGGCGGCGCGCCCGCATACCCCCTGGTGTTGCAAGTGTCCATGGGCGGCGGTAAAACTTACCATCACGTGAGACCGCTTGCTCGTCCGCCCTCTTCTCTATATAAAAAAAAAATATATAATTTACCTAAGTAAATGTATACACAAGGTTACTGGTAAATAGAACAGTTCCTTTCGGGGGGTGATAGTGTCAAGTGTAACGATTATTTTTCACTAATACACATACCCTGGCCTCAAGTTGATAGTTTCCGAGATATTTAAATATTTTGTATTTTTCTGATGAAATGTTCGCTTTTCGTTCAATACTTGTACTACAACGTGACCTATCCTTGAAACTGAAATAGAATGCCACTTCCAAATCATAAATGTTATAATTTTTAAAATACTTTTTTTATACCTACTGGGTGTAACGGAAGCTTTCCCGAAGCCTTCCCATACTTTCCCGAGTTTAGATATTATTAATGGTTATACTAATAACATCAGCCATGATTACATAATTGATTGACGCGTTCGGATAGCATCGTGGGCACGAATATTTCCGATGGGTAAGGTTTTCGCAATACATCTGTACGTTCTTGTATCTGTACTACGGTGGGTTCTTGTGAAAAAAAGTGTTGAATTTTAAAAAGTCGTAGAATTTGTAAAACTACAACTTTTCTTAAAACATTTTTGTTTTAAAACCTACAATAAATAGTGACGCCTGTCATCAGCGTATTTATTTACTAATTTCTAAGTGTTTTTTTTTTTTTACTATTTTTTTATGCGTAGAGATGTTATCAATAAATCACATCACATTCATGCTTTCAGTGACTCATTCCTGTCATCACAAAACTGTCTTATTTCTTTGATCTGCAACAACACATGATTTTGTGACATTGTCTACTGGACAGTCGTAAATAATGCGTGAAACTTTCTGGAAACTTTCTTTATTATAATTCACTTTATTTACGATTTGAACGACCTCTGAATTCTGTGGCATTGATGAAAATATTTTTTTGCTTCTAATATGTTTTTAACGCAGTCAGTTTCAAGGTTAGGGTAATATTTGCAATAATATTATGCAGATTTTGTTCGTGTTTTGATTGGAAATGCAAAAGTCTACTGAAGCTCGAATTTTGATTATTTGAAGACTTATGTTTTAATAAAAGTTAGTCGGAAAAGTTCGCGGTCTTTTTGAATGTATGACTTGAGCGTGTTATACTTCTGACAACATTGATCACTGGCGGGAAAGTGATATACCGTTTGACAGCTGACTTTTTTTTAATGGCGGCAAATTGTAATTACAAGTTAACAGTTTTATCTTTTCATATTTTTTAACATTTTTAAAATGGAAGTTAATAAGGAGAAAATTAGATGTGTTCTACATTTTTTTTTCGACAAGGGTATGAATGCTTCTAGTGCACGAAAGGAGATTTGTAGTGTTTACGGAGAAGATGCTTTACTCGTATCTAAAACTCTTGCAAAAAATGGTTCAATCGATTCCGGTCTTATCATTTTTATGTGAATGATGTTCCTCGCTGTGGTCGTCCTAGGTAAATTATTGATGTTATCATTGAAAAAATTGAAACATATCGACACAAACAGGTATGAAATTTCGGAAGAGCTTAGCCACTCAACAGTTTTGGATCACCAGCATGAATTGAATTTTGTAAAATAAGCTAGATGTTTGGGTACTGCATGATTTAAATGTCAGAAACATGGTGAATAGAATTTCCATATGCGAGATGTTGCTAAAACAAAATCGATCCATTTATGAAGAGATTGGTAACAGGCGATGAGAAGTTTAAGCTTGGTTTAAGCGAGATGAGCCATCACAAATAGTCCCAAAGCCAGGCCTCACTCCTAACAGTCATCTTATGTCATACACATAAGATGACTGTTGGAGAATTAAAAAAATCTTAGTGCCAGTTCACTAAGCCTTCCCAGTTCCACTCCAAAGAGTGGGACTGGCAAAGCATTCTGTATTACGAGCTCTTACCACACGGCCATACGATTAATTCTGATGTTTAATGTCTGATGTTAATTTCCGCTGTTTCCAAATTTCTCTAAATGTAAAATTATATTCAAGAGAAGCCCGTATAAACCATTCAAATCAATTTTTCGAAGTATCCATCTTTCCCGTCTAAGCTGAATAAAAAAAAACAATTGAAAGTCGAAAATCGAATGTTACACATTTTTTAAAACATAGGTATCATAGGTATCATGTGAAAAAAGTTTCACTCGAAAATCTCACACCATGAAGGTTTTATGTCAATTCAAAGTATCTATTACTATAAAACGGCTTACTTTAACCCGTATTATTTGGTTTAGTAATTAGGTATATCGGCGCACCACTTGACCGTTACTCCTGTCCACGTATCTTTTGACTGAAAATCAGGGCTGTGTGCAGTTATTAGTATTCAGCTCTCGCTGAGAAGAAACCCCTTTGGGCACATATAGGACCGTTTAGATCTATTTAATATTGTTATTAATCGTTTACTGCATTAATTGTTACTAAATGCTTGTTGAATTTAGAAATAGAAATTTATATGTCACAATCCTTTTTGTGGATGAAATAATCTATTTTGTCCCTAGCGTTATTTTTTTGATAATATGGTCGCGTACAGAATGCATTGCTTTTGCTTTCATTTTACTTGAAATATATTACTAACAGTTTCCTGTCAATCTCAGTTTAACAATCCCTCAATCCTTTTACGCGCACGAGAATAGATTGAGTGATACAATTCTAAAGCCGGCCAGCACATACGACCCACGAAGCGGCTACTACTAGCCGCGAGGAAGAAACTGCACCACATCTAAAATGATGAACTTTTACAAACCCGCTTGGCCGGCGCGCGGCGTGGCGTCTGAAGGCCCTACATCCATAAACCAGACAATGTGCACGATGAAGCCCATTTCCAGAAGTTGATAGTAAAAGAGCTGATAATATTAATTCAAAACGCCACGCCTTCCTCGCTGCTACAAGAATTAATAACATAATTTTAACGTCACTCCACACACATTGATTCAACGTTTGTTATTTATTAATAAGATCCCGTGTCAATTTCCGAACGTACGCAGTCGTTTTCCTCGTACGCAGCGCGCGCGCTGACAGCTGTCAAACAGTTGGCGCGAAAACGTCTTATCATCGGAAATTCCGCTGGTCCTTGTTCTGTTTTTCTCGTTGCTTTCGCGGAAAGAAATTATTGAGCTGATTTTTTGTGTAATACATACAATAATTCTTTCGCACGCACACCTAAAGGCCCGTCACGTACACACGATAATAGTGCTGTTTTTTTTGCAATAATATTGTTTTAGCAGCATTTTTTATTTTCATAGAATTTTCGTAATTTGCATTTTTAGATGCCTCCCAAGGGATTAAAAGGGTCAGAACTTTGACCATTTTTTGCCGTTTCAAAAGGTGGATACGTGTTGAGCTTTCAGGCTCAGCTTTCAAAATCAAATTTTGACCTGTTTAATAGATTGCTTTGTATGGGGGAAAATGGAACGGAACCACGGAACAAGATGCTTCCCGTATTATTGCAGCTGTCAATATAAGGTTCTACAAAATTAGTGTAAATTATTTTAAATTTTAGTTAGATATAATGATTTTAATGTTCTGAAAAATCTATTAAAACCGTTGACCCAGAAAAGTAATATACTTTTCATTACTCATACTCTGAAAGTAGGTCCGAAGTTGCCTGTGGAGCGAAGTGAAAATAGCCCAATACACCCTAGGGTGAGCGTTTTCAACCGACAGACAACTGAAAAATTAAGAAAAAAAAGGAGCTATTTTCACATTTCTATGTAACCATGATCTAACTTCCTATACAGCCACTCCATTAAAGCGCGATGTAAAATTGAAATAACATAAAGAAACGCACCCATTAATTAAAGAGTATATTTTTTAAATTACTTTCCTTGTATTCGTAATGAAAAGCACAGTGTTTACCTAGGGGTTCAGGATTTATTTAGTCCCTCGACCTATTGGCGCCCTCGCTGCGCTCGGGCACCAAACCCAGTCTCGGGACTGAAATAAGTCACTTTCACCCCTAGGGTAACAATGTACTATTACTTATTCAAACTTACGTGCAACAATGTCAGTTTGAGTAAGTGCGGACATACACAACTGTTTTTCATGCCCGCACTTGCTTTGCTACTTGCAACAATGTTTGTGCTACGTGTTGTTTCATGCATTCCTACGTGTGACTAGTTTTGCGGTGTACATAGAGATACAAAATATTTCTCTTAATATTGACATTATAGATATTTTGAACTAACAAACGTATAGCAGTGGTAAGGGGGTCTATTCTTTGAGCTGTCGTCGACGTACAATTTTTTTTACGAAACTCGACCCCAGGGGATCGATATCGACCACTTGGGCAATGACTGTCTTAAACTAGCAAGACTTGACTGTTTGTGTAAACAAAAACCTACAAGATGCATATTTTACAGTTAGTATTTCTAAGTAGGCTATGTGAGATCGCAAGGAAACCTTACAAATTGTCTTGTTACACTTTCTAAGTATTGAAGGGGGTTGGAAACCTTTTCCAATTTAATAGGGAGGGCGTTCGTGCAACTAGATATGTGACTTTGTGGAGGAAATTTATTGTCGGTATCGATTTGGTTAAGATTTTCTATCTTAAAATTTAGTTTTTTTTTTTATAGAAACAAGGCTGCAGACGAGCATACAGTCCACTCGATGGTAAGTGGACATTGTCACCCATAGACATCTGCGACACATGCCATCATCAGTCGAGAATGACAAATGTTGGTACGCCCCCGGATGCGCTGCGCACCTTTGGAGATATGAATGGATTTGGAGAAAGGGTTGGGAAAATGGGGAGGGGTAGGATGGGATTGGGCTCTTGCATATCTCAATCACTACCGTAACACATACGTACATTGGGGAAATAGGATAGGTTAAGAAACACTTACCATCACGTAGGATCCCTTGCTCGTCAGTAGTCTATAAAAAAAAATTCAAGATAGTCTTCCGTGAGAGAGGGGCAACGTGGCCAGTATAGCGCGTTCAGCGGCTGCGCGAATGCAGCATGTACTTTCCCCCTCCAAAAGTTGTCCCAATATTCTTTTTAAATAGAAAAGTAATCTAATATTTGATTTTAAAGATAAAGCATTTTTTTTTAAATTTTCACTGAAATCTGGAAATTTCGAACCGACAAGCTGTGAGATGCAGTATGGTACTTCCATGTGTCATTTATAAGAAAGAAAACAAACACAGTTTTACGTGCAAGACAATGTTGCTTAGCCCCAAGCCGTCCCCATTACGGGCGGACGTCAAACGGTGAACATAACAAGCCCTGCAAACAACAGAAGGTTATATGGTCTTAGGGTGTGGTCACATTGAAAGCGTACAAGGAAAATATATGCCGGTTTAGACCAGTTATCGTTATGAGTGAACGTCAAGCGACGGACAATAATATACTTTGTAAACATTATAAAGTTATGTGATGTTAGGATGCGGTTTCAGTGAGCACAGGCTAGCGGAAGCTCGACTGTTTAATTGAAAAAAAATCAAAATGTTTAATATTAGCCCAAAATTTAAATAACAAAAACTTAATAGAGGTCTTTCCATTGAGTTACGATATGGAGTTCTTCAAGAGAGCTGTGAATAGGATTTTGCAAGGTCGGTGGCGCGCTCGCATACCCCCTGGTGTTGCAGGTGTCCATGGGCGGCGGTAACACTTACCATCACGTGAGACCGCTTGCTCGTCCGCCCACTAGTCTATAAAAAAAACTACCTTCCAAAACTGTTAAAAGGTTTATAACCTTTGCTCCTAAAATATTTTGTTTAATATTAATGATTAGAACTTTGAGAAGTTGATGACAACTTTTTAATTTCAAACAATTCAAAAATAAATTTTAACATTTTTTTTTTAAAACGATTTCGGATGTTAGGAATTTCACACTCCAAACTTCTTGTTGGACTTATACCATAGATTATATAGAATACCATACATTATGTAAACAGGTTACTCACGATTTATTTTTAAAGCCGATATTTCGGTGCAGTAATAATAAATCGCGAGTAACCCGTTTACATAACAATTATTATGTTCAACCACGATAACAAAAGTTTAAAATATTACCATACATTAAGTTTGATACGGTATTTCCGTAGAAGCCCAAAAGCCCGAGAATAGCACTTCTCCATCTCTCTACCGCAAGCGCTGAGGAAATACCTCTAAAAGGGCTCTAAAAACTCTGAAAGGGCTGTTTCCATTGTTGCAAGTATTAGTTAAATTGTAAGCTCTGCTATGCTTACGAGTACATTAGATGTACGCCTCTAAAATTGAGATCATTTTTTAGAATTAACACATCTTGTTTTTATGATTCCATTGCTATATGTTTTAAGTGTACAAAATTCCCCACTGTTAAAGTCACCATACACCATAAGACTGATACGCCACAGCTAGATATCTTTCAAACGCGCCCCTCTGACGTCAGCAAGAGCGCACCTTGCGAGCGTTATCGTCTTTTGTTTAGGTCTGATTACTGTCCAGACATACTGTCTTTGCAGAAGGAAATGTTTGTTTGACAGTAGGTATATATCTTTCCAGCTCTGTAGTCGCGCATACCATAAGGGCAATAGGGTACTTCTAACAGAAGACTACCGTTAAATTTTACTAGGTTTTTTTTTTACTATGGATGGCAGACGCACTGGCGGGCCACATGATGGTAAATGGTCACCTCCGCCCATACACCATACACGCATGCGTTGCCGACCTAGTAGAGTTCTGTTCGCAACTCTTGAAGAAAGAGCCCTATGTAGAGCACTAAGAAAGAGCATGACGGAAATACTCCAATTGGCAATTCATTCAACAACTTTCGGGGTTTACCGTATAAAGCGTCTTTTTGACCGCACTGTATTTAGCGACTCTTTGTCATGTATCTACTATCTTTGGAAGGAATTGTCTGTGTGTATGTTTCGGAAGTAAGTGAGACATGAAAAACCTTTTTTTCATCACACCCCATCGAATAGAATTATAAGAGCGTAAAAGGGACTTTCTATACTCTTTACTTTCAACTCCATCCCTCATTAATTAGGAGCTATAATGATGATTTTCTTTTTCTCTGGCCAATATTTTTGTTTCGGACCTTATCCCGTAACGAAACTCAGGGTATAATTCTCTCCGCGAGTCCTTGAATGCAGAATACGCACCAGGAAGCGCAACGTACGCGCAGTGTGAGACGCACTCCGCCTCATTTACCGCTCTTAGTATAAAACTGACGAGATCTCATACGACTTTGAATGATGAAGTAGGCGCCTGTACAAAAACCGAAAATTTAACAGATTGTCTCTTTTTCATTACAACGTTTATCTTTAGATAGTATACTATCCATCTACATTAACAGTTCTCCGCCTTCTTATCCGGTGTGCAATGCTAGCGACGATAATCAAACATGTGCTTACTGCCCGGGCGTGCCATTGCCTTGTCGCGTAACGTAAGTTTCCTTTCATTTATGGAAAACTAGAATTGCGTCTTGTATTTTTCTAGAAATTTTAATATCGATTGTTTTAATAAACCTTTGGTGAAAGACCGTGGTTCATCTCTTGCCGTGGGTGTCGATAAGTTGACTAAAGGGTAATGAAGCCGCTATCACAACTCATGAGGAATTACACCACCTTAAAACGTGTGGACTCGCCAACACGCTTGGCTTACATTGGCCCGCTTGAAAATCTGTCTTGGAACTCGTCGTACTATAGGAGGTTGGCTACATTGACATCGGATGGACAATACCTACATTTGATCATGTATGTGCGCCCTTTAACCAATCATAATTAGCTCTTTTTTGTTCACCGCTGGCCTTGTCTTGAGCATGGAAGTATGGTCGTAAAACGCCACCCTGGCGAATCAGGCTGGCAAGATCACGCCTTTAGAGGTCGTGTAATTCCTTAGGGCTTGTGGCGGCAGCTTTGTTACTACGTAATCGCCTATACCCTGGGAAGAGATCGTGCTAATATACACACATCATACACAATACTGCCAACTGAAATCCAGTATTGACGGCGGTAATAAATATAATATTTGCTAGCCGAAGTGGTAGGCGAATACCTCTACCCGTTGCGAATTTCGCTTTCATCTGAATAGGCCCTTATTGGTACTTGTCCACGGTCTTGTGAATTCATGTAATTGCGTGGGAGAGCCTTCAGTCAGTCGAACGATGCGGACGGTTCTAGGTGGGCGTCCCTTCTGGACATTTCTCTAATCGGATTTGACTTCTAGTTTCGTGTGCTATAATATAATATAAAACCGGGTTTTATATATATTTTTCTAGTCGGTAATCCAAACCGAGTTTATTAATTAATTTATTTACTTTACAGTGATTTACAGTGATGTTAACAAAGCCCCTGACTCTTGATCTATGTCAGGAGTCAAACGAATGCTTTAAAATTAGATATGTACAATCGGGTTTTCCAATATACGAATATGTAAACAGATTTAATTTTATTCTGTATCGGAGTTATTCATTATAATTATCTAATTGTTGGTGTAATAATAATAATTATTTAAAACACACGCTTATTATTATGATTGACTATAGAGGGACACTTGTGTCCTGCATCAAAAGACTAGGCTAGTACTGAATTGATTTTTACATTGATTTACTTTTACTTAAAACGTATTTATTTCGTAACGTATTTGAATCTTTAATGTTAAGTGTCCCTACCAACAATTAATATTAACAATTTTAAAATTCCAGTGAGTTATACTAACTAAATACTAATTAAACTTATTTTTAAATGTGAAAAACTTATTTAAAAAATTAACACCACTACAGTGAAATGACTGCAATAATGTGAAAACTGAACTGAACTAAATTAAAATCACTGTGTGCGGTGATCAAATAATAAGTGCAAATATCAAGTTGTTGCCATGGCAACTCCGGCGCCTCCCAGGGTCTCGAGGAATGTGTCGTTGCCGGCTGGACGACAACCGCCAACAGTCGCCATGCTGGCAAGGAGGGCCATGTCAGAAAGGTATATAATCTACAGTGTTTCTTAAAGCATATTGCAAAAATCAATCGTGAAATATACTGCATTTCCTACTTCATCATATTTCCCTATTGTATATACTCGTATGTATGGGTGACATATATCAGCGCTAATTCCTATCACATCCTATTCCTGTTCATTTTGCTCAACCCTTTCTTCAAATCCATTTCTAAACCTCCAAAGATGGGCGGCACACCCATCTTTGGATCCAACCGTACCAACGTTTGTCATTCAGGAATAGTTTGCATATATCACGAATGTCTTTGGGCGACTGCTTGTCCGCCACCTTCTTTCTATAGAAAGTGACTTTTAAAAGATCGGCAGCTCATCTGCATCCCACCTGGACCTGTCGCAGGTGTCCGAAGTCTACTTACTACCATGTGGACAACATGTGTCGGTGCTGTTTGTTATATAGAATAACTTTTTGCTTATTTACTATATTTTGTTTGTTCATTTTTGCATTATTAATTTTTATTTATAGAAGAGATGAAAAATTTTTTTTCTCATCTACACCATAATCAGTGCAACAAAGATCTGATATCGTAATTTAATGGAGATAACGTCATTAAAATAAATGAGATGATGCGTGTGTGAAATGTACAATGTTGTAGTCCATTAGAAGGGGGGCAATACACACCTTTATTTTAAGTAGACTATATATTTGGTTTTATATGTTATTATTAATAATGGGTGTGGTGTGAGGTGTCGTCCGGCTTTAGGATATAGCAACACATCTCTAAAAGAGTGTACTCATCAACCCTTCTGGTCAGCGTGGTGTTTTAAGGCCACATATGCATAGGATGATTTACATGAGGAGACCCATATCCAGCAGTGGACACAAGAACTGGTTGTGGTAATCTGTCAGAGCATCAAAAGTCGCAGTGCCAAAAACTGGTTTTTGGAGTATAAAAAAATAACTGCCTCTTAACACTTGTATGTATTTATTTCGTTAAAACTAACAACTTTTGTTTTATAACTAAAATTCGGCACTTTTTTGACATATGTCACTCACTCGTACCGCTTAAGGTACACTCGCACGGATTTATATATAAATGTAGGTACCCAATAGTAGCGATTCGATTTGCAGCTGTTTATGAATAGAATATGTGGCTTTGCCGCTCATAGTAGCACAAAGTAACAAAGTCAAAAACTTATTTTTTTGTTAAAAATACTTTTTTGGGAGAAATATCAGTTAGTGGGAGAATAGTTTAGAAAAAAGTAGAACAAAACTTGTTAGGTATTTTAAAATATAATTCTTCATAAAAAAAAGTATCCGTCTGCTAAAATTGCATGTGATCTACATATTGAATCTAATTGAAAATACCACGAATCCATTAAATTTAACCTTCGGACCCCCGAGGGAAGTAATCAAATTAATCCCTTTCCCAGCACAAGTGGTTAGTAGTGTTATCGAATTATTAAATAGAATTAAATAGTAAACGCTAAAGCATTTCCCATGAGCCTTACGCGGTCCATACCATTGCGATTTACGGAAGTTTGACGGTAAATATGTACTTCTTTTTAAATTAAAGCCTTCTTTCTCAACGACCCTAAAATATATGTCGATTTCTTTATCTAGGGAGCGTCAGCGCTTATATAGCGCTTAGAGTTTTAGCACAATACTAGCGATTATAAAATAAGAAAGAAAAGATTGTTAGTATCAGGTACCACTTTGGATTATTAATACTGCAACTACAACTAGCCTTTTCCGTATCCAGTGCTGGATACGATCCTCACGGGCTTGAAACCCCACGATGGCTAATCCGGTTGGCGAGTCCACTCTTTAAAATATGGTGCTGTTCCTCCGCGCTTGTAATAGTAACATATAAAATTAAATATATAGCCTACTCAACATAAACGTGTGTATTGCCACCCTTCTATCGGGCCACAACATTGTGCATTTCGCACTCTCATCATCTCATGTTTTAATGGTTATTATCATTAAATCACGATATCAGATCTGCGTTGCACTGATTATGTTGTAGACGAGAATAAAATATATTCTTCTCTTGCGAAAATTAAAAAAATATACAAATCGTAATTAATATTAATAGTATATAAAAGAGAAATGATTTTGAAACAGTATTCTGCTTTTATTTCTGATAATACTTTTAAACTTAGGAACATAAAAATCTTTAATCCGAGCTGCAGTAGTGAATTTACGTAAATGTCTTCTGTGGGCAAATTTACAACCGTCCTTTCATAAATATGAATGTTCGTAAACATATAATTCGTATTATGTTTCTACCAAAATCTATAAAAAACCAGCTTTAATCTTATATTCTGCATAATAAACTGTTTTATCATATCAATTTCTTATTGTTTATTAACAACATTGTGTGGGTGTCTATTATATTGTCGTTAGTCAAATTTCTTTCCCGACAATTATTTGTTCATTATATAGACAGTGTAAACAAATTATAATTGAATTTAATCTACAGACGTAAACAATAAACAAGGTGTGAAATGTAATTTAAAAAGGACATGTCACTCGAGCTCATTGTCGGTATGGACTAATTTTTGGTTAAGATTTTGAAACTTAAAAGTTGGTTGGACTGTTTTGTCTGGAGCCTCGCATACCTACATTCCGCCATTTTGAAAATTTCCTCGATGTCGCGGCCACCAACCAAACCTTAATAAATCGATAGAAGACATCAAAAAAATATATTTGTTTTAGGTAAAATCTCTTAAAACGTCTCGGAACTGAGATAATCAAGGTCAAAAAGGTTAAAAAAAGTAGGTATGCCACGCCACTTAGGTCACATAGAAACATGCTTACAGCATTTTACATAAATCAAAAAAAGAATATTGATTAAGATTTCGGCGACAATAATTGTCATTTATGTGCAATTGTATGTTAATAACATTTTTGTATTAATACCCTACCATTAATGGTATCCATCTGTGGTTACTACTGATGTACACTAAACCTACGCTACGTAGGCGAACCGCTGACAAACACTGCCATTGTTATTGCTTGTTACGGCATTTTCTAGTAGGTTGAAAACATATAGGTACCTATATACGGCCACTACTATTTGCCTAATTTAAAAATCAATGCACACCATTATATTCCGTTCTTAATTTTTTCTGCACTGACGGATATAGGCCAGATTTGTCACCTTGGATCATGGTCATCTGCTCTTCTCATCTGGCCACTATTGGCGACTTTATTATTAACAACTATTTCCTTACCCATATTCGGCAAATAATGATAATATATGTAAGAGATCAGTCTACCTATGTTAATAAAATACCATAAATAATAAAAATTAACAAAAGAAAAAATAATTCTGAACAGTCATAAGTACCTACTAATGAAAATTCAACCGTTTTTTGCTACAGTAAGTATACTGAATAAATTTCCATCTCTAATGCAATCTGCCAACAGCACGGTAAAGGTTTATTCCCAATTCAACGTCTCCCAACTGGACCACTCACGTATCTGACATCGAAGTACAAGTAGCCGGCTGGTTGTTTGCAGTATCTTTTTGGTAATAAATACTTGGTTAAAATTTTAGGAGCATAGAAAATAAGCAAACATGCGACTACTGTGGGGATTGGAATATTCCCAATGGGGAAGTTTCAGTGCCTGAGTCGTGTTAACTTTGTAAATACTCCAGAAAATTACAAAAATACTAATTTTAGGCTTTTTAATGTTCAGATTTTTCGTAGGTTAACCAGTAGAGAATGCCGTAACGCGTCAAGTTCGCCTTTGTATCTCTAGGTGCAATAACTAAATAAATAAATAATAATGGGTTGTGGATATTTGATGCTTCGGATAACGGATACGGATATATTGTGAGTATACAATATATCCGTATCCGTTATCCGAAGTATCAAATACTTTACTAGTTTCGGTTAGGGATATGTTTTAAATTATCTTTTTAAAGAAATCTAAACGATCTAGGGAGTTCCATAACATCTCTATTCTCTAATATAAAAAAAATAAAGACAAAGTAAATTCTTCAAACGTTTTTGTTATTCTTCAAACTTATTTTTAATATGAACGCGTAAATATTATCAAGAGTGGTTCATTGCTGTAACATTTGTGTATGTAAATACATTCGTGTTCAATTGGGAAGTCACCTTTTTTTTTATTCAAAATTCCTGTATTAAATGGGAAAAACGTCGAGTTAAGAATAAGCCTTGACGTATAGCCAATTTGTGAAATAAACAGCGAACCGTCTTAGCAATTTCATAATCCCAGTTTAGCGGAATGTTTACCTACCAATGTTTTGAATCGAGCTTCCTTTTGCACGGGACTGACCTTTGCGATACGAGTGTTTCATTCAATAGTTATTTCTGGATTTTGCTGTTTAAATAAAACGCTTCTCCTGAGATCTAATTCTGAACACGATGCTCATTGATTTCTGTTTTACCGATTCATATTTTATGTACAATAAGGTATATGTTTCGGTAGTGAGATGTGCCAGAGCCAATTCCCATCCGAACCTATCGTATCCACCACAATTGTCGCAATCCTTTCTCCAAGTCCATTCCTAAATCTCCAAAGGTTGTTATTTTGGACTGAAGCTGGCATGTACCACTGATATCGCAAGGTAATAGTTTCCACTTGCCACCAGGTGAGCTGTTTGCTACCGCCTTTTTTTTCTATAAAAATAGAAAATAGTCTTAAAACAGCAATTTCAGGAAAATTCAACTGCCCTATTACAGAAATAAGCTCAAGTTTCTCCTTTGTTCTCATCTAATAAAGTGACATACTCATATTTTTGTATGATTTGTTTTATCCATTAAATGAATGCTCAAAGTTTCCATTTTAAGAACAAAAAAGGCGTGATTTTAAAATTGGTCTTATATGATTACTTTTTTTATTGGATTTTTCAGTGACACCAAGTCTTGAAGGTAAATACAATGTTATAATATCCTTTTAAGGGGTAATTTAGAATGGATAATTGAGCACATTTTGTTGTCGGCATCACCTTATCAAATATATCACCTTATTATATTATATCGCTTTGCCGTATATGACATACGCTCATGCACCGCTGTGTGCAGTTGCGCTAATGATGATATGTCAGCATTTGCTTGCTTTAGACGATTTATTAATAATCGTACAGTCACTATATGTGAAAACATGTAATGCGCTCAATATTCATATAATTGAATAAAATTTTAACTAGCCGTAAGTGATCCTATTAAAATTAAATAGAAAAACTAAACTACTATCTTTGATAGTAGAGATGTTACACCTACGGCGGCTGGTAGTCGACTGCGTAGCGGGATGCTAGTTCGTCCACATCACGAGCGTTACTCTCCCCACCAACAAAATTATTTTTGTAGGTTTTGTTTTTCTTATATGGAAGCATTACTACTTTTCATACGAAATTCCATACAATACATATATACTTTCTTAATACTTTCTTCGTAATTTTTTTTTGAAAAAAAGTATATTTTATTGCATTTCAAATCATTTTCTTACTAACGCGTTCAATCATCGTTTTAAAATTATCTCGTTCACTAATTTTTAGAACACCTGATTTTTGATCCAGTCTGATAGATTTTCTTTTACAGTGACCTGGAGCCAGGTTCTGCTACTGCTCCCTCTGGCAGCTCCAGCAGTTCCAGCTTGTCGTCACGAAGCAATGAAAGTAACACAGTCACTGCTGAACGACAAGGTAAGTTTATATAAACTTTAACATACTATTTATTTATTAAAGGTCACGAATAGAATATAGATCATATAAATGTCAGAGTTACATGCAATAGTGTTAATTATATAAATGCCACTCTATTTAAATGCAATGACAACATGGCTTAAAAAGTAAACACAGGCAAAAAGAAAAAATGTAATTGTGTATACAAATAAGAAAGGGTCATCACTTAGTCGCCTTTTTCAACAGGAAGATATGAGTTGGTGCTATAATATAGTTGGCCGACACCACACGGTTAAGGGATGATAACGCCGCTAGCACAGGCGCTGAGTAACTACTACACTTTTAAAAGAGTGGATGCACATCCCTCATGCACAAAATGAGCATGAAAGGGCTGATTACGGTACATTAATTGCAATGTGTTTTCTGTGTAGCTTCTCATTCGGACTGGTCGGAAGAAGACGAGCCACCGATCCCAGCGCAGTGGGCTGATAGTTTACCGCCTCAAGTACTGGAGTCGATGTTACTTCCCGCCAGGATTAGGAAGCGGCAGGAAGTTATACACGGTTAGTGATTTGAATTGATTTCTATTGTATTAAACAGTCTTATATATGTATGTACTGGTACATACTTCTTACTTCCAAACAGTCAGATAATAGAACAAGTTGATAATTTTGAAGTCTCTTGAATATCGCACGGGAAATATTTTCAGTGATTATAAATCTGCCTAAAGGTGGATCGGCATAGAATGCCATAAGGCAATTAAGTCCGCCTTGTGTACAATAAAGAACCAATAATTTAAAAGAAAAGTCTGGCGTTCTTCGACATCAAATTGTATACAATTTGGTGTATACATTTATTTTTAATTTTCAAGATATACCTTGATTTGACAGATTTAGTGTTATATAAAATACTCAATAATCTATCTATTAAGGCATTGTTTCCCAACTGCTCGCCGTTTATATAATAAAGCACCATTTTTCAAATTACAAATAAATTAAAATTGTCCACAGAACTAATAGTGTCAGAAGCCTCCCACGTAAAGTGGCTTAAAGTACTCGCTAGGATATTCTTCAGGCCTCTAGAAGCGCAGCCCTCATTACTCTCCACCGAGGAACTGAATGCCCTTTTCCCAAACCTACATGGGGTGAGGGAGAGGCATGTGAGATTGTATACAGACCTCAGGAGTGTGAGGCATGAGACCAATAGCCATGTGGTGCAAATTGGACCGGTTGCTGATGCTATGTTGACTACGGTGAGTTGTACATTTTTATCTTCTTGGTGCCTGAAATTTTGTATGTTACTGTACCCGTGACATTAATGTATAATTAAGACAAAAAACAAATAATCCAAAATATCCTGTTTTAAGATGTGCCTTTTGACTTTCGTACTGTTAACATTGTAATGATCAATAATTTTGTGGGCACACTTCGTTATTTCATTGCACGTCCTTGTACCCCCCTTCCTTCTGTCTTCGACTTATTATACTGTTATACAAATATATATTATAGGTATTATACATTTATAAAAATGTTACATTGATATGTATTATACGTTGATATCCAATTTGTTGGCGAAATAGCGTAAAAGCTGAAAATATTAGATTGTTCATTGCTCAAAGCGCATTAACTAGTCAAAGTTAATTTAGTACCACTATTCCACGGTAGATAGACACTATACCTAGCGGAAACATGCTATCGCTATTTAACCTCAGAATGTAAGAGCAAGTTAAGAATATTTTACTTTTTAATTAGAAACTGAAGCAGTCATAGTTGTTTGATTTACACCCAAATTTACTATAGAGGGCGCCCTAGTTGAAGTTCGGGCAAGAACATTCATCATTGAGAGTATGAATTGATTCTACTAATTTTAAAATGTTTTTTTTCATAACTTATTTGCAATTTTTAGCTTTTATTTTGTTCTACACGCTGTTACGTAAATACAGCGCGCTGCCGTATTGATTGTTATATCCTATATGTATTAATAATGAGAGCTACAAACGTTTTAGATAGAACAAGGAAACTTTACATGTTTCTATTGCTTTCTATTTCTATTGACTATTGATTTCTTCCCTGTAATAATTTTATGTTTCGTTAGAACAGTTTAATATATTTGAAATTAGTTGACGTGTTTCAAGTTTTCCATTATTTTGGTGACACGTTGTAAAATATTTATGTAATCATAATCTTTCCAGTTGGGAGAGCCTGGCTATGCACAATGCCTATCGCGTTTCTGCCGCGGGCAGCGCATGGCTTTAGAAGCGCTTCGCGAACGGCGGCGCAAGAACAAAGAGTTGCATCAATTTCTATCGAGCCGGGAGCAGCTGCCGCTGTGTGGGAGGCTGCAGTTGAGGGATCTGTTGGCTTGCGTTTGGCAGAGGTATGTATTATTAATTTGTTATATAAGGTCCTACAAAAATAGTGTGAAATATTTCAATATGTCAATCAGTACAGTAAAACTTAATATCTAACTAAAATTAACATGTTTCATGATTTTTTTATTACATAAAAATAAATAATCGGTGATTGACTCGTATGTGCATAACACTATACACACTTGCTCGGGTCGTTGCCCTGTAACCGCGTCCGCTTCCGCCTCTGTCACGCGTACGCGTGTGTAGGTATCAACTACGTCACGTGATTATGCACACACGAGGAATGTCATCACCAATTATTTATTTTGAATTAAAATAAAAGAAAAACACCAAATATATGTTATTTTTTTAGTTAGATACGAGTATAATAGTTTTGTTTAAGTTTTTGGAGGAGCTCAATATTAATTTACAGGTAATTGTGTGGGTATAAATCGCTAACATGTGGTAACAATCATTTTACAACTCAACAGTCTTATAAGAATATTTTTTGCCAAGAAAAAAACTGTATGTACACAAAATGAGTTATATCCAGAACTGACACCCCTTTTTCTATTATAACCGGACTCTTAACTATAAAATGTACACAATCTCTGAAATAAAATATGTAGTCTAAAAGAATCCACTCTAGACTAGAGGCTAGAGACTCTAGGGCTAGAGGGCTTCTCACCACCTCCCGATACTTTATCAGAAGCTATCAGAAAGTCAGTATCAGCTAAATTTAATTGGCAGATAATTTATCTATCAGTTTGACAACAGTTAAGAGGTATTGAGAAAGGCCCTAAGAGAACTCTGGGCCCGCGTGGTGAATTATGGCCCGATACCCCCCCAACCCTTTCTCCCAATCTATTCCTTAATCTGCAAAGATAGCGCATCCGGGGGCGTGCCAACGTTTGTCATTCTGATGTTGACATGTATCGCGGATGTCTATGGACCACAGTATCCACTTGCCATCGGGTGGACTGCATGCTCGTCTTCCGCCCCCTTTTTTACTATAATAAAGTCATTTACTGGGGGAGGCCTGTGCCCTGCAATGGGACAGTGAAGGCCGATACAAGTAGAAGTAGAAGTATACGTCTTTTCAAGTTTTAGTTCTTTCCCAAAGAAAATTTCCATTTACAATCATTTATTTTTTTATTGCAGATTAACAAAATACCAGCTTTTGTTAGAGAGCGTGTTGAAGACGGTCAGTGAGAGTGACGCTGAATTTATTGACAGTGCCGAGGACGTCACACGACTGAAGAGGGCTCTCGATGTTGCCAAGGATGTGCTGCATTCCGTCGATACTGCGATACGAACTGCTGAAAATGAACACAGGTATGAAACGTGAAATGGAAATGGAAATTATGAAATGGATCATGATGTCCGTTATAGTTTCCTGGATATCGCGTCCTCAGTTTAACAAAGCCGTAAGTCGTATTATGTGAAAATTGAGATTTTAGCATTTTATATATAAAACAACGGTTTCATCTACACAAACACATTTTATTATAATTGAATGGCCAAATTTGAGAAAATTATGGGCAAAAATTCGTTTCAGGAAAGAAAAAATTAAAAAATAATACTTATACCTTATAATGATTTACTGATAACTTTTAAGACTATATATACTTTTAAGAAAAAAATAAATATCCCTATACTTTCGGATAATTTTGTTATTTTCAGATGTCTTATTTGTTACTTCAATTTAAACAGATTTTTGAAAAAAAATCATATTGAATAAATCTTAACCAATACATTGAAAAAGGCGTGTAATTAAACGTATTTAAATACGCATATGATATAAATAATTTCAAAATTACTAAGAATGTCATCCCTAAATTCGATGGAGACTTCTATATCTTTATTTTCATCAAAGAACTCACACACAACCCACCTGTATATTTGCTGCCATCTACATATTTGTTGCTCATTTGATATTTATTTTCAATATCTAAGGTTTAATCTATATATCTCAGTTAATATGAATCTAATTCAATATCTAAAATCCCTTTATAGTCCGTTCATTTGTACCATCCCTGTATATACCTTTATACTGCCGCTGCCGTTTCATTTAATAAACTAATTCATGTCACGGCACTTGTTTGCAAATTGCGTACAATCCAAACAAATTCCAAAAAAAAAATATGTTGCTAGCCTTTGTATGTTATTATTTATTAAGTATAAATCTTGAATGAAACTCAATTGTTTGTTTGTGAGTAATGCAAATATTAGGGATGTTATGGAGCTCCGTAGCCGGAACCGAAACTGTCGGATGTCCGGATTAAAAAGTATTCGAAACCGAAACCGAATTGGAAATAAAAGACACGGATATCATTAGATATATCTTTATTTATTGCCGTTAGGGGGTGGAATTTAAACGAGCCGAGTGACAAGTTCTTGCTGGTTGCATTTGATTTGATAAATTCTCTATGAGAGTAAAGCTGCAATTATTCTTTAGGTATTTGATTTTATACATTTCTTAAATTGTTCATTAAAAACATATCCGTAACCGAAATCATATGCAAAATAATTTCATATCCGTATCTGTAACCGAAACCCTTAAGGGTGTAGATCGTGAAAATCACCGAAAAGAGTGTTACGATTTTTCATATTTAACCTATTTACATATGATTGATATCAATGATAATTTGTATATATTACAATCAAAGACCAATAAGTATGTTCATGCTTATATTAAACTCTTAAACCTAATAGTTGTTATATAATAAACGTCAACAAACGCACAAAATTGAGTAAAAATGCAAAAACATGACTTCGTATTTTTCAGATTTAACCCCATAAATCAACACAAATTGATAAAAAGAAACACTTTTTGAACACTGAAGAAACCAATAAGTATAGCTGTATACTTCTTTTTATACCTTTACAAACAAAGACTTCCTCTTTTAAAGCCCTAAAATCTAGATATATTTTAAGGTAAATTTTTCATACACAAATGTATGGGATAAAACGTTCGTTTCATTCGTGCAATCTCGGTGGTCTGCAGCGGCAGTTCCTTTCTGTAAGTGAACGCGACACCACGCTTGTCGGCTGCAGACAGCAGAATTACGTATTGTGAATTTGTGTTTTTTGTAAAAAACTGTAAGTATAACATTTTTATAATTAATTTATTTTCAGTTAGTAGAAAGTATCGATATAATGAATGTCTGAAAGAAAACCATGATGGAACTAGATATAAATCGTAAAAAATACAATATCTACACTAATAGGTATTATAAAGAGGAAAGATTTGGATTTTTGTATGTAACGAATAAACTCAAAAAGTACTGGACTGATTTTAATAATTCTTTTATCATTCGAAAGCTACATTATCACTGAGTAACATAGGCTATTTTTTTCGCAGGACTGATTGAATTTGAGTGGCATGCCAGGGAAAAGAAAGTTTTGTACGCATTATAAAAATATGAAAGCCAAAAGATCTCGGAATAAAATGTAAGTTCCTCCCTACTTATTTATTATCGCATTTGAACAGGGTACATTACAAAGCTAATACAATATGTCATATGATTTAGATCGCCCGATTCAGACATATACCTACAATAACATGTAAATATTGGTTTGTATTATCTATATCTATACTGATAAATAAAATTGAAGTATCTGTATGTAATATCAAAATAATAGGATTTTAAAAAAAAAAAGGCGATACGGAGTTCGCCGGGTCGGCTAGTATTGTCTAAATATCAAATTGTGGAAGTAGGTAGGCGACAGCGCAACTTTGTCGACATACCTATACCGCCAAACAGACGCGAGGCGCCTAGCGTCTGGCTTAGGGTTGTACAAAATAAATAAAAAGTGGATAATATTGATGAATAATATTTCCAGTATTGAAAATAAAGAAAACCTTGGGGCCGAGACTCTGAGCAACAATGCTACGCGCTGTATAGAGGTAAGTTGTTATACGTAATTCTTGTAGACTTGTTACATAAATAAACAAACTACTTAGTTAGTGATGGGCGAAGACAAAATCTCAATACCTACCTATAGATTTTTCTTGCAATATTTATTATTTTCATCGAGAGACAAACACCTTAGTACCGAAATACTTC
The DNA here is from genome assembly GCA_914767545.1 of Sesia apiformis. NCBI lineage: Eukaryota > Metazoa > Arthropoda > Insecta > Lepidoptera > Sesiidae > Sesia > Sesia apiformis. The sequence continues at coordinate 10,084,285 of OU611973.1, forward strand.
TCAATTACTTTCTCAAAAGAAAATTTACGTTCAAATAGGTGACGTCATAAAAAAACAATACCTAATGCGTAAAGAAATTATAATTTCTATTCATCAGGAACCTAATATTGTATTAATTCTTTTGCATTTTTTTAAATTTTTAATTATTTTTTATAAAAAAAATCAAGCCATTATCTTTCTTTACAGGAACTAGTTATTGAAAACGACCAAGAGGGAAAGGTGGATGAAATGGAAGTTGGGCGTAGAGTTGTAGACGTTTCTTTTTTTTTTAAAGCTCTTCAGGCCATAGGGGACCACGGTCCAATGGATTGTAAGTTAAGTTACCTCAGTATAATAGGTGAAGTAAAAGTTGGTCTGGACTCAAAACTCATCATGAAATGTAGTATGTGTAGTATGAAATTTACTGTGTGTTTGATTGAAAAGAAAGAAGATAGAATGGAAGTGAATCATCAAATTGTATCTGGTATCATATCATCTGGTGGGAGCTACTATCAGTTAAAAACATTAACTGCCGCAGTAGCCCTACCAATCATGTCACCTTCATTATACAATGAAATTAATAATACGGTTTGCGATTGGTGGGAAAAGACAGCAGCACATTCCATGGCAGAAGCTGTCAAGGAAGAAGCGGAGTACGCAGTGTCTATAGGTAGTGTTGATAAAAATGGTACACCATTAATATCTGTTGCTGTTGACGGTTGTTGGAGCAAGAGATCTTATGGTAAGAATTTTTCCGCCTTGTCCGGCGCAGCTGCGATAATTGGCATTAAAACTAATAAAGTATTGTTTTTTGGAGTTAAAAATAAATACTGCGTAGTTTGTGCACGAGCCGCAAAGAACGACAGTCAGCCCTCGGAACACCGTTGTTTCAAGAATTATTCGGGATCATCTACCGGTATGGAATCGACCATAATAGTTGAGGGGTTTAAACGTTCCATTGTTGATCACGGTGTAATTTATAATAAATTTGTAGCAGACGGCGATTCCAGTACTTATAAAAAAATATTAGATTCGCGACCGTACGGTAATTTAACAGTAGAGAAAATTGAATGCAAAAATCATCTTTTACGAAACTACTGCAATAGCTTGGAGAAACTGTCGAAAGACACTAAGTATCCTTGCGAATTGCGGAAATTCCTAAAAGAAAGGTATTTGCGTTTAAGAACGGGTGTAAAATGCGCTATTAAATATTGGGGCGATCAAAATCAGTCACTCGAAGAAAAAATAAAAAATCTTAGTGAAGATATCCTAAATGGTCCACAACACGTATTTGGTAATCACCAATATTGCAAGGAGTATTTCTGTAGACCTGATACTCGTCGAATAGAACCTGTTGGGTTGCTTCCAGCAATTGTTGGATGCGGATTAATGGACGCGGTACACATTTTAAGTAAAAGACTGTCATATCATTCTAGAAGTTTAATTCATAATTGTACAAGTAATATAGTTGAAAGTTTTAACGCAGTGATTGCCAAATTAGTAGGGGGTAAGCGTGTAAATTATTCTTCCCGTGGTTCTTATGCGGGCCGATGCGCAGCTGCTGTTGTGTCTTTTAATACAGGATCGATTCATAGTAAAACTCATGAAGTAATATTTAAATCTAGTCCTAATCCTTTGATCGCGAAAGTGGAAAATTGTAATCGTAGAATCCGTTTAATTGCTAAACCTAAATTAAGATTGAAAAAGAGCCACAGCGCTGTATCGAAAGACGCTCACTATGGACCAAACTGCGAAAAACCTGATCTGAGTCCAGAATTATATGAGAAAGCCAAGTCATCTTTTTTAGCCGATTTAAAGTTGTCTTGTGCTGAAAGAGAGGAGCTTGAAAGGTCGACCCATTTGCAAAGAAGTAGTTCTGAGTGGATGAGTACAAGGAGAAAATTACTAACCTCATCATCGTTCGGGGAAGTTTGTAAAAAACGAGAGAGCACAAGTTGTGCTGTTCTTGTTCGTAAAATCGTTTATGGTAGTAATATCTCCAGTTTGCCTGCTGTACGGTACGGTATCGAAAACGAAGAAACCGCAATTAAACAGTTAGAAATTCAAGAGAATATTAGTATACAAGTGAAAAACGAAGTGACGTCACTGCGCTACGGTTTTTATTACTTACGTGAATCGGGCAGCTGGTAACGTTTTCATTCTGATAGGTTTTGTGATAGCCATTGATTTTATCATCAAATTAGCAGAAATCAGAACTTGATCCGTAATCGAATGAAAAACCATTAGAATTTTGAACTCATATTTCGTTATTGTTTAATTACATACTTTTAATTAGTATATTAATAATTTACAAACTTCTGTTAAAATTAGTAAATAAATGAATTATTTACTAATTTTTGTACAACCCTAGCACGCTTTTGAGATAGCGAGTAATGGCGACTCATATTTGTTATTGTGTAGTAAATAAATCATTTTTATACTTGTGTTTCATTTATTGACATTTTTTTTAAAACCCTAGGATTTTTTTTAGATATCGACGAGGTGATCGTAAACAAAAAGTAAGTATTTGAGTTTACGCAATAGGCACATTTCCTTGCGTTGAGATAAACACACTTCCTACTGAATTTGCAATTATTTTATTGAATGAATATTTTACGAATTAGAATAAATTTTGGTAGTGAAATTACAAATAAATAAATAGTTGGAATTTTAGGTAAGTAGAATACAAAAATGTCAGATGTCAAATGATAGAAAAACATAAAAATTGTGTCTCAACTACTCTTATTAATCTATTAAAAAGAATCAACAGCTAGTTTCCAAAAATTCAACGTTATTGTTATGCTGTAAATATTCAAGTTCAATAACAATTTCTCAACGTGGAACGTTTGTTGCAAAACATTTTGAAAATCGCGCTCTCTAGGTCATTCATCCGCCCCGTCGGATGTTACATTAAACTTTGGCGCTGCGGTCGCTCGAAATCGAGATCTCAGGCCAACAATCTACACCCTTAAAAGCGTATACAATACATCCGTATTCAAAATATCATATCCCTAACAGCCCTATTAAATATATACTCTATATGTGACTGGTTCGTTCCTTTCTATAATGAAAATAAATAAACAGTTTGTTAGTTTGTCACGTAACAAATGCAATGTTAAAAGGGTTTAATTTTTTTTTAACATTTACAAACGAAGGGTACATCAAATTGCAATACTTTTTTGCAGGTTGCGTGCGATCCAAAACAAGTTAGAAGTGCGTGCGAGCGGTGCCGAATGGGAAGAAGTGCGGAAATTGGACCTCACGCAACACTCACTGCGTATGGAGGGGGAATTAGTCATTCGCACTGATACCAACAAGCGGATTAATGTGCTGGTGAGTGATAATAGTGATTGGAACTAGTCGATAATAGCCTTGTATTGTAATAACGACATTTGCACGTCGTACATTGCGGCAGTTGCAGTGTACTCATTGTCGATATAATTTAATTACTTTTTAATGTTTTATAACTACAGTGCCGTGTTGTGTTGGCCGGCTATAGTATAGCACCACCCCATGTCTTTCAGTGGGAGTCGTTAAAGGCGACTAAGGGATAACAAATCCGCTTTCACAAACTCATAGGAACTACACCACCTCTGAAAGAGTGGACTCGTCACCCCCCCCCCCCCCCCTTCCCCATGGCCAGCGCCACGATTTAATCCCATTCGTCTATCGTGCAAAAGAGAATGTGCATGAGGGGAGGCCCGTGTCCCAGTAGGTGGATACTGAAAGGATTGCAACTTCATATTTGCACGATTTATATTAGCTAGTCGGATAAAGTTCCCGGCCTTTTTATACCAGAAATAATAAAGACTTTATTGTATTACATAAATATTTATTGTACGGAATATTGTCAATTTAATTCGACTATGTTTCGCCATTTTTCTGGCAGAGCCATTATCCCATAAAAAGTCATTATCGCTATACAATTTTTAGGGTTTCTGAGTGAAAACTGATTTAAATGGTTTATACGGGCTTCTCTTGAATGTAATTTTACTCCATTTAATTAATGCGAAGGCTATATCTAGACTGCATGGAGGATGCACTATAACTTCTCAGCCAAGGTCCATCAATTTTTATTTAGTCGTCAAATATGTATGCGATCGAGCATTGTCCTGATAGAAAACTAAGTATTTCCTATTCATTAATTCTGGCCGTTTTTCTTCAAGTGTTTGTTTCAATTTTACTAATTGCTGATAGTGTAGACATCAGAATTAATCGTTTGACCATGTGGCAAGATCTCGTAACACACAATGCCTTTCCACTCCCACCATACACATAGGATGAATTTGTTCCGAGTGTGGTCTGGCTTTGGGACTATTTGTGATGGCTCACCTCGTTTAGATCAAGATCGTTTTCGAACATTGTTATTGTAGGTGATCCACTTTTCATCGCCTGTTACCAATCTTTTCAGAAATGGATCCATTTCATTTACTATCGACTACTACCGATTACTATCGACCGTGACACGGTCTCGTAGGGGAGTACTTGTAGCAGCCTTACCTGAAACACAAAACGTAAATTAATAAAATACAATAAACAAACCTACATAAAATATATACATAAATAAAGATATACTTACACACATAAAAACTCACGAGCGTCGCAATCCTTCTGAAGCGTCGCTATTGTTCTCACCTCTGCGCTCACGCCGACACGCCGGCTGACCGGCCGGCAGTCGAAATCATTGTTAAACATCGAGCGCACGCTAGTCTGTCTAAACTCAACGCATCTTTGGTTTCGTGTAATATAACTGTGCTCAAGAAAAGGTTTAAGTAATTACTTGTGTCGATGGTGTAAACTGTGCAATAGACATTTGAACGCATATAAAGTGACTTTCATTTTTGTGTATCTCCTAATCAAAACAACAAATCCACACATTTTAGCAACATCTCTCATATGGAAACTATTCACCAAGTTTCTGTCATTTAAATCATGCGGCACCCAAACGTCTAGCTTATTATACAAAATTCAGTTTATGCAGGTGATCCAAAATTGTTGAGTGGTGAATGCTAAGTTCTCCATTTGATGACTGCTTATGTCGCGATCTGCTTCAATTTTTTTTTTTCAATGCAAAAATCGACATTTATCTTAATATATGACCACAGCGAGGGACATCATTCACATCAAAATTATCAGACCTGAATCGATTGAACCATTTTCTGCAGGAGTTTTAGATACGAGTAAAGCATCTTCTCCGTAAACACCAGAAATCTCTTTCCAAGCACTAGAAGCCTTGTAATACGGAATATTTAAAATTATTAAATTTAAAATTGTTAAAAGATATGAAAAGATAAAACTTTTGACTTGTAATTTAAATTTACCGCCATTAGAAAATAGTCAGCTGTCAAACGGTATATAAATTTCCCGCCAGTGATCAGTGTTGCCAGAAATATAGCACGCTAAAGTCATACGTTCCAAAAGGCCGCGAACTATTCCGACTACCTATTTATAAGGGCTAGCGTGCACGTCGATTCAATGGAAATGTATTGAATTGAATTGAATGTATTCAGTAGTTATGTATTGACGGTCGGAAAAGTTCTTTTTAAATACTTAGGATTAATTAAAACAACAAAAGGGTGTAAACAACAAAGGGGTGTTCTACCTTTGATTATTCGACCTTTGATTTTCATACAGTGCAAATACTTATTAAACAACAAGAGAAATAATGTAAAATGTAGTCGAATCGTAGAATTGGAGTCGGTTGGTGTGTCACCGCGTTGTCGGCTAGAGCGCGGGAACGGAACGTTATTCCTTCATAGAATTGGAGTCAATCGATGTGTCACTGCATTGTCAGCGGGATCTCAATGTGTGTTATTTTTCTCTTAAAATAAGACTTAGTTCTATTATGTACCCACATTTTTAAACAAACAATTGATTATTTACTGGCTGTATCTGTGTAATTTGCAGGCGTTGATGTTAGAAGACTTTCTGGTATTGTTACAACGAGAGGGCGATAAATTCGTACTGAAGCCATTTTCACAACCAAATTATTCGCAACTATTGTCGCCGCTTATTAAATGGTAAGTTTTTAGTTTATATACTTTCATTTATTACTTAAGCCTTTGATTCCAAACGTTGTTATTTCTTTAATCTGTGGAGGGGGAAAGTGTACACTGTAATCCAACAGCCGGTGGGCTCACTTTTTATTTTTATTTTATTTATATTTTTCTCCAGAACCGTTTCATATTAAATTATAGTAATGGCTAGTGCTAGGGTAGATTTTCGATATGACTGTTAAATTTTTCTGTTAGCTTCTATTCAATAGTATTCAATAGTTCAATAACTACCTTCTAATGCACATATTATATGATTGTATGCAAGCATAGGCATAGACATTCTAGACAAGTTTTGTTAACCTTACTGATAAATAATTAAAGAAATATATACATATTTTAAATAACGATGTGTTTCAGGGCTTGCCATTATTTTAGTGACATGTTGTCGGTCACAAACCCATTTTATATTTTTTGGTCCTTCAAGCCGGGTGCGGCATTTAAAAAACAAAACATTACATTTTTAATGTAGGATCTTATTGTTTTTGTGACCATTGAACCCCTACGATAGTGTTATGTGTATATTTCCTTTGTACAGGGACAAGGTTTTGTTTCGGCCGAACGCCGCCGAACGTAACACATTCTTCTTGATGAACATCAACGTCAATAATCATCTTCAAATGCACGAGTTGACTGCTAATTCAGCCGCTGAATATGCTACGTAAGTATAATTGTTTGTATTTCTATTTTTGGATAAAAAAAATCTTCATATATGGCAATGGTGCAATTAGCACATATTGCCAGTATCAAGTTTTCCTTCGTATTAAACAATTTCAAAGTCTGAAGTCGCTCAGTAAAGCGATAGTAGATTTATTGAGGACACAAGAGGACTCCTTGGAAGTGCACAAGAAACGCGGTCCCACGCTGTTATGCGATTATCACAAACATTACGCACAATAAACACTTTGAAGTTTAATAAAGTATGACTATTAAATCAAAAAACGCACTATACACAAATTTTATAATAAATCAACAAAAACTTTTGACTTCTTGAGTTCTCGCCAAAATGTCTTTGGATAAATTGATGAATGGTTGACTGAATGAATGAATGAGAAAAATGTGGTATGTAAAGTGTGCCTTGCAAGATTGGAACATTCACTTTGTTGGGAATTGAAGCCATTGAATTACTCACATTTGCTTTCCTCGTAATCGCGGCACTTCACAGAATGGAATGGAAATTGGAAGATTAAATTTATTTATTTGTGAACATAGGTACAATGACAAGCATGCAGACAGTTTTCTATGTATTTATTACCAAATGGCATTTAAATATTGGAATAGTAGTGGCATATTTTGGCAACAGATTCAAAGTAAGTAAATTAAAGAAACTTAATTACGAGTAACATGAAGTTAGTTACTATGGTTATCTGGACCGAGTCGCGGGAGGTACGTGCCGTATTGATCGTTCCAGTGCGTATTTACTCTGCTTCCCTACAAATTGTCATTTATACCCGCGTCTCTTACCCATTCTTCCCTCTCTGGGACATAGACTCCTCTTCTATATCCCTCTGGTGCCGAGCAGCTTAATTATCCGCGCAGGCTTAATCAGTGGTATGCGAATTCTTAACACTTTCTGAAGTTCGCCTTCATTCCTGTGGTCGATTCCCTCTAATATCTTCCTATACATGTAGTTGTATCGGCCTAACGGTCCACTGCAGGGCACAGACCTCCCCTAGTAAAATCACTTTAAGTAACTAGTAAATCACTAACCACGCGAGCCCGGTGCTGTTTGGTGGATACACACTCCAGATTTTTTTTTCATTTTTTGTTTTCCTCGCGATGGTTCCTCACCGCCGAGCTAGCAATTTTTAATTAGAAATTCAGTGGTACGGGCCGAGGATTTGAACTCACGATCACACGAATGTGATTCGAGTATAGATGCCGCTCAACCTCTTGCGCTCCTCCAAATACAGTGGACAAGCCCACGACACCTGGTGCTGCAAGTCCTCGTCCATACCGCACTCACAAAAACATTTTTAGCTCAGAATCATGAGCAGAACCCATGGCTTTGCTTTGAGACAGATTCATTTACACTCAGATGTGTCATATTTTACAATTATATTTACCATTTTATATTTCAGCTGGGTGAGGCACATTCAAGAGGCGCCTTTGGCAAAACTGACAGAGTTTAAGACGAGCTTTACTCCATCGCATCAACCTAGTCGGTCTACTGATGATTCCGGTAAGAATAATGAATTATTATTTGTCAGAAATAATTTGAAATTCTAGACATCATGAGCTATTTCATACTAAATTCTATATATCGCGAGCTATTTCATACTAAATTCTATATATCGCGAGCTATTTCATACTAAATTCTATATATCGCGAGCTATTTCATACTAAATTCTAGATACCTCTAGCTATTTCATACTAAATTTTTGATGTCACCAGCTATTTCGTACTAAATTTTAGATATCATGAGCCATTTCTTATTAAATTCTAGATGCCACGAGCTATTTCATACTAAATTCTAGATCTCACGAGCTATTTCTTACTAAATTCTAGATCTCACGAGCTATTTTATACTAAACTCTAGATCTCGAGCTATTTCATACTAAATTCTAGATCTCACGAGCTATTTCATACTAAATTCTAGATCTCACGAGCTATTTCATACTAAATTCTAGATCTCACGAGCTATTTCATACTAAATTCTAGATCTCACGAGCTATTTCATACTAAATTCTAGATCTCACGAGCTATTTCATATGAGCAGCAAACTTAATAGTGGCTTTGATTTAGGATCTCTGGTGACAATAAAGGTATAGTCCCGGAACGAGTTGAATGCGCGCGGCAAGGATGTGACCGTTTTATGTCACTTGTTTTTAGTGTTGTACTACAATGATCTTAATGAAAGATAAGTACATCAATATCGGTAAAAGTCGACATTTTTAATTTAAATATCACGGTCAAAAGTAAAACACACAACTATGTAATTATAAAATATATGACTTATTTTTTACTATTTTTATTCACTTTTATTATTTATTTATTTATTATTTATCACACACTAGATAATGTAGTAAGTAGGTATACATAATTGTTAGTTCTAAATAGATATTTAATATTTAATTTTGAGAAATAAAGTTACTAAAACACAAAAAGAAAAAACAAAAAAAAATACAAAAATTACTAATTGAGAGAAATATAAAAAAAATCTGCTAAGCATTACATTATTAATAATAATAAAAAATAATTTAAAATTACTAAAAGGAACAAAAAACTATCATATTGTATTGAATGAATATTAATCACTACAATCGTCACTTGTAACACCTGATGCAGACAAGTCAGAATCAGGTTTGGTCGCTTATTTTAACAAGTAAATATAATAAAAAATTACCGAACACGTGTTATATCGATGACGCAAGAGAAACAATAGAAAGCGATCAAGCGCATCACTTAACTAGCCGGCACAAGTGCGGCGAGACGGCTGGGAGGGGGGGTGTGCTCGTGTCCCCACACCTCACACCGCTCGCGCATTTAGCTCATTCCGGGACTTTGTGGGAGTACTTCATCGACTTGGTGGTGACATTCTTAGTAATTTAAAATTAATTACTTCAGTTATTTCAAAATAGTTTTGTTGATTATTATTTGCTGCTTATTTAGTGTTTTCTGCTACAAGCCATATAAAAATGGGATTACTTTATAAATCCTCAGGTATAAACGTGTCCCGAAATCCATCGGACGCGTCCGAAAAGTCCGCTTCCACGGCACCGCCCGATGAACCGTCCGAAGAAGAGAGGGAGATAGTATCTCTGGAGAGATCCTCCGTTGAACGAGAGGAGAGAGAGGAGAAATGCGAGAGAGAAGAGAAATGCGAGAGAGAAGATAAGAGCGAGAGAGACGACCGGCAGTCGCTAGAGAAAGAAGAAACAGGGGAGAGGGAGAAGGAGAGAGAAGAAAGGAAGTGAGTATAGTATAGTTGGTATAGTACGGCCGTTATCATCTGAATCGTCCGGCCATAAATCTTTTTTATCAGTCTGTCTCGCTCGCACTTGTTGGTCTTATGGAGCCCCATAGTGATGTGCGTAATAGTAGTGCAAGCGGATGTCGATGAAATGTAATGATGTGATTTTTAACTATTTTATATATACGTGTATATCTGATACAGATGTAAAGTTAGGTAGAAGAGTTTTACCTATACCTACAGAAAGCCAGAGACAAGAGGTCGGCTAATCTAATAAATGGCTTTAATATATTTAATTTTAGCTCGATATAGATAATATAAAAGATAAAATGATATAGATAAGATAAAATGTTATTGAATTAAGCCGAGATATTTTTTCGCGGTCATTTTTCAGTTTGTTTAAAACCAAGAACACGTTGTGAATAACTGTCGGAGTTTGACGTTAATATCTCCATTTAATTTCTTGAAATCCACGTTAGAAAACAAAATTTTCAATTGTGCACAACTATGAGTGAGACAAAGGAATGCAAAAGAAAGTCATAACACAAATTGACTAGCCCGTACTGCGCAATTGTAAGGACCAATCAGTGATCAGCGGCTAATGAGGGTGACTATGCCCTATAGACCGCGCGTACGCAGCTAGCAAACTATCGATAATTCGCAAGGCGTTACACATTACTATTGTTACTGACGTTTATGACCGGACGACTCGGACGATAACGGCTCGATTATAGTGTTACGATTTTGACGTGAAACGTCTTTAAAATCACACCGTATCATACGAGTACCAGGTCAGAAAAGTGAACCGTAACAAAAAGGTCTATATCGTCTTATCTTAATAATTACAAAACTATTAGTCTTAGAGACATAAATCTAGTGTCATTATTTAGCTTATATAACTGACTAGTTCGCTGTTACGATCTTGAGTTTGCGTCGGGACCGGGCGGGTTGGCGGGGAAGGGGCACCGCACAGAATGGCCGAAACCGGCGCTCCAGCTCCTTTATATTCAATGTAGCTCACGACTCAGACGTGATAGCGCTGTGATTCGTGCGTGTGTGTATAGAGTTTATGTAGACCGATTGATTTGAGCAAAAATTTGTGTAATTTGGACAATATTTATACATAAAAATAACAAGTAGGTCTATAAAAAAGTATTGAAATCAATATGTCGGCCTCAGCCCATGCAAGAACCAGTCGAAGATATAAATCACGCCTATCGTTGGAAAGAGGAGGTTATGGGCCACGCATAGGTAACCCAATGTCCGGCGCCGAGCGAGCGAGGCGGTTTCGGGAGCGTCGCAAAGCTGCCACAGCACGCTTAGTGAAGGACGCCGACTCCGCGAGCACCTCTACCTCTGCCGTACCTGTACCAATGGACATAACGAGTGAAGATACCAGCGAGATAAAAGCGACTCGCCGACATAGACGTTTCACGTTAAATCAACGGCCCTGTGCCCCGACACGGCCCCACCCGACTTTTTTTTGTCATTATTTTGTCATGTTGAAATGATTAATACGTCCTATCTGAAATAAATAAGAATACCGATATTAATTTCAACAATGAATGTAGTAACTGCAAACGGTGTTCGAAGAATTATCATAATGTATATTAAAACTTAATGCCCCATCATAATAAAACTTGTATCATTTTGTTTCATGGACAAAGAACAATTTTCTTTTGAGAGCGAATTTTGTCGATTTTAATCATACGAATATATTGGGTATATTTATCATACGAATATATTGGGTATATTGATCATACTAATATATTGGGTATGTTGATCATACGAATATATTGGGTATATTTATCATACGAATATATTGGGTATATTTATCATACTAATATATTGGGTATATTGATCATACTAATATATTGGGTATATTGATCATACTAATATATTGGGTATATTGATCATGCGAATATATTGGGTATATTTATCATACGAATATATTGAGTATATTGATCATACGTATATATTGGGTATATTGATCATACGAATATATTGGGTATATTGATCATACTAATATATTGGGTATATTGATCATACTAATATATTGGGTATATTGATCATACTAATATATTGGGTATATTGATCATGCGAATATATTGGGTATATTTATCATACGAATATATTGAGTATATTGATCATACGAATATATTGGGTATATTGATCATACGAATATATTGGGTATATTTATCATACGAATATATTGGGTATATTTATCATACGAATATATTGGGTATATTTATCATACTAATATATTGGGTATATTGATCATACGAATATATTGGGTATATTGATCATGCGAATATATTGGGTATATTTATCATACGAATATATTGAGTATATTGATCATACGAATATATTGGGTATATTGATCATACGAATATATTGGGTATATTGATCATACTAATATATTGGGTATATTTATCATACGAATATATTGGGTATATTTATCATACTAATATATTGGGTATATTGATCATGCGAATATATTGGGTATATTTATTATACGAATATATTTGATATATTTTTAGTGGTCATTCTAATAAAAACAGTGAAATCCTGTTTACAACTTTTGTAGGGGCATTTTAATTTTATTTTTTCTCAATTTTAATACATTCCCTCGCAGGCCGCGTCGTCCGACGGTAGGTCGCATATCGACGCACTCTCGCTCGCCGCCACCGCTCGAGCCGCACTCAGCGCTCACCGTGCGAGCGCCCGCGCCCGCTCACACCGCGCACACAGTCTACACGCACCAAGGTAACCGACACATGTTGACACACATTCACGTAAGTTGACACGCGTTGACGCATACTGCTGCGTTGATAGACATTGACGCAAATTGGCATACATTGACACACATTGTCACATATAAACACGCTGACTCAGAATGACATACATTGACCCACGTTGACACAAACTGAGAAATTCGTAAACGGTTCGTATTACGGTGATTTTAAAAGTTCATCTTCATTGCTATGTGTGAATATTGTATAACGTTATAATTGCGGACCTAACCGCTTATTGAATAACTTGAAAATGAATTGCAATGGAGTTTGTGTATTTGACACAAAAATTCATGTGTGATTTTAAGTTTCCGTAATGAAATCATTTCGGGAAATAACTGATTTGGTTTGCCGCCATTTTGAGACTCTTAGGAATTGCACATTTTGAATGCTACCGAAACGAATGCTCAATAAATCGTTACTTTACTGTTATGTATTCTATGACTAAAACTAAAAATATTGAATTTGTTTATCAGAGCGACTACGTCGACTAGACGAAAACATCGCTCAGTCTCTGCGGCTGAAGAGCGACGTAGTCGCGGAACTTTTGGGCGTGCCGCGTGACAGTTTCGCTCAAGTCGCCGACCTCGCAGTCGCCGACACGCTCGGACAAGTCGGTGAGTCGTAAACACATTTTACATGAATTATTAGATATTTTATTGGATTATAGTTACCCTTCCAGATAAACACTTATTTGGTATACGGTCCCCCCCTTAAAAACAAATTAATCACCCTATGGTTCCCTTTAAAAAAAAATCTTATTTGGCCTACTCTCCCTCTTAAAAAGTAAAATGTATGCCTACTCCAAATAAAAATGTGTATCAAAGTTATCATCGCTCCTTAAAAAACACCAGCTAGACCCACTTGACTCCATCCAACGACGTGCTCTACGTATTGTCGACGATCCCACTTTCACAGGCGGTTTACAATCGCTCAGCATCCGAAGACATGTAGCACCTATCTGTGTTTACTACCAACTTTATAATAGGAAGCAACTGCAGATTTTTATCATCACACCTCTTGTCACCTTTCTTGATAGTGTTAGTGCGTACATCGCGATCTTTGAGACAACTGCCAGCTAAGGTGTTTCCACTTGAAATGGGCTTTTCAAAAGTGCCGCATAACCCCTGATGTTAGAGGTTTCAATGAACGGCAATGACGACTTATCATTTTGTGGGTCATTCTCCCGTCTCACACCTCTTCTATACAAAAAACGTGCTTCTTCCTTGAGTCCCTCTAGCGCGGGCGTATAGTTCGCGAAAGGTCTGCTTGGCAATTTATTAGTGAAGACACGCGCCCGCATATCCCCTGGTGTTGCAGGTGTCCATGGGCGGCGGTAACACTTACCATCACGTGGGACCGCTTGCTCGTCCGCCCTCTTCTCTATAAAAAAAAAGAGAACTGTTATCGATACTTTTAAATTCAGAAAATATAATAAAATTAAAATATTTATTAACATTATAACTTGATTGATTTGTAGCATTTGATTAACATTATATTTGTAGGAATTGTTTATGCGTTCCAACTCACAATTCTGCAATACTTTTCTAGCTAATTCCTGTGTTGGACCGTCTATGAACGGTCGTTTTTTCACGGCTGAGAAATCTTTTTTTGAACCACTCTGAGCAAAAATTATAATATAACTTAAAAACATGTTATTATTGACGCTCCGAAAGTGCAGAAAGGTTATCGATAGGTGCTTGCGTGAGCGCGAAGCGTACAACACTGAAGGCGTGTCTGTGGGACATGCTTCACGTGCATCCCACACACCCCGACCCTCCCCCCGTCGCGAACTCAACGCGAAGTCGACCTGTCGCGAACAGTACTAATATATCATCTTTATTGAACATATATATATATATTTCGCGCTTTAAATGTGCGTCACTCATTCGCGCGACGAAAATTTCGCCACTATATGTAATAAAATATAAAAAATTTCTACGAAACTTATATCTGTTTTAAGAATCTCACAGTATAATTTAGCTATCTATAAAAAAAATTTTTCCGTATAAATAGATGTTCGAAGTGAAATGCGAGCGGCGCATTTGGACCGCAGCGGTAGCGTCGATGAGGAATCTTCGCCCCCCGATGATATGCATCAACTGTTGCTAGCTGCACAGGCACAGGGTAATGTCATTTTAAAAAGTTCTGATTTAAAAAGTTTACAGCCCTAAGGAAAAAATCTTCAAAAAATCCGTTTCCCTCATTTTTCCACATCCTACTCTCTCTCAATGCGTGTTTCAGTAGTGAATGAGATATGCCTATTTCTATCCTATTCAAATTCCACCCTATTGTTGTAATTCTTTAAATTAAATTTCCAAAGACGCGTGTCAAAGTGTGTCATTTCGGATGATTCAGTGATCCACTTACCACCTGCTCGTCTGACACCTACTTCCTATAAAAATAAACTGATTAGAAAATTAGAATGTTAGTATCATGTTAGAAATTGAAAAAAAAAAACTTGAGAATCATTCAAAAAAATATTGAATATAATTATCAGTTAGTTTCTTAGTTATTTCTATATGTAGATATGTATGTGTATAAAAACATTATTTCTTTACTGCATCATCTACTTCTATTCGTCTACAGACCTCTCCTTACCTCCTAAAGGTTGCCTGGAAGAAATCGTAATTACTTGTATTTTGTGTTTGTTTTCTGTATGTTTTGTGCACAAACAAAATATATCTGTCCATCGGTCCCTATGATTCCATAAATTTGTCGCTTTTTGTATTTTATGACCTTATAAGTTTGTTTTCCCCTCAACAGCAAACCAGTTGACTGAAGCATTAACAAAAGCGTTGACTGTAAATGAGGCCGGCACAGTCGCGGCGCGCTCTAGAGGCCGATGCGACACGTGTCGCCGACGGCGACACGACGACCGACTGCCGACTCGTGACCATGGTGAGTGTACACATTATTAGCCATATTAGCCACACAAACACACGTATAAAATTGAATATAGGAATAGACATACATTAGTTTGATGCACGAACACATAAAATTAGTTATGCTAATACATTAGCCACGCTGACACGTACGTTTGACCACAGAAACAGACACACCATTAGATACACTAACTCAACGTTAGCCACACAGATATATACCATTGTATGTATGGCGGTGTCGATGTGCGTAACCAACGCCTACTGAGACACTTCGTAATGTTAGGACTTAGAAAAATATGTGCCATATGACAATTGACAGTTTTAGAAATGTGTTATTGATAAAGGCATGCACATAGACAACGCAAGTTCGTGAAATTGTGTAGAAAGCAAGCATGTGACGACACGATTAAATTTTAATGATGGTAAACCACTCACCGACGAAACGAAACATTTCTTGACTCGGTTCACCACTTGTGACGAATTTTTCAGGCATTTTTGAGTTTTGTAACGAGTTGCTAGCGACACGGGTCGGAACAAACTGATTGAGCACCGCGAGAAGTAGGAGCTTAGCGCCAGCCCCAAGCACGCAGCGACGGACAGCTTGCGTTATCTATCTCTCTATACCTGTCGATAAAAGCTTACTTTAAAGTCAATTTTGTTTTCCAGCTGGCACAGATCGACACCCCGACAAGGCTGAACACCCGGAAGTGAGGTCAGAGAGCGTGATGTCACCGCCGGAAGTTGGTCTCGAGAAGGAACAATCGTTCGACATGTTGGCGGAATTGGAGGGGGAGAGTATACCGCCGGAAGACGCTTTGGGTAAATATATTGAGTGTTTGTAGGGTAATTTATGGTGTTACGAATCAAAATATTTTATAAAATAGTCGAGTTAAGTTAGAAATTACGAGTTAAAAAATGCCTGTAGCATGCGCTAGTCCGAAACGTAGATTTCCCTTTTTTCAGTAAATTTTGGGCTAAAGTATATAAACAAAAATTTTATAGGTTTTCAAGTGCGATCTACCGACACATAATTTGTATGGATAGACGTCGAAATGTTTCTTTTAGCATTTATTTAGTGTCATAATGTGGAATGACTGCGACATGTCGCGTGTCGGAGGATTCCACGATGTTCCCTAACGAATCATGATACAAGTAACCTAAATATTAATTAGGACATAAGTTATAATTAAACATAGGATTGTATGCATTTGCATATGCAAAATGAATATTTCTCGGTTTGCACATTATATTGCATATTTCTATGATTATGTAACAAGTTAGATGCCGGTCTTGTTATAAATCCGAGTCTTGACGTAATTAAACAAATAAGTGCGTACATTAATGGCTCAGGGCGAAAGCTTGCCTCACTTGTATTTCTGCGCACACGCCACCAAATTTCAAATGTTGCCCTGTCACGGGGTCGTCGACGTATAATTCATATTCAGACCTTTTTTTAGTGCATATCGTGCATGCATATTTTGGCACTTGATAGTGTATATGATCCTACGTCTAGTTATAATTATGCCAAGTTTCACTAAAGTTCATTATGTAGTTTTTACGTGATGCGGGTTTACATTTTCATATTTTCTGTTATCCACACAATGAATGTAGTATAGACTGATTACTAGATGAACTACGAGAGCGAGTATTTTTTATATGAAGAATTTGGCAGACGACCGTACAGTCCACCTGGAAGTGGATGCTGTCGCCCTGCGACATGCGCGGTGCATGATCACGTTCAGAATGTTCAGTTCAGATATCAATCCAGTGTGTTTGGATGTCTGTTTAATATTTTTACTCAATCATCCTCCTGAAAGGCTGAATATGTCGTAGTGCAAATGCAACCAGAGCCCTTTCACTATCCGCTGCTGAACATAAGCGTCCTCGTGGACTCTTGTGCATGAGGGATGTGTAGTCATAAAACGCCGCGTTGTCCAGACGGGTTGGCGATACGTGTAGTTCCTCATGGCTCGTGGTAGCGGTTTTGTTATCCGTTATAGATGTTTTGTTATAGATGGGGTGGTCCCATTTCACAGACAGCCGACACCACACGACCACACCCACATGTCGTAATAATTGTTATTTTTACAACATAATTTGTTGTTTTTTTTCTTTTCAGAGAGTTACACAACAGCAGCAACACTAGCCGCTCGACTGGTGGGCGTGACTAGCGGGCTGCAGGGCGCGCTGGGCAGATTACTGGGCGCACTGCCCGGTATTGAAGCCGAGCGTACCAGGCTCAGGGCCGACCTGACCGTACTCAGGGAGGACAACGACAGGCTTAGGGCGAGGCTCAGGACAGGTGGGTAGATTGAAACTTTCAAATTTTCTTTCGTGTTTTTGCCACATATTTATCTATTAAACAGGTCAATTGTCTTAGTGGTTCTGGTGTAATTTTTATTTTTAACAAGTCAATAAGTCGTTTTAACAAGTCAATAAGTTGTCCTAACAAGTCAATAAGTCGTCTTAACAAGTCAATATTTGTATCAAATTCTACATAAACGTGTATTATCTTACTTTAAGCCTGTGTAAGGGGAGGTGCTGGCTTTCAAGATACAGATCTTTAATCTAGTTTGACAGTCAAGGGCTCACTCAGCATCTGCTATGTAAACAATGAGAGATATGAAGACAGTTTCAATTTCTGATAAGGGGGAAATTATAGCCTAGCGTGCCAATTAGTGACCGGGAAGAGAGGCGATAGCCTGACGATAGGTGACGAATAAAAGTCAAAGTCCCAATTAATGTCCCACTGCAGGGTACAGGCCTCCCCTAGTACATCACTAGGGTGTTTCAGGCCATAATAATGCGGGCCCAGTGCAGATCGGTGCAGGATACACGTACTCTCCAGATTTTATTTCCGGAGCATGCGTGTTTTCTCTCACCGCCGAGCAAGTGATGTTTTTTTTTTAAAAATCCATACTTAAACAGAAACTCAGCGGTACAGGCCGAGGATTTGAAGTCACGATCACACCAATGTGAGTCGAGTACTATACTAGACTGTCATCTGTTTTATTGGATGACCATGGGTAAATACAATGTTCGCGAACGCCTACCATTTAAGGTTTACAATATTGATATAATTTAAATGTCATTATTTATTATATTATTTTGTACAATGAGATGGGAAGCGGGGATGCGATAGTCTAACGTGACAATGTACATATCTCTATATCTGTACACTTGCCGGTCGAAAGTAATACACATCGGCCTTTAGAAAGGCTATCATAGTCGAGATTACTTTCGGCCAGAATGTGTAATATCATTTATTACCCAATCTGTATGTAAACATTAATTTATTTAATACTAGCTGTCGCCCGCGACTTCGTTCCAGTGGTCTTCAAGTACTAATTTAGAAATGTTCGCGCGCGTGCGCACAACAACTCACCAAAGTTTCATCGCAATCGGATGAATAGGTATAGGAACGCATACGGGACAAACAAAGAAACATTCATTTTTATATATACCATATATAGATTGTTTAATTCCAGTGGACCAGGTGTACGAAGAGATCTCGCCACCGGAACAGAGTGTAGACCACACGATACAGGTAATGCACTCATTACGATTATACTCTCTGTTTTACATCCCATATCTCTATTTCCCATTTAATTCCTCCACTAAATATGCAAGCCCATTTCTTCCCACCCAATCACACAACTGCCCATCCAATCCCACTAATCCGTTTTCAATTCCATTCAGGGGTCAGGAAAAACTTCTCATCTTGTTATGCTTACTATTTTCCATAGTTCCCAATTCATTTATCAAATTCTAATTCCTAAACCTGGAAGTAAGCAGTGTGCATCTGCGGCGTACCAACGTTGATCATTATTGACATATGTTGACATGTGCAGCAGATGTTTATTTTCTACCACCAATTTTCTTTTAAAAAATGTTTTTATGCTTTATGTATTTAGGTATATTTTTAAATGGCTGAAACTACAACAGTTTAATATTCTTGTTTTAGGACCAACCGACAAACGGCGGGTGATCTACAAACGAAATGAAAAACTAAATTATTCAAAATCGAAATGACTCTCGCGGCAATATAGCCACATACTAACATACAAACAAACTTGGCGTCGCATTGTCGATACCAGCGCCACTTGCGGCGGAAAGTTGAACTAATTTGTACAAACAAAAACTTGTACAAACAACGCTTTTAATGTTTAACTAGTATTTGCTCGCGGTTCCTTCCGCTATATTTTCGAAATTACTGCATCGATTTTTATTAAAATTTCCCCGAAACTTTCCCGAACCGCATTAAAATTTGTTGATCATTTTTAGGAACATAAAATTTTCGGGGAGTTCAATTTTGTTGCTAAATGTTGCTTTTTCAAAATTCGTGAAAATTTCGCCAAAATAGGTCATTTTGACAATGGCTTACACATATTCCCGTTTTTGCATAAAAAAAAGTTAAATATTTTTGTATGTCTGTTTTGTTTCTATATTATATTTAGAGTCCCGGACCTGTGTATATGTAAAATTGTTTTTTTTCTTAGCTTTACCGCATGTAAGTACGAAACTAATTATTAGTATTACGAAATCATGAATATATAATTATATTATTATTCCATACGTAAGATTATTAATATAACATAATATGTGATTATTATGTATATTATTAGTTACATTTAGCGTCCCTGTATTTTTTTTAACGATTTTTTTTCCAAAATGTCACGTAATTTAAGTTCATGTTGTTGTAAATAACTAAACGTTTTGTGAAATAATATTTTTATCGTATTTCAGTTCGACAACATATACTAGTTTATATTCGGGAGTATTATATTTAATTATAAATGAAATTCAAGTCGAAAATTCAGTGAAAAAATTTAAAAAAATCGATTGTTATCATAATTATTTATACAAATCGCGGAAATGTTTAGAAGTAGTATTAAATGTGACAATATTTAATTTGAAATTAAAAAAAATATATGGAAAATTGTACGACATGGTATCGAAGTGTACGATCTATTGTCGAATTGTACGATTTGCTATCAAATTGCATGATCTGTAATCGAATCGTGCGATATGCTATCAAATTGTACGATCTGCTAACAAATTGTGCGACCTATTGTCAAATTGTACATACGATCTGCTATCAAATCGTACCATGTGCTGTCAAATTGTACAAAATAGGACATGATATCAAATTGTACGATCTTTTAAATCATACAATCAGCTCTGAAATTGTACGATCTGTTTTGCAAATTGTACTGTTTATTATTAATTTGTACCATTTGCTATCAAATTCAACGATCTGCTATTAGATTTCACAATCTACTATCAAATTGTACGTTCTGATGTCAAATTGTACGTGTGATCTGTTGTCAAATTGTACGAATAACTGTCAGATTGTACGATCTGCTGTAGAATTGTACGATCTGCGGTCAAATTAATCGTCATTTGTGTAGTTTAGAGATGATATCGATGTGAAACACAAAGTGCCCCAAGAAATCAGTACCTTGTATAATGCCATATATAATAGAGGAATATGACATAGTATGTTTTAATAACATATATACAAGCTGTTTAATATATACATTCCCTTATATCCAATTTCCCATTCTTCCCAACATCCCCTTTCCTAAACCACACGTAAATCCTCAAAGGTTGGCGTTGTCGTGTCAATGTTTGTCAATTTTGGTAGATGTTGACATAAATCGCGATATTTCACGGGTGGACGTATTTGGACTGTCTGCTCGTCCGTCACCTTGTTTATATATTATTATAAAAACACGCATGACAAATTTATATATTTTAATAAGATACGTTATTAAATAAAGTTACAAGTAATGACAATCAAAAATGACACTTTTAGTTATAAAAATAAGATTAAAAGTATATTTTGAACAGCCTGTATATGTTTTGTACCTTTAACTGTAACATAGTATACACGTAAAATAACCTAATTGTAGACCGCAACGTTATATACATATATATGTATACATATTTATCTACTATATATTTCTTACCTTAGGCTAGTTTAGACCAAATAATACCCTCCATTTTCCCCCTCAACATATATATTTGTATGTTTGTATAATGTTTATGAGCTTTTATAATTGATGTATAAAAACATAATAAAGGATTTGATGAAATTAGTCTAAATTTATAATGAAAAATTTAAGTTTTGTCACTTGTGAGTCATAAATGAAATTTGTTCTCGAATAATCGGTTATTATAAGGACGTGTATTTTGGAAAATAACGCTGAGATCGTAAACAATTACGTCATTGTTTAGATAAAATACTTAATAATCATACCTTATAGCGGTCTTAAAAACAAGTTAAATTTTAAATTATATTGTTTAAACTTGCGAATAAAAGTGGCATTTTTTATATTCTTTATTCCCCCATTCCATCCTATTGGGTGAAAGAAGTGTCACATCCAATTACACTCGTTCCCCACCCAGCTTGCGACTAAAAGTGAAAACTTTGTTATTTATTTCCCGTTACATCCCAACCCATGAGAAAACTCATATCCAATTACACTCTTTACTGCCCATTCAGTTGCTTTCACATCCGATCAAGTGGAAAAGATAAATTGCCTTAAAGAAAACTATCCCGTTGTACTTTTCTACCTATATCATCGCTTCATCCCAACGAACAAAAGGGAGTGTAAACTGTTCAAAATCCACTCCTAAATCTTCAAAAATTGCACTGAGCTTCAGAGGGCGTGTCAATGTTCGTCATATTTGACTGATGTTGACATGTATCTGGCATATCAGATGCCAGTATCTTCCTGCTCGCCTTATCATTATATATAAAATGTAATACCGTTCTTTAAGATAGCATTTAAAGTTTTGCCCATTTTTTTTTATGTAACAGGAAATATATAAATTACATATTCGATTTTTAACATAGTACTACGATCTCGGCGTTACAGAGACAAGCAAGTATATACATATATATGTAACTACATATGTATGACCGTTAATATGTAAAACTGTAGGTATGTATGTATACCGCAGCTTCCTACACGCTTTAACATTCAACATACAACCATATGTAATAGTTATAATAAATACCGTTACAGCAAATATATATACGGAGTTTTATTTCATATACCATTTTTACCCGATTATAGCGAAATTGAAAAGGAAGGGTTATGACTTTGGTATCTACTGCATATGTATAATGCCGTGAAATTAAAAGCTGAATCTTGAAAGAACAATTTTGGTTATTCAACACCAAAATCGGATCAGGTATTAAAGAGTTATGCTTCCTCAGGCCTGACACTCGCTGACGGCACGCCACTGATTTTCTTTTTAACAAATGATAATACCGCAAACCCCCTGGTGTTGTTGCAGGTGTCCATGGGCGGCGGTAACACTTACCATCACACGTGGGACCGCTTGCTCGTCCGCCCACTTATCCTACCTATCTACCTGTAGACCGTTCCAATTTACCGAAAACAAAATCAGAAATAGCTTTAAAATCTAGGGCAAGCTTGCTGTGTCCATGAGTTAAATTATGGATATGTAAACATAAGCTCGCTATTTGTTGATCTAAGGCCGTATCAGTTTGCGCGACATTTGTTTACATTTTGGACAAATTGGATTGGAATCCACATTAAATGCATACACATATAGTCCAAGTGTTAAAGAATTTATGTTAAAGAAGGACTTGTATACTACTCGTCTGCCGCCTTCGTATATATATGGTATAAAAAGAATGCCATATATCTAATTTCTTCTGCTACTATATGGCCCTGTGGCCTAAAAATAAAAATTTAAGCTCCCGTTAAAAGCGGTCATTTGGTATGAATCGAATGTACCCGTCAAAATGACGCATCTTTATTTGATTTTACACCATTCGACTCAATTTAGCGGAATCTACAAACGTTATAAGATTTATGCATTTTTACTTATATTTAACACGATATCTTGGTAACATAATCTAAGCACTCTGTAAAAATAAATGATGTAGTCCAAACAAGAATACTTGCTTTCTTCTTTGCTGTAAATACATAAAATTCCATTTTTCCTCACTTGGATCAGTTATGCAGAATAGTAATTAAATTAGACATTAAATGTGTGGGTAGGGGGAGAGTGCATGCTGCATTCCCACAGCCGCCGGGCGTGCTCGATTGCCCACGTTACCCCTTTCTCACAGAAGATTTACCTTGGAATGTACTGCATTTCCTACTTTATCGTATTTCTCCAATGTACGGCCGTGTTTCGGTAGTGAGTGAGATGTGCCAGAGCCCATTCCCATCCTATCCCTCCCCATTTTCCCAATCCATTCCTTAATCTGCAAAGGTGAACAGCACATCCGGGGGCGTGTCAACGTTTGTCATTCTGGACTGATGTTGGCATGTATCGCGAATGTCTATGGACGACTTACCATCAGGTGGACTGTATGGTATACTCTTCTGCAGTCTTTTTTCTATAAGAAAAAACCTTGAATTGAAATTTCAAAGACAGCGGTCGTTGTTGTATATTTACACTATCAATCGACCTCATATTTTTTAATGTCATATTTTTTCCTAATCTATTTTGTTAAATTTCTCATTAATTTTTGAAAATATAAAAAGATATCACTAAAGATATAATTCGTATTAAGAAAGAAACTATTTTGTTATGATGCATCCTAACAAAATATAGTCCTCTGCATCTCACCAAACGATAGACAATTGGTTGTTTAAAAATAATTTGTTTAATTTAAAAAAAAAATATGACATGGAAATGTTTTTTTTTTTCAAAACAGTGTATGGTGTATTAAAAATTTAATTGCATTAATTTAGTTATATTCTAACAATTCAGAGTTTATATAACAGCAATCAGTATACTAAGTATTATAACGAAAGGCGCAGTGATCGTTGCCGCAGCATCTGTTGACCAAAATTCACCTCTCATCCAAGCACTCATGTAATTTAATACATTATCTTTTGCCACTGCCAGTTCCGTTGTCTCACTGAATGCTGTGGAACTGTGAAATGATATACTTAATTAGTTTATCTATCTCTATATATTTACATTAATAAAGAGAGACTGTTAAAAGTCCCAATAATAATGATAACGGTAGGCAGTCATGTTATCGTTCAATGCGGGACACAGGCCTCCTTAGGCACAGCGCGAGGGATGTATGGCCTTAAAACCCCGCCCTGGCCAAGCGGATTGGCGAGTCTACTCTTTTAAAGGTGGTGTAGTTCCTCAACGCTTGTGATAGCGGCTTTGTTAACCTTTATGACAGCCACAAGATCGGGCTGAATGGGTGGTATCCGAAAACCGGAGAGTTTTAAATCACCAAGAATCTTAGTGGCCATTGTTCAGTCGATACACCAACAATAGCTTTTGTATAATCAATAATAATTATAGGAAGGATAATAAAATAATTTGTGGCGTTATCTGATCAAAGGACAGTATTGTCCGTATGGACTTATTGATTTTGATATTGTTATTTTTCAAATATTTCACTACAGTTGCGATATCTGGAAAAATAGAATCTACAATAAGATACAATAATCTACCTATCGCAGATAACGTAACAACTATGAAACTGGATTCTATCAATGAATCTAAATTGAAAATTTTGTAATTATTTTTTGCAAACTGATGTTTTTTGAGTTTACTAATAATCCAATTCTTCATAAATACGAGTACAAAGCTCAAAAAAATTGATGAATTTCCAAGAGAAAATATCTAACGTTTCATGGAAATTAACTGAGAATTCAACAGAACCCATGGTTTCACGGGAACTTATAGTACATTACTGCATTTCTCCAAATGAAGAAAAATTAAATAAAAATCATACTACAATGCAATGCTCTACAATGCGTACACTACAGTTGGTACAACAAACACGGGCGCTAGCGTCCTCCCATGGGTTACATTTGGACCCATGGGTGACCACTGGTCTTGTCCGCCCGCGTTTCAAATAAAAAATGTTAATAATAAATAGATAAATGAAAGGAAAATGAAAAAAAAAGCTCTTACTAGATAGCTCTACAATGCGACACGGTCGGTACAACAAACACGGGCGCTAGCGTCCTCCCGTGGGCTGCATTCGGTCCCATGGGTGACCACGGGTCGTGTCCGCCCGCGACGGACACCGCGTAGTCCGGCAGATGCGTGAGACCCGCGAAAAGCGTGTTAGTACGCTCAATGCCGGATGCGAGGAGCGATTCATCGAAACTGAAAGGATAATACTTTATTTTGCATAACTCAAACTATACTTATTTAAACCTAGATTGACTTCACATTAAGCACGTGTGAAGACTGAAGACTAGTTTGAAATGTCCTGCATTTCCTACTTTATCATATTTCCCCAATGTACGTACGTGTTTCAGTAGTGAGTGAGATATGCCAGAGCCCATTCCCATCCTATCCCTCCCCATTTCCCAACCCTTTGTCCCAATCCATTCCTTAATCTGCAAAGGTGGGCAGCGCATCCGGGGGCGTGCCAACGTTTCTCATTTTGGACTGATGGTGGCATGTATCGTGGATTTCTATGGACGACAGTATCCACTTACCATCTGGTGGACTGTATGTTCGTCCGCCGCCTTTTTTCCATAAAAGTTCATTCTGTACTTTATTGTACATTCTAAACAACAATAGAATAAGTACAGAATGTACTTATTCTATTTATTATTTCAGTTTTTATTTTTATTACGTTCACAATAAACAAATTACTGAGGCAACCCCTACCGTCTGATCTGACGATGTTATCTCAAATAATAGAATGTAACAAAGAAAAGAAAAAAAGAAAACTCCGTGAATTAATTTTGTTTTTGAATGGTGTTTTGAATGTATAAATAGCTTACTTTATAAGTTGATATAACAGTGCGTAACAAAATAGGCATAAACAAACTTATTTCCCAGTAAAATATTAATACCTACGTGAATTGTGATAAAGTAATGCTAAGTAAAGTGATCGTGCGTCAATTGCGGTGTATTGTGATTAATTTAAACAAACGGTAATGTGTTTATAAATTAATAATTCTGTGTGCGGAACATAAACATAATATCTCAAGATATACAAAATTTTAATCATTGCTCGTAAGACTTTCTCGCTTCCAACACACACGCGCACATATAAATATATTTTGATACACACACGCACACAATTAGGTCTGAAAACTCTTCTGATTAAGTATTTTTCTCTGTTTATACAATTGTATTTCTTTTTTTTTTGTAACTAAGTATAGAGTGGCAATCAATGTCTTTTCATTTTATTTTCTATATACGAATAAAAAGTTCTGACGCGTTCTATCACGTCGTATCTTTCAACACTCAAATTGATTTTAGCATTAAAGAGATATCTCGATGTTCAAAGTGAAAACACAGACATTAAACCCTTGAAAAATATTGGGGTAAATCAATTTATTATCGCCACGCACGGATTTAATGGTGACGTTATGGATAGGCACGTGCGTGGGCGATTCTCACCGCCTCGCGATCCCGCGGTACCCTCCCAAACAACGCCCTAAGCCGAGGCCCGTCCCTTCCACCGGTTTACCGGCAGGGGAGCCCTTGGCTCGTTGCACAAACTCTACTCCTGGCTGAGCGCTTTCTGCGCTCGCCATAAACTATACATGTCCGGTGACTCTTGAAAGGCTATTAGGGCCACAAGAATTTAATCATTCGGAAAAAAAAAATCGACGTGGATGTCGATATCGATATCGAAAAAAAAACATCGATATCGCTATGGATTGTCGGAACTGTGATTAAGATTTTCAAACTTAAAATTTCGTTGTTTCAAGATCCTATTTAGATATCATTCATATGTTAGGTAATGCTTTTTAAGATAAAGCTATAAAAAATATGTATATGCTATATTTATGCAGTGTTTCGAAGTATGTGTTTAATTTGCTTCCAGTGCGCCAACTACATCGGTACACAAATTATTGTGTAAAATATTATTTAATTGCAACAAACGATTTGCGGTTTGTAAGCAGTAATTGTTCTTGGAACTATCAAACCCCCGGTTAACGCCTGGGGTAGGTATGTATGCTTGGACATTTGTGGTTTTCCTTTGAAAACTCACAAACAAGAGTTGGCTTAAAGGTGGCTTTTCGTCCAAATGGATTTATTACAATAGACTATTGTATTTCATCCACAATACAAACTAACTAATAATAATTATTATTATTTTGTTATATAAGATTTGTAAAAAAATAGGTAATGTTCTAGTAACCGTAAACAGGTAAAACTGTTAAACAACTTAATTGTTTTTCGTTTGTATTTTCTGTGTGGCAGGAAAGCAATGCATTCGTTTTTTTTTTTTATAATATAGACGGCAGACAAACAGAGAATCCACCTGGTGGTAAGTGGATACTGTCGGCCTGCGACATGCGAGATACATGCCAACATTAGTCCGGAATGACAAACGTTGACGGTGTTGCCACGCTCCCGATGCCTATTTTAGATACTCGTACATATTTAGAAGTGATTTTGAAGGAAATAGTTGGGAAAATGGGGAGGGATAGGAAAGGATGCAAGGAGAATCAGCTCTGGTTTATCTCAATCACTATTGAAATTCGTGCGTACATTGCAGGGAATGGGATAAAGTAGGAAATGCAGGACATTTTGCAGCAGTCTTCTTTGAGTGTTAAAAAGTTTTCTGTAGCTAATGTCATCTGAAATACACTAGAAGGAAGTAACTCACTAAATTCCAAAGAAGTCCTTGCACATCTGGTGGAAGTACTCGAGCGGTACCGCGTTCACGAACGGCTGGTTGGAACTGCTGGTCGTCTGGTACCACCCGAACTCCACGCACGTTTGGTACGTCCAGAGTCGCACTGAAATGGAAAGAATAAATATAATCCATTATTAACCTTATACGCATCTTTCTGAAATTTTAGGTGTCCGTGAACAGCTGTAAAAACAAAGAAATTTATTGGTGCCATGTAAAACGACACACTATTAATAATAATACATACGCTACATAACACAAAGGTGTGTTGCCATCTATTCTGGATAAAGAGGCTTTGGTAATCATATTTGGAGTTGGCAAATTCTATTCTTTTATATACGGTAGGCCATTCGAACTGGAGATCGATAATGCAGCTCTGATTGGATTTATGGACCTAATAAATGACTGCCAAACTCTTATAGCTATGTATCAGTGGAAAAGAGTACCTACATGTATTTTTTATTTACCCCTGTATATGTAGAGATAGATTTCCCAGTAAATCAATGAGCGCCCTGACATGGTCTATCCGACAAAGTGCATAATTTAATAGAACGAGGAGACTGCAATCTGCAAATCAAATGTCAGCTACAGACGGACGACGCGACTGCTCGCGATGGGCGCCCTTAGATGGGTGACATACGAACTGGATTAAATAGCAAGCATAGAGGCACTCCCACACAGCTGCGATATACCGGCCGATAAGATCGCAACGCGGTAATGTGATAAATTGTCTTAGTACATTTTGTATGGTACCGCATGAAATCTTACACACAGCAATGATTATCGCACTGAAACAAGATCAATTACCGCAACATCGCGTTGCCGTAGTACCGAACGGTATATCGCGTGTTTGGGACAGCCTTAATGGTTGCACACTATTCTGCCAGTGGATCTTACAGGTGTCTAATGTTCGTAGGTGGAATTTCGTGGGTTGGAATTTGTATTGAATTATAGAAATATTCGCTAGAAATATTATCCACACCTTTGTATCCAGCGAGGTAATGTCGACAGCATTCTGGATACCTAGCCACAGGGACCAAATTTGTACAACATAACCCAATATATTTTGAGAATTTTATGTTACTTTTAAGTTATTTTGTTATAATAGATATTAGTAATTGTTTTCTTGAAATAATTAAATGTAAATATTGCTCATGCGCGACGGAATAATTATATTACAAGGATTAAAGTTGTTATTTTATCTGGATTATTTTACGGTCAACTTGTTACCTGTGCGGCTACGGGTGACACGTTGATCGTAAAGCAATCACCGACTCAGTGCCGGAGTTGGCGTTAATGACGCCCCGAGCAAGATTGTCGTGGCGCACTCTCTTTTAAGGGTACGAATTTTCTAGAAAAAGGAAATGTAAAATCGATCAGTTTAATTTTGATGTTTCTAGAAACTTTTTTGACTCATTGAAACTTTCCTTTAGCATTGCCCAGTTTTTTGTAGCACCTTATTTTTTGTTTTGAATTTCCGGTAATTGGAAATTTCAGCGCCGCTGCAAATTTGGCGCTCTGGGCGATCGCCCTACCTCGCGCGCCCCTAACGCCGGTACTGGCACCGACTGGTTCAAAAATGATTGAAAATTAATCTTCTATGCTCTAACTCTTCATCTAGCCACACCAGCGACTTTTTCAAGCTGTCAGTTTTCAGTAATAGTAAGCTAGTAAGCTAATAGTAATATGATCCAAATAATAACTAGGTACTAACAGACTATAAGTTGAAATTGTTACTAATAATAATATGGATTTTTTAGTCCGAAATAAATAAATAATAATTATTAATCAATCAAGCAACGGCCTTCGACTTTTGTTGGTTTATTGTTTGCGGGATGCAGAGATCCCAACGCCGCGGTATTGATTAATTTACCGAGCTATCAAATAGTTTGTTAAACTTCGCCGTACTTCTCGCCCGTGTGTCACGCTTGTCTGCCACTTGCACCATTAGCATCGGATCTACAATGCAGATGTCCAGCGCTTATCTATTCATAAACTTGCTGTTGTCTCGCTTGCACACAGCTTTATTTTATATCAAGAATGATTATTCAATTACTAATTGAATAATCACTAATTGTATTTATAATCATCGCTTAGATTAACAATTAAACTTTATTAGATTGGTTAATTATTCAGATTCTCATCCCCATGTGGTGTTGTGTGACTTTAGAACCACCCCATCTTTTCACGTTGATGTCGTGTTGTGGCGAGTAAGGTGTACCAAAGTGGCTACCACACGCGTTGAAGGAACTACACCACCTTTAAAAGAGCGGTCTCGCCAACCCGCTTCCAGCTTGCACACCGCGCATTTTTAAGGCCAAACAAAACAAGATCTAAACGTAATGAAAGGGCTGTTGACGGGGATGGTTCGAATCATTTTAACCATCTAAATAAACGAAATAATTGTTGGCCTTATTGGACCAAAAATTAATTTTCTTTCGTACAAAAACATGTTAATGGTCAAAAGCCATATTGTTTAATGGGCTAATTTAGATATTTATAGTAACCAATATAATGAATATACATTTAATAGCTGTGCCCGGCAATTTTTTTGCACATAATTTTTTTGTCCATCTGGAATAATGTACCTTTCAAATGGTAAAAGAATTTATAAAATAGGTGCAGTGGTTCCGGTGATTACCCCCCACATACACACAAACTCACAAAATTCGCACTCTCACTTTATTATATTATAGTATAGATCAGTGGTTCTCAAACTTTTTAAATGACGGAACCCTTTTGGGAAGCAAAATACTTGATGGAACCCTACAATAAAACAATTATTTTTATAAGTGTATTCTATATTAATCAGCAT
Source organism: Sesia apiformis (assembly GCA_914767545.1). NCBI lineage: Eukaryota > Metazoa > Arthropoda > Insecta > Lepidoptera > Sesiidae > Sesia > Sesia apiformis. The sequence goes on from OU611973.1 coordinate 10,115,356, forward strand.
AATAAAAGTACAATGTATCAGTTACTAATTATTATTTACTTCACCACTTGGTAAGGACAATAATAGAAAACATTAAAAAAGAAAAAATCTAACTAGTGGGAGGTATGAAACTGTTTTTTATTTTTCATCAATTGCTTGATATCAGGTTTGATGGAAGAAAGTTGGAGTCTCATATCAGCTTCGGCGTCCAGTCTATTGCGATATTTTGTTTTCGTGGCTGCGTAGGTAGAGAATCCTGTTTCGCACAAATATGTAGTTGGGAACGGGAGAAGAATATCCAGAGCCATTTGGCCAAGCATTGCATATTCATCTTGGATTCTGCACCAAAAATCATTAAGAGGCGTCGTTTTGAACAATGACTCCATACTTGTGTCTGATGACATTTCTAAAAGAGATTCATATATCTCATTTGACATGTTTTCAGGCTTTTCCAAGTTGGGTAAAAAAGGATTATGAATCCAGGAGTTCACTTTAATTTTTGTATTGTGTTCTTCGGGAAAATACTTTTCAAAAGATGCGCGCATCGAACTGAGATATTGGACCAATTCTTCAAACACATTATCTTCAAACATTTCTGAGTCGTTTTCGCTAACAAACTCACTGAGTAACGTAAAACTTTCTATTTCTTTCTTACCAATGCAAATGATCCAAAAATCTAATTTTCTTTTAAAAGCAGTTATTTTATTATAGGCCTGAAACACTGTTGTCTGTTTACCTTGCAACGATAAATTTAATTCGTTAAGTTTTTGAAAGATATCCGCCATAAAAGACAATCGGAACAACCAAGTTTTATCATACAAACGGTCCTTCAAATTAAAAGAAGTATCTGCTGAAAGAAACATTTGTAACTCGGCTCTAAGTTCAAATAGCCTTGTTAAAGTTTTTCCCCGAGACAGCCATCGCACTTCTGTATGGAGCAGCAGTGTTTTATGTTTGCTGCCATAATCTTCACACAATAATGAGAACAATCGGGATTGTAGTGGTCGTGATTTGATAAAATTAATTATTTTTACCGCTTCATCCATAACTAATTTTAGATTAGACGGCATTTGCTTCATCGCAAGTGCTTGTCTATGCAGAATACAATGACTGGAACTACAATTAGGCGCTTTATTTTTCATTCGTGACACTGCTCCTGCTGTTTTACCTGTCATCGCCTTGGCCCCATCTGTACAAATGTCAATGCAATTGTTCCAACTGAGATTATGTTCTTCAAAAAATATATTTATTTTATTAAAAATTTCTTCCCCGGTAGTGTTTGTAAGCAGCGATGAACACATAAGCATGTCTTCTTCAAAAGAACTTTTATATGGATATCTCACAATAACCAGCAGGATAGCCAAACCAGCGACATCAGTCGACTCGTCCATTTGCAAAGCGAATCGTGTATTTTGTAGACGTGTAACTAGTTCTTGTTTGACGTAGCTTGCCAGATCATGGATTCGTCGTGAAACAGTATCGTTTGATAGCGGAACAGTAGAAAGATGCTTTGCAGATTTTTCATCAAGCATACATTTTGTTATGTCTAATACACATGGTTTTATTAATTTCTCAGCGATAGTGTGCGCTTCACCTGCTTGTGCAATGCGATAGCTAACTAAGTATGATGCCTCCGTGGCCTTTTCGTTGGTAGTTTGTGTTACATGCATCATATTTTTTTGACTTTCTAATAACTGATCTTTTTTGCGAACAAAAAATTCTTTATTCTTGTCTTTAGTCTCGGGGTGTACGGTTTCTAAATGTCGACGCAATTTGGCAGGTGCCATGGAACTATTAGGAAGCAGTTTACTACAGAGCATGCAGAGAGGTGAGCCGTTGGAATCAACAAATCCGAAACTGATATAAGATTCATCATACTTCCTTTTTTTCGTCTTTGAAACCGTCGAGCTTGACGTCGTGGCACTCGTGGCATCATCTTCTGGATCGGTGATTGCTAAATTCTCCGCGCGCATTGCTTTTGAACATTCAGCGTCATTAGAAGATGTTGTTGGAACACGTTTAACACCTTTAAGCCAACGTTCCATTCTTCTTTATTTATAATGTTACAAGTCAGGATAGTGGGGTTTAAATAATGCACAATCGTTACTGCGTATAAGAGACTAAATTTAGAACCTACAGGGAAGAAATGTATAAAACTGAGACAACAGAATACAGCAGGCAGTAAAACAATGAACACTAGTTTCTCGCTAGCGAGCTTGTAAGTAGGTAGTAACTTATCGCTCCGAACGCTAATCATCAACTGACGACGCCAACGCGCGATCGCCGCTTTTATACTTAGTCCTAGACTCGATCTCAAATATTCTCGAAAATACTCGAGTCGGCACCTTTGATAAACAAAAAGCAAAAATAAAAACAGAAATTTAAAAATAGCGTTGTAAACAATATCGACTTTATCCTTTGAAGTTAGAGACGAAAGTCGCTAGTTGACAACTATAGCGTCTAATTCAGAGGCGGCTTTTATCAAAGAGACTGAGCGCTTACAAGTATACTACCCGCTCGTTTTAAGTTTGCCGCTGGCGATAGGTATGAGTGTATGACGTTCGAAATTTTTTATTTAATTGTAACAATAAAAATTGTGTACGTTAGATATTTGGGTAAAACTATGACACATTATAAGTTTTGTTGTCACGTGGGGGAGGGTACGCGCATTCCACAGACCGGCAAACTTAGAGCGAACGCGTTGTACAAGTATAAAATTGTTGAGACCAAACTTATGAGATATTGTACCAGCTAATGTAACACAAGCTTATACAAATACAAATAAATAAATAAATAACATTCATAGCGTTTTGTCTCCGCGCGGCCGCGGAGTCCGCACAGCCGCGGAGCGACCAGAGAGAGGTGTTTTGATTTTTTTATTTCTAAATTCTTGCGGAACCCCGACAGAGGTATCACGGAACCCTAGGGTTCCGCGGAACACACTTAGAGTATAGCTGGTATAGATGATGCCGAGTTCCACTATTGAATTGAAGAAATGAATTAATGATTAACAAAACTAATCGATTAATGCCAACGGAGCTCAATAACTCAGTGTGTTTATTTAGGTAATTCTATATAAATAACGTTTTATACGAAGACTCGTATCGTTCGTCAAAACCGCAGCTCGGAGAGTTGTTGAACAAAGTAAATCTAACTTTTCGTAAATTGTTTCAGTTTAATTAATGAGACTTCAACTTTTTAAATTCACACCAATCTCATCCCGGGTTTTCTGCCGTGTACATTAATTTTTTTACCACTCTTATGAACTTCAGAGTAAGAGCTTATAAGCCATATCTACAATCGATACCACTTTATTAGAGGTTGAATAATTAAGGTCAATAATTAGTCACAACAATCCAACTAATATGTAGCAGACTGTATCTGAATCCTCCTAAGGAATGAGCTTGTTGACATGAAACCCAGAAAAATGTATAAATACCCACATGCAAGTAAGCGAAGTTACCAACATTAACAATAGGTATAAGATATAAATGATGTGGAATACCCACATAAATTAATTAATTATATATATACAATATATTTAGTTGTATGCGAGTGTCCCCCCCCCCCGCCCCTGTATTCTGTGTATAGTGATGTCTCTTAAATAAAATAAAGTATCCTAAATGTGGGTATCTTATTAATCTTATTATCTTGAACGCAATCTCTTCTCGCGGGTGTTGTGTCGGGCCGACTGAAGGATAATAAAGCTGCTACAGCTCACTCAACGAGACTGGGCGTTTGCGTGAGCACTCACCGATAGTGCGAACCATTTCGACAATCGTATTGGACAATTCGCCACGCCCACATACAGATGTAAAGCACATGCCTCGTTGCGAGGACTGTGTATCACAAGCGCTAAGGAATTACGCCACCTCATAGAGTGGACTCGCCGACACACCGCCCGCGAAATTTTATTTATTTCAACAAAATCTACGGTGGTTTTTGCGTTACAAAATATATAAATAGTTTTTGATTATGCCGAACATAAGCCTTTATATATAGGGCCGTACCCCTATATGACTATGTCCCAATAAAACAATAAACCGAATGAATACATGATTAAGACTTACTGACAGAGTCCGGTGCGTCATAGCTAGTATTCGTGTGCGCAGCTACCACTTCTGTGTATCTAGTCTCTATACACGGCTGAGTCCATGACTGAGCCGTGATCCAACTGGCTAGTCGCACTAGCGGATCCGATGCTGAAAATAATAAACAAATAAATTTATTTTATTCTACACACAAAACCCACATGACTAAATTAGAGAAGATATACAAAACGTTAGGATATCTCCTGTGAAGATCTCTTCCAGCAAATCCGTGAATTAGAGTCATTGGTCAGAACAAATTCGTCGTGCGTAGTGTATACTTAAATAAAAACAATAATAATACATACAATTATTATTATTAATAATATAAATCCAAAAATAAAATACATAGATAAACACTAAAATAAAATAAATTTGGTAGGGGGAGAGTGCACGCTGCAATCCAACAGCCGCTGGGCGCGCTCGACTGACCACGTTACCCCTCTCTCACAGAAGACTACCTTGAAATGTACTGCATTTCCCACTTTATACTATTTCCCTAATGTACGTATGTGTTTCGGTAGTGAGTGAGATGTGCCAGAGCCCGTTCCCATCCTATCCTATTCTATCACTCCCTATTTTCCCAACCCTTTCTCCAAATCCATTCCTATAGATATAGGTCCTATAGATATATCCAAAGGTAGGCAGGGCATACGGGGGTGTGCCAACGTTTGTCATTTTGGACTGTTGTTGGTATGTATCGTGGATTTCTATGGGCGACAGTATCCACTTACCATTAGATGGACTGTATGCTCGTCTGCCGCCTTCATCCATAAAAACAAACCTTTCTGTTTCTGTAGCCTTTCTGACTTAGATCTATCTGTATGTATGTGTATGTATGTATGCATGTGTATGTGTCTGCATGTATCTATGAATGTATATGCAGACATTATTTGTTTATCGACCATCGACCTCTATTTCGTCTGTAAACTTCTCCTTACCATCCAAAGGTTGCCTGGAAGAAATCGCTATAGCGGTAACGCCGCGTTGTACTTCTAATTACTTGTACCTACTTTGTATTTGTCTGTGTTTTGGTGTACAATATTTATCAAAATTAAACTTGTTTATCTTTCAAACGAGAATAAAATCTCTCTAAAACTATTATAATTAGACTATGTAATTAGAGGTGCAATATATTCATTAAAATTAATAAAATGTAATCGTACATCGATCTTAAATATTTCTACGCCAGAAATGGCACCTAACTAGATTTTTTTTTTTAAAAATCAATGAGATTTTTTAAAATCTTTACATATGAACCTATGGTCAGCAAATAAATTTCATTTCATTTCCAGAAGTGATGTCCTAAAAAGCTTGATCTAAGTCAGGAATATATTTTAATTTTATGCGTGAGGACGTCAGCTCGAATTTAGAATTTGGCTCATTACTTTTTTTCTCTTGATACTTGTCACTTAATGGTAGCTCGTGGTGATAACTGACAGGTGTTAGTTGTCACCCGACGGACGCCATATTAACGCGTAATGAAGCGCGCCATTACGACACGTTCGTTCCTTTGCCAATAGACGGCGCTGCTTTTAGCTTATAATTTTAGCATTTTATAGAGTGTTGTCGATGCGAATTCCCCTAATTTCTCCCCGATTTATCGTAATAGGGCAATTATTTTTTTTAACGCGTTACAGGTATCTACCATGAGCATGTCCTCACGTTTTGATTTTTTTGACTACTTGTTTCTCGTTGAAGCTAGGACCCTTAAAAAAAAACTGGCCCGTAAAACGCTGCAGAAAAGAAGGCCCTGTGAGCAAATTGAACAACTCTTATTTTAAAAAGCGAAACATACCGACATGGAGATACTATAAAAAAAAATGGATCCATATTTGGACGAGCAAGTACGAAACCTCAATTATCTCGAATTATTATAGGTATTATCAGATCGAAGTGCAACTGTCCCTTTCTCTCAAAGAAGCATCCGCTCATTCTCCCCTCTTAAAAGAACATGAGATAGAAGACGCTTATTGTTCGACCGCTTTTAGCAGTTGAATAAACCATTTCTGTCAAGGTCCAACCTTTATTTTCGCACCTAAAACTACTAATATAATTAGCACTGAGCCCGCGCTGTGAATTATGGTCCGAAATCTCCTTGTAACTTACTAAAGGAGGTCTGTAGTTAGCAGTGGGACGTTGTGGACTGATATAGAATGAAACTAAATACATTCATATATCACTACAGAATGTATACAAAAAATCATCTCGGCAGTAGTTATAATTATAATATAGTACAATAAAATCAACGAGACATGAGCTGTGCGTTTGTGTGAGTGCACACCGATATTTGTACAGTGCGAACCATTTCGACAATCGTATTGGACAACTCGACACCCACTCACACAGATGTAAAGCTCATGTCTCGTTGATTTCACTGCACGAAGAGAGTACAAGCTGCGGCAACAAATAGGTTCTTACCTCGCTTCACTTACTTAGGAAAAGAGCTGGTATCTATCGGGGCCTGATGCCAGTTGAATGTTTTTTTTATAGGAAGAAGGCGATAAACGAGGATACAGTCCACTTGATGGTATGTGGGTACTGTCTCCCGTTGGCGTTGGCCAACAAACGTTGGCACCTGGATGCGGTGCTCACGTTTGGAGTTATAGGAATAGATTCGAAGAAAGGGTTGGGAAAATGGGAAAGGATAAAGTGGGAAATGCAATACATTTCAAAGTAGTCTTCTGTGAGAGAAGGGTAACGATGTCAGTAGAATGCGTCCAGCAACTGTTGGCTTGAAGCGTGGACCCTTCCGCTGTTTAATTTTTATGTCTATTATGAATTGATTGTATTTAAATAACGCTTTTTAATTATATGTATATAATAAATATATAAATAAATAAAGTGAACATCACAATGGAATCAGACTGTGGCCCTTTTAAGAGTTAAACATTTATTTTCTTAAATATCGTTGGTGATAAAATGTGTTTATTGAAGTGGCGGGATTAATAAGTGAAATTAACCTATAGCATAGCATACCACGTGGTGTCGGGCGGCTATAGCATACCACCATCCCATCTCTTCGCGTGGGTGTAAAAAAAGGGATAACAAAGACGCTACCTCAAGCGCTGAGGAACTACACCGATTAAAAGAGTCGTCTTACCAACCAGCTTGGCCAGAAGCGGCGTTTTAACGCCTCATGCACATGTCTTGTAGTGGATTCTGTAATGGCTGATTGCAATAATATAGGTAAGTAGGTCCAAAGTAAGTAAGTATAATAATGTGAGATATCGATTACTTACAAACATTAGTATTGGTGAGCACATCGCAAGCTTGTGGTATGTCGCCCGGCGTTGCGTACTGAACCAAATATGCAAAGGTCTCTGTTATACCGAACCAGTAAAACGTGGCCACGTCTAGGGGCTCACTGGACAGAATGGTAGTGCACGTGCTGGGGGAAAGAGATTATATTGTGAATGTATCCAGTAACGTTAACATTTGAAAACTATAATACCTAGAAAAATACAGGCACAACACAAAAAGAACGGTTACTCCAATTTATTCAAGCACCGCAAGGTCCTGGACGTGTTTTAAAAAAATAAATTATCAGACTTTAAATAAGCTATGCTTTTTAAATAATAATGAAACGGAAAATAAGCATCTTTTTAAAAAAAGAACGCTACACCTGGACACTTGCGAAACCTAAGCACAATAACGTATATGGGACGAGATCATGGAAATACACCCTACTCCATCCCTACCTAGTACCATTTAAAAAGTTATCCAAATTCCAAAATGGAAATCATTTACAGGCAAGGTCCTGTAACTTTGAGACTGTCTGTCGTGCAGTGTGAGGGCGAGCGTTATCATGGAGAAACAGTGGACTAGAGCGATTGACCAGACTCGGTTGTTTGATAGCGAGCTTCTCCATCATCGTTTGCAGTTCTTCACAGTGTACATCTGCATTAATTATTGTGGCAGATCTCAAGAAGCTGTGTTGGATAACACCGGCACAGGACCACCATACAATCACCATGAGCTTCTTTTGACTCAGTTTACGTTTATGATTATCATACAGGGTCCACTTCTCATCACAAGTGACAATACAGATTCAGAATCCCTTCATTTTGTGCCGGTGCTGAACCGTTTAAGCTGCTGTTTGCAGCTGACTTTCATTAAGCTCATACGGTACCCACTTGTCGATTTTCTTCACTTTCCAGATTTGACGCAAATGAATCAACTCAGACGTAGTTTGAGATGAATCCACTTAAACAATTGCTATATACTATTTGTCATTATCGACTTTGGTCTCCGGTTGTCCACGGGGCTTGTTCTTGAGATCGAAATTTCCAGAACGGAAATGATCAAACCAGAAACGCACCGTGCGTTCGTGTGCGGTGTTTGGTCCGTACACATTGTTGATATTGCGTGCCGTCTGTATTGTGTTGCTGGCACGACGGACCTAATATTCGAAAAGTTGTGACTCTTAAAAGGCCACAAGGCCACAAGAATTTAGACCTACACGATGTTGAGGCAATCAAGGTTTTTTAGCCGGTAGGAGTCCGGCACTACCTGGTACCACCTAGACCAGCCTAGCTAGACTAGATGGTACCAGGTGATCATGCAGGGTTTTCCTTGATTGTTTTTCCTAACATAAAAAAATAAAATCGAAATTAAGGCGTTTTTTTTTACTGTTTCATCGTCGCAAACAAAACGATATCTAAGCAGAAAATTGTTTGTTGGAAAAACAAAAAATAAATGATTTTGAAAAAGAATGCCATAGCTTTAAATTTAAATTAATTTGAATTTGGAATTCCAAGATAAACACAAAATAACTAAGTTCAAAGTGGCCACTATGAACAAACGGCAATTTCATAGGTAAGGCCCTAATAATCAAAAACTAGTACACAAAATGAATAGTAATTAATTCTGCTCACTTGAACAATTCGGAGACTTGTGCAGGCCCGTTGCTCTGCCCAAGTAACTGCTCAAGCTGCACTATAGCGGACTCTATACTAGACACGCACGCCTCGCTTCCCTGACTGCGGAGGGCTTCGTTTATCACCTCTAGGTACTCTGAAACATCGCATTTTAGATATTGATATAAAAATTTCTAAATGAATCTTATTTATTTTATTGTACACACAAAACGATATAGCTAGACTATACATGACTAGATGAAAGGAGATGTATAAAACGTAAGGTTAACCATGTGGAGATCTCTTCTAGCAAGCCCATGAAATAGAGACATTTGGTAGGACAGGCGTGCGTAGTGCATATCTATATAAATAAAAAATAAATGCTATTCGTTGGTAAGCGCATCTCTTGAGAACGGCTGGACCGATTTAGCTAATTTTTTTTAAAAATGTACATAATAGTCCGAATGAGGTTGTTAAGGAAAGAAAGATTTTTCTATGAACTCAAGACCATAACTCACAATTCGAACGATGGATATGCGTAATTATTGTTTTGTTTTGTTCGTTATGGTCCTGGAAAAGATTTCAAAAAAAAAAAATATTTATTGAAATTTGAAACTATGGAATTTTTTTTATTGAAATTTGGACAGGACTACGTCTGTCGGGTCAGCTAGTATTTAAATTGAAATAATAATGCATACATGTAATAATATACACTTACTATTAATATTAAAAATAAAGTCTTATAAAGAAATGACCGATATATAAATCTATACGATATATATACGAGTACGACATGGGTTCATGGCCGTCTGTTATTGGATAGCTTTGTAATAGCACCATGGGTGTTGTTGAAGGCAACTAGGGATAATGAAGTCGATACCACAAGCCCCGAGGCATTACACCACCTCTGAAAGAGCGGACTCGCCAACCCGCTTGGCAAGTGTGGCGTTTTGAGGACATACATCCTTCATGATCAGTTACACAATCAGATTAAATGTATAACAATCAGATCAAGAGTCAAATGGGAGTGGCTGATATTTTTCGGAAGATCGCTAAAGTGAAAATGAGCAAATAGAACACGTGAGTTGGAGAATGGCTATCGAAATGACGAATGTGAATCGTCCGGAAAAGTGTAGGCAGACCACCAGCCCATTGTTGCGACGATATCGTTAGTGCAGTAGGAATATAATGGATTCAGGAAGCGACGAAAGGCAATGTGTCTGACCGGGTGGACGGTCGACATGACGAGGTTCACCAATAATGGATGTGAATAGTGAAAGACTGGGTGGGGTGCTGCGAAAGCGGCCTATGTCTAGCAGTGAAGAGATACAGGCTGATGGTGTAGAAAATGTCTTTATTTATAGGAAGTGGCAGACTAAGATGCGACCCACATGGGGTCAATGGCTATCGAACATTATTTATTGAAGATTATTGAAAAACCGAACATTGGAGGGAATTTAGAGGACATTTCTACTTACCAGGGAAGTCTTCCTGTGCATGTAATGGCCCACTGTCAGAGAAGGCCGCGTCCACGATGTGGGGGTAAGCGAGACGCATCCAGGTCGCCATGCTGCCCGCGTAGGAGCACCCCACCAGGCCCACCTTCCCGTTCCTGGAATCATGGACAACAGATTTTTAAATGGACGTTAGGAGAGGTATGTTGAAATGGAAGTTGGAATTTTTTAGGTTAATTTGGCGCTAGAGCAGTTATTTTCAATTGTCTATACATATTTATAATAAAAAATCATAACAAATTCGTGTCTTTGTTACGTTGTAGTGTAAAGTACGAATGATAAAGAATCCAAAAAAAGACATTTTTTGGATTTTTTTTTGCTGTCTGTCTGTCTTCACACGCATTATGCAAAAACCACTGGACGGATATAAATGAAACTTGGCTTGGTTATAACTTTTGTGTCGAGTTGACGTTTAGAGTACTTTATATTCAGATCAATTACAATGTTCCCACGGGATATTGTTTAGAATCTAAACAATATCCCGTGGTGGTGAAGGATCTAAACTTTAGATCCTTCACCACCTTGAAAAGCTTACAATTAAAAGGACCGAATAGTGGGAGATGCGCGCTGTACTTGCGTAGGTTGTTTCCGGTACTCACTTTTTTCACTCTCTACAAATTTCTTTCAACTCACTCCATTGAACATTAAATTGAAAAGGGAGAACCCTTTTGTGGGGTGTATACGACACAACAGAGGTTCGTCGCTGGACAATTCTAATAGCCGTCTCTTTCGATGACAGGAGTGCGCGAATTCTAGCACCCGTGCGAAGTTCGCCTCCGGTGCTACCAAGTCCGCACAATAAACCGGCCCCGCTTCCGCCCGCGCTACGTTATTCAACATTCTACGTCGCTATTGCTCTGGCAGCTCACAATGCCATAGCACGTGGTCCCTGTACTGATCAGCAGCTTCACAAATTCAAATTCCCGTAGCGCTAAGTCCCAATTCCCCGAGACGACTCCGAAAGCAGCCGAGTCAAGCAAGCAATTGAGACATCTGGTAATCGGGCTTTACCCAGGTCTTCATCAATCTGACCCTGATGTGCGGGAAGAACCCGAAGAGATCCCCAACTCTGACATCTTTATGCCAGCTAAAGCCACAAATTATTTATATCCGCATATATTGCTGAATTTGCCCTGCGCCTATCTTTATTAAGAAGTGCAGGACGCAGCTCCTGACACTTACCGACGCGGATAACCTCTAGATGGGCCGGGAAGACCCCTGTAAGTACAGGAAGTGCGATGGTACTTGTTGTTCTGCAGTAGAACACTAGCATTACCAACTCTTCGCAGCCTGGCCACTTGCACTCCAATGTTATGTTTGTAATTTTCTTCAGCGGGGTATAGAGTTAGTACAGGCCCCTGGTTAAGTGGTTTTGCTCTCTTCCCCTTGGCACCAAGCTTCAGCACCTATGCGTAGTTATTTGTTCCTGGCGGTAGTGGCTATGCTTCCCGCGCCTTCACATGCTCCAGTTCAAGTGTCGCACATCTAAGTTGAGTCATAGCAAGTTCTGTTTCGGCTTATCCCAGACGCAGCTCAATCGCAGTGACCACTGCTAGTATGTCATGATCTCTGCCAGCAATGGATGTGATTGATTTTTGAATATGAGATGGTGACAGTTTCCAATATGCTAGCTATCGCTTCGTGCACCTTCTCAATCAGTTCCACTTTACTAGCAGTGTATAAAATTGTATTCGGCCACGGGCATGCTGATGACGGCAGAAGGTAAGTCTGCAACATGCTGCCCAGGAGAGGTGGCAGTGGTCAATTCGGAAATCGGTTGATCCCACGGGAATCAAGTTAAACACATATACTGTAACGTCTACGCACACATCTCTACTGGTCATTTTTCCAAATGCTAATTCCTAAATCAAGTAAAGATCAAGCGTTTCTATATTAATTACAAACGCAGCGTTTCCATCCCATCGCTTGTGTCATCTGCCTCTTAGTACTTAAATAAAATAGGTACTTTATACAAATCGCGAGTACTTCCCAGTACCAAATAGTAATACCAATTAAAATAATTATATTAGTAAATTAACCGCAATTGTACAAAGCAGCTGCTCACTAAATTTATACAAAGGTAAGTTCTTTGAATCGTCGACAGATGCAGTGTGACTCAGAACTAACTAAAATAATACAAAACGGTATACAATACATACTTCAACCGAGCGATTGTGTAATTTACATACCTATTTTGGTGATTTACAAATAATGTATTGGTGATTGTATTGAAGAGAGCAATTCGACAAAAACTAAAGATCAGCAAGCTTAAATGGCAAGCCATATATACCACAGGACTGATAACCGATGCGGGAGACGAGTCCTCGATCACGTACCGGGAAAGGAAGCGTAGGATGACGCCACATGGACTGACGACTTAAAGTAAGGCACCGGTAGTGGTTGGATGAGAGGAACTGAAGACCGTATCTGGTGGCGGTACGCGGGAGAGGGTTACATCCTGCAGCGGAGAGAGACCGGCTGATGGTACGGATCACCATCAGGTCAGTCTATCAGGTCATCAGGTCAGTACAGTCCAATTCCAAAAGTATTAGATTAGTTACCTATATCTTCCGCCCTCGAAGTCGTCACTTTTCACGTATTCAATGAACTGGGCCAGGTCTGCTAGCGCCTGATCCAGCGTCAGGTAGCGAAGTTCTGACGCGCTTGTATCTCTGCAATAGAATAGTAATAGCTTAAGTATTGTGAGGTGTCAGCTGTGTTTAGAATAGCATCACCCTATCTGTTGCCGTGAGTGTCGCCTCGTGGGTTAACAGAGCCCCTACCACAATACCCTACTATTTTATACTATATATACTATTTATATATTACTATATATACTTACTTATTATTTCATGCTACTTACTTATAACGACTTTATTAAGTAGTAAGTCAAACTCGTGGTTAGACTATGGGAATCGCACCAAAAGGATTTGGAGTTCCGCATTATTCAATCAATCTAACTACGCCAACTTGACTAATTTTAGTTCTCCTTATGAAGAATTGCACCAAAAGGACTCGTATGTAATCGTTGTTCGATTGATTGACCTACACGATCTTACCACGCGGTCGGTAAGCAATAAATTACTTAAGAAAAATAAAAAAACGATTTATTGACTCGTGAAGGATTTGAACCTCCGCCCTCCGATGGTCAAGCATAAGTTTATATCGGCGCTCTAACCTACTGAGCTAAGGAGTCTCATATTAAAAAATGCGAAATTTTCTATCATATTCCAAGATATGACGTCACCATTACTCATTTGCGTCACTTATCGGAACGAAGGACTTTTTATGTATTCACGGAATTCAACTCTGTTCGTGTAGTTTTTAGGTGGACATTGGCAAGTTCGTTGTGATGAATCATTATTTTTGTGGGCGTATTAAAAGAATGCAAGGTACATATATAGTAAAGTGATTATATAATATATAATGTGGCTCTTGTTGGCGCTAATGGCGGTTTGTTTGCAAGAAACAATCACCTGTTTTTTTTTTGGTTAAACATCACATGATTTTTTTAAAAAGATAGACGTTTAAGAGATGCTCTCATAAGACAAAATGATGAGTTTACTCATTGATTAGAATTGCAATTTATAGAAAAGTACCCATATCTTTGGAATTTGAATATGTATTAATAAATAAAGTATCAAATTATGTTAAATAACTTCCTATAATTAAATTTAAACATCGCATCATTTAAAACGATGGCTTACTGGACAGGATTATTATAATCTGATTGAGTTATATATATATATATATATATATAGTTATCTTATATCCGCATTTCCTCGCTAAGGAGGTGTCGCTAAGGACCGCGAACCATTTGTCATTCTGAACTGATGTTGGCATGTATCGCGGATATCTTTGGGGACAGTATCCACTTACCATCAGGTGGACTGTATGCTCGTCTGCCGCCTTCGTCCATAAAAAAATAAAAAAAAAAAATTTCGAACAAAAGTAGCTGAGTAGGGTCACCAGCTGAGTAACATAAAGAAATTTTTGGACAAACCTTTGGTGCGCTTAACTAGTTGAAATGAAATTTGGCAGAACAATTGTCTGATCTAGGTTACGTTTGAACATGAGCCAAATCGGTTCAGTGGTTACAAAATTACGACGCGAAGTAAACCTTTGATGAATTAAATAAACAATTAACTCGGATAAGATTTGAATACGGCTCTGTAACTTATGTCACGAGTTATTATATAACGAACGAAATCTATCTTCCTCGGCAAATTTGTAAAATTCGCTTTCCGTGTGTTTTTTTTTTAAATTAGAACCACCATAAATGGATATTTCTTACAATCAAACGTTTAAATCATGGGTTCCAAACCTGGGGGTAATTACCCCCGCGGGGGTAAAACAGCTATTGTGCGGGGGTAATAAAGCTGGTAATAGATAAGAAATTAGATTAGACCAATAAGATCGAATCTAGCTCGCCCGCGCGTTTCATGCCTAACTGTATAATTAAATGACCTACAAGTCGGAGCAGCGCATGATAAAAACGAGAATTGTAGTGTGGATACGTAATATACGGAAGTAACTAGTCAAAGAAAGCTCCGTTTGCTACCACTTATAGATGTGAGAGTGGTTACTCAACTTTAGTGACATTAAAAACAAAGGCCAGAAATCGTCTCAATGTGGAACATGACTTGAGATGCGCTTTAACTGAAACATTAAAAAACGTGCGAATACGAAACGATACCAACCTCCACACTGAAAATCATTAATGTGATTTGTAAGAACGTATATTTTTGTGTAATTTATTATGATTAAAAAGTCTATTTGTATTTACATGTACTGTATTCATTGATAACATTTTCCTTTAATCAGTTATAATTTATAACTTTATAATCATAAACTAATTATAATTAATAATAATATAATATAATACTAATTTATACTAATTTATAATCAATATCAGTTATAATTTAATCAGTTTCCCTGATAGGTCATAGGTGTAACAAGATTGAAAAGGTTAGCAACCGCTGGTCTAGATGAAGGACAGTTCTTTCCATGTCAACAATAGTTATTGTCAAAATCAGACGAAGCCAGGGGTAAAGTTGAGTGTAGTCATCTATAGAAATAAAATAGATATAGAACGCCATTTATCCCATCAAAGGTTGCCTATCCGACGCATCGGAAAACCAGTTTGCGATACATATGGTAGGCGTACCGCTTTTTAGGGTTCAGTGTGAAGTTCTTTCTTTAGGGACCAGCTGTTTCTAATAATAAATCATTATTGATTTATTGGTCGTGCGGTGTCGTATAGCTTTAAGATGACATCACCCATCTCTTTCCATGGGTGTTGTTAAAGGCGACTAGAGGATAAGAAGCCCCGAGGTACTGCACTATCTCTAAAAGAGAAGCGTCTACAACCCGCTTAGACGGCGTGAAGGTTTAAAGTTGATACATCCCTCGTGTGTCAGACACGAGGTCCGTGTTCAGCAGTGGTAGATGAGAGGACTGGTTAACATACTAACGTAGCAACAACATGACTCAATGACCCTCAACGCGTGTCATCGCGACCCCCAGTGCACTGGTCCAATGGACAATTAACCTTTACACGCTCGAGTTAATCTTTTATGTATACTAAAGGTTCGTACCGGTTTTGTCTGCTTCAATCTAATTTTATCTGAAGTTATCAGGTAAAGGTAGGTTATAGATAGTTCATTAACAGTTTTTCTCAACTGATTTTGCTGTTTAGTCGAAATGGTCGAATTGATTCCCGTGGGAACTATATAGGTACTGGATCTGGATAAAAAATACCCTAAATGTTAATCCGGGATATGAGCTATGATTATGTCAATATTAATTAAAATTTGTTTAGTAGTTTTTGCTTGATACGCGTTCAGACAGACAGACGGACAGAGAGACAGACAGACAGACAAAAAGTCCAAAAAATATTGTTTTGGGCTGTATATCATTCGTAGTTTATCTTTATATTTTTATCATTTTTATCTACAGACGTTTCATGAAAGATAGACATTACAGACATAAAATATTTCATGTACAGGCAGCTTTGTTACGATTTTATTATATATAGCTGACCCGACAGACGTTGTTCTGTCCAAATTTCAATAAATTTCAATAAATGTTTTTTTTCCCCTGAAACCTTTTTCAGGATCATAACGAACAAAACAAAAAAAAGAATTACGCATATCCATCGTTCGAATCGTGAGTTATGGTCTTGAGTTCATACAAAAATCCCATAGAAAAAAGCACTTTTAGTTTTTCCCGAATTTTCCGGGGAAAATTTTCCAATTTTTCTTTCCCTAAAAACCTATTCGGACTATAATGAACATTTAAAAAAAAAAATAGCTAAATCGGTCCAGCCGTTCTCAAGTGGTTCGCTTACCAACGATCGGCATTTAATTTTTATTTGTACGAGTATAGATAAAGAACAGAATAGTATACTGCAATATTGAGACAGGAGACCCAATGAAAACGCGATATCTAGAATTGATCCCAAAATCGAAGCGACACAATTTTGCGACAACTGTTATATATTCCCCTTACTAATTACCTTTTTAAATAAATCCACAATATTCTGCAATTACTACACGCTAAAATAATCCTAAAACCCAACAGCATAGAGTCAAATATAACTGCAAGTTGTGTGTGTGATTCTGATTAAAGTTGTTTTTATATAATCACCAAATTATCGCACAATTAGTGCAAGCTAAAATAGCTTCAAAAATTAAGTAAATAGAGTTGAAGACAAGTGAGTGATGTAAGTTTGTAATGAAGTTGTTTTTATGCAAGACAAGTATCAGAGTAATATTTCTCGCGAATTAAATTCGGGTTTTCGTGAAAATGGACTGTTTTGTTAATCGACCTTAAGATGTTGAGCTTAAAAGGTATTTTACACAGTACTGTGTTGGCCAGGACTGATACGTCCATCATGCCAACATTTGTCAAAGTGACCTTAGACTTTTAAGAATAAGATTTAATATGGAAGATCTAACATTTAAAGTCGCTCAGTGTGCTATGCACGAAGTTTCTTTGGGGAATATGATCCGAAATCAATCCGAAGAGATTCGCCAAAGAACGAAAGTCCGGACCGACACAGCTCACAGAATTAGCAAGCTGAAGTGGCAATGGGCAAACGATATACGAGTATGCCGCAGGACCGATAACCGATGTGGGAGACGTGTCCTTGAATGGAGATGGCGTACCGGGAAGCGCAGCATGGGACCAGATGGACTGGAAGAAATTTACCGGTAGTGGCTGCAAGAGAAGGGCAGAAGACCATGTGTGGCGGCGATCATTGGGAGAGGTATACAGACACAGTGAAATTGACGAGACTTGAGCTTTGCGTTTGTGTGAGTGCACTCCGATAGTGTACAGTGCGAACCATTTCGACAATCGGATTGGATAATTCCGCACCCAATCGCACAGATGCAAAGCTCATATCTCGTTGCGACAATCGAATTGGACGATTCGGTATCCACTCATACAGATGTAAAGCACATGTCTCGTAGATTTAACTGTATCCGTCCCAAGCACCGCCGCCAAATTCAGCAGTGGAGAGTCACAGGCTGATGGTATGATAGGGTATGAAAATAACGATAAAAAGAAAAAAAAAAATTTAAGTGAAATAAGCCGACGAGCAAGCGGTCCCACGTGATGGTAAGTGTTATCGCCGGCCATGGACACCTGCAACACCAGGCGGTATGCGGGCGCGCCGCCGACCTTGCAAAATCTTATTCACAGCTCTCTTGAAGAACCCCATATCGTAGCTTAATGGAAATACCTCTTATAATAAAATATATTTGGATACGAATTGTGAACGCGACATCTAAGCAATATAGCCGTACGCTAATTCACGTGTGGATCCATAGGTTTATTACTGATAAAAATATCCAAATAGAGAGCCTGAGCTTATATGCCGAGAATAGCTGCCTTCCGACCAAGCTTACGGATGCCGTGTTCTTCCCAGCCTGGTAGCGCTTCTTCTTGACTTTCCACTTGGTTTAAGCGTCCTTCGGTACTAAGCAGCAATGCAGCTTAGAGCAGATACATTCGCGGTATAGAAAAGGCACAGCGTGTGCCAATTCCGGGGTTCCCTGAGGCCGTCTCTCGCATCCACTTATAGGGAAGCGGAGGAAACAATTCAGGGATTTCTTCCTTAATGTGGTTTCGCCTCTGTCCGTTAATACGGACAGGTCCTTGGGGTGACCCTATTGGGTCATTGGTCGTTTATCCTTGATAAGGATTATTTGCGGCTTCGTTGCTAGCTCCCGCCCCTTTTTGGGCGGCGGTGTCTTAAGAGGCCCCGACGTTTGACTCGTCCGCAAGCGTGATTAGGTCGCGTGGGAAGGCCTTGCCATCGGGTGGCCGCGCGTGCAGCGGCGCCAGCTCTCTGATGTGAGCGAGGCGCGATGCATCAGCGCGGGCGAACATAGTTGCGGCAAGGCGGCCGATGGATTCTGTCAGCCTCTTCATGTGTAGGTCCCTCTGGATCGTGGCGTTCCTCACGCAGCGTGAGGCACCGACGATGGTACGCAGGGCAAGGGATTGCTGCGCTTGCAGGGCTTGTCTGTTAGTTTTCTGCACCAGGGCGTACCATGCCGGTGCAGCATACGTGAGGCGAGGTCTCAGGTATGTTTTGTAGACCCCGAGCTTCACATGTAGAGGGAGTCGTGAGGAGAGCACTGGGCGGAGATGGTACCGTGCGACTCTTTGCGAGGCGATCGTCTTCTGTACGTGGGGCTTCATAGTGACGGAGCGGTCGATGGTCACGCCCAGGTATTTCACTGTGGGCGAGTCGTCTTTCTCTCCGTGGAGGCGTAGCAGTGGCGGAAGACGCGATTTACCGGTGATGATGGCCTGCGTTTTCCCAATGTTCACTGAGAGACGCCATTTGGCTAACCACGGCGGGAGGGTATCGAGCGCGCGCTGCATTGTTCGTGCGGCGTGGGCGACTTTGAAAGAGCTGGTATAGTACGCCGCGTCGTCGGCCTACAGGGCTAGTGACATCTCCTCCACCATGGGGATGTCGTCTGTGAACCAGGAATAGCAGGCTGGCGAGAGGCAGCTGCCCTGGGGAACACCGGCCTCCAAAGGATGTTCTGTTGAGATCGCGTCCTCAACCACCACCTGGAAGCGGCGGCTCTAAAAGAAGGAGGCCACCACTCGGATGATGCGACGGGGCGCCGTGGACTTGGAGAGTTTGTACAACAGACCGCTATGCCAGACGCGGTCGAACGCCTTCTCCATGTCGAGGAATACTGCCACTGTGAATACCTTCTTGTAATTCTGGGGTCCAGGAGACCACTCTAATATGTGAGTTTCACAATCGACCGGTGACGGGAGGGGTCGATCGCTAGACTGGTGGGTACGCAAAAAGTGCAGCGATATAAAAGAATCGGTGGAAGTGATTATTTAAAATGTGGGTAATAAAGTATGATATTACCCTACAAAATAAAAGCACCAATGTTATTGGCGCGAACACGAATAATAACGTTGTTTTTTTTTATTAAATAAAATGCTTTGCATATTTTATTGATTGATACGCTGACACACATTACACATTTGTTATTTGTGTGGGTTATAATTTTTACAGCGTAGGTACAGGCCGGTATGTTTATTGGTTTTTTATAAATGAAACATGGGGAAATTAGGAAATGACCTTGAGCGATATGGCTTGACTGTTGTCAGTCTGTTAAGGGAAAATTAAGGATATAAAAACCAGTGACAGGTATATACAGGACAAATAGGTTGACAGTGCAGTTCACTTATTAATATCGCCACTTCATTTAACATAATTCTTAAAAGGTCTAAAGACTGACACCGTTATTTATTTATTATTTCCCATAATTATAATAATAATTAATCTATAATTATTAATTATATAATCATTTTTATATAATTATTATACACGCTACAGATATACACCGTCCCCGCCGGCGGAGATGAGGACATCACCTCGCTACTCCGTGAACACACAGCGGCGTTCAGCCAACACTTTTACCAGGTATTGGCACGTGCATGGGCGCTTCTCGCCGAGTCGCGATCCCGCGGTACCCTCCCACAGCAACGCCCTAAGCCGAGGGCCGTTCCTTCCTTTCCATTCCGTTCTTTTTGTTCCTGGCTGAGCGCCTTCTGAGCTCGCCCTAAACCATACATGTCCGGTGACTTTTGAAAGGTCATCAGGGCCACAAGAAGTTAACAATTCCGAAAAAAAAAATATGGTAACAATAACATTCACTGTTAAGTATACAACAGTTGGAACTTGAGCGACATACGTGAAGCAGAGCCGAGGTGTTCCGAAGCCTATAAGGCCGCGAAATGTGCTAGGGCCATCTAGAAAATAATGACACAGTATTTAGTACAATGTGAATTATCCTTTATAGTAAAGACGTTCCGTTTCGCACAGGACATTTTCGCAATGACATTACTGAGAAAATCGTCTTGAGGTAAGGTTGTTTTCTGAAATTGAGGTGAAATTAACAAAGGGGTTGTTTGTCTACTGTTCCTACTTTATTAAAAAGGTCGCCGGTAGCCGCCAGTGGCAATGGGAAAGGTAGATTTCGATATTGTCCGTAAGTTTCGGATAAAATATTTTTGGACATTTTGGACAAACTACATATTGTTTGTATACCTAGTTGATGCAATATTTTTTTTGGATTTTTTTTCCAACCGTATTGTTTATAAACGTTTTTATGTTTATGATTTTGTAATTTTGAAACTATCAACCTATTTGGAACATTCATGGTATCTTTGTAAACCGAGATATAGACTCAAATCATTTTTATGTCGATTCTTATTCTAATTGGTTTAGAAAGTTTAGTCAAGATTTTTTTAGTCGCCCCTAGTCAATATTTTTTTTATAGAAAAAAGGCGGCAGACGAGCAGATAATCTACCTGGTGGTGAGTAGTTACCGTCGCCCTGCCACATCTACGGCACATGCCAACATCAGTCCAGAATGACAAATGTTGGCACGGCTCCCGGATGCGCTGTCTACCTTTGGACATTTGGGATGGATTAGGACAAAGGGTTGGGAAAATGGAGTAATTTAGAAATGTTGAGAAATATAATCTCTATAATAAGTTTGTACGCAGAATTTCCTAAAAGTTAGTTGTTAGACGATATGTTAATACTAGTCATCGAGTCGATCGACAACTAACGATTACTCAAATTATTAAATTCGATTTTATATAGTCACTAGCGACCCGCCCTAGCTTCGCTTCGGTTTATAAGTTTTTATATGTTGAATTTTTTTTTTTCAATGCTTCAAAATAAAATATATCCTATATTAGACACGGATAATGTAGCTTTCTATTAGTGAAGGAATTTTTGAAATCGATTCCGTAGTTCCAGAGATTACCCCCAACATACCTACAAACACACAATTTTACCTCTTTATTATATTAGTACTAGCTGGCAGGGCAAACTTCGTACCGCATGAGACCAATAGATTTGACAGTTGTTGTCATTTGTTCTCTATATTTTTGTTTAAATTTCGATTCGAGTATTTTCTATTTATTTCAATATATTTCTAGATTAATTTAATTTTATTTTTTTTCCTTAAATTTTTCAGATATTTTAATAGTTATTCTGCTATTTGGGGCGTAGACGAATCCAACAAATCAGAGATCATTAAAATGGGTCCAGCCGTTCTTGAGTTATAAATGGTGTAACTAACCCGACTTTGTTTTATATATATATATATATAGATAGATGATATCATGTAATATCAGTACGATATTACAACTTAATACTTATAGAGTTCTAAGTATTTATTTAATTCTTAAGATACCATCCGCCCACTTCTCTACAAAAAGAAAATCAACGTGTGTTTCTCCACTGTTGTATATTGGCCTCTCCCATTTTATCACACACAGTTTTTTACTCTTCTCATGCATTCACTACAGCCCCTACTTTTCAAGTGGTCAGTCCACGTGGCCGCTGGGCGTCCCACGCCACGTTTCCTGGTACTTGGTCTCCTTTCGAGAACACGTCTTCCTCATCGGTGAACGGTCCTGCTACAGACATGGTCTACTCGCTGCCGTAAGTAACGTAAGTTACGGAATTTGTCCAGCAAAGAATCTGGAAGCATAGTTTAGAATTTGATGTAGCTACCGTCAGAGATCGCGTTTAGGTGCCACACGTCATAATAATCTCCCGATGAAAGCCAACCAACTACCACTAGTCTAATAATAGCCTGGCTGGTGTAGATAATGGTCGCTGTGGTCGCACGCTACTCTGATGCACTCTCTGGCACCCATCCAACCGAAATCCAACCATTGAACGTCGATACAGAGCTTCTGTGTTCTATATGAAGTTGTTTGAATAAGCTTCGGATTAAAATTCAACACAGTAAGAATATTGGTGCAGAAATAGCGAAATTTTTCTTCCGATTAACGCTTACCACAAGGGTTTATAGACCACAAAAACTAAATACAAAATATTTTTTTAATTACAATTACACAATTACATTTGAATATGCACTAGTGATGTGATAAATAGTTACTCGATTAATTGTAATTGTCATTTGTTTAATCTGTTTAATTGCAATTATGTGTCGTCCAATTATCTCATTTATATCATATCAAATAAAGTTTTGTAAAAGGCGACTAAGGTCGCCTAAGGTTTTTTAGCATAAGACAACAAGGAAGCTACCACAACCCCTGAGGATCTACCTACACAACCTCCAAGAGCGGATTCGCCCACTCACTCCTTTAACGCCATATATCCGTCATGCATAGACAATATGTATGACAGGGTACGTATCCAACAGTGGATATAATAAAAGGGCTGGTGACTGATCATATCCTTACACTTATTGTATATTATTATATGTATTATCTTCTATTACTATGGATAGTTTGATAATACTACTAATGTATGTATCCACGTACTTACTTATCTATTAATTTAACGCTTCCTATCAAACATTACAGCGAACAACGTAATACAGTTAGGTACGGGTCGCACGTTCGAGCTAGTGGGCCGTGATAGCGCATGCAAACGAGCTAATTACTGCACAAATAGATGATAGCTAGACGGTCGGTACGTACAGCGCCTGTGTCGGGATATCGAAGAGACACTTACACCGACGCCATCATTATTTTCAAATTATCGGACTTTCTTTTTCGGTAATTTGTAACCAAGAAAATGTAGCTATTTGGTTGCAGTTTTATGTGTAGATATTGTTTAGATATAATTTTTATTTGTTTTAATCTTTCATATTCGGTGTTAATCGGATAAAACTTACAAACCGAATATTTATCTCAAAATTATAAATTTGGTTTAACATCGAATTTTGGTTTTAAAATTCTGGCAAGTTTCAGCTTCGACTTTTCTTTTCTGTAATTTGTTCTGTAAACACGGGCGGTTGACATTATGAGAATGCAGTCAGACAATGCCTGATGGATATTAAGAATGAGTGGACTGTATATGAAAGAGTTTAAATAGGAAAAATGCAGTTAGTTTGTAAATGTAGTGTGTGTTATGATGTGCGCCACCCGCGCGCGGTTTCCTCAAGAAACTGAGCAGACCCGGGAGCGGTGAGTTCGTAAGGCCGTGGACAGAAACCACGACCTCGCGGTTTCTCGTAACCAGTAACACGATCGGCGGAGGCGAGAGCGTGTCATCGACTTACTACACACTTTTAACGTGGGGTCGTACAGTTAGAAGCGTGATTTTGTTTTTATAGACAAGTGGGCGGGCGAGCAAGCGGTCTCACGTGATGGTAAGTGTTACCGCCGCCCATGGACACCTGCAACACCAGGGGGCATGCGGGCTCGTCGCCGACCTTGTAAAATCCTTTTCACAGCTCTCTTGAAGAACCCCATATCGTAGCTTAATGGAAAGGCCTCTTGAGGCAGTTCAATCCACAGCCTACGGGTTCGCGGTATAAAATATTTTTTGGACCGAACAGTAATGTTTGCGATGAGCTTAATAAGCGGAAGAAAATAATAATACATGAGAATGCGCGACTTGGTGCAAACGTTGACTTTTGCGAAAACCAGGAAAATGCAATGTCTTGGTCTGACATACTACATTAAAAAATTTCGGCTTCAGAAAATGCTAAAACAGTTTCTCTCAGCTTTCTCTAAAGCAATTCGAAGTTGAAATAAAGAAAATAATTAAGAAGTATCTTTGGACGGATACAGTGTTTTACCGAAATTTAATTCTTATTTTCATTATTTCTTTTTACAATAATTTTCTTTTTACAATAACAAGAACGCCACGTTCAATGGTCCACTCTATGATTCTCTGTGTCAGAAATCCAGAGACATTTACAAAGGCGAACACACCATCGATAGCTGAATAAACATTTGCCTTTGCGTTGTTACGTAAAAAATAAAATAAATTAAATTAATTTCCGACCGGGAATTGAACTAGGGACCTTTAACACTAGGGGCACTACCAACTGGGCTAATGGGTCGTCAATTCAATCACCTGAACATACATTATACTTGAAAATTTGATCCGAGATTGACGACATTGATATTGTCAATCTGGGATCAAATTATCGGTTTTTGAGCGAAATTTCTGTCTCGGTGTGATAGGTAAACCGCAGCCGGTGCCCCAGTGATTGTACAAAGTAATGTGCGCTGTAACTAACTATAGTGGGTTCGATTCCGTTTCTGGCGCGCCGCCACAGACATCAATATTCTAATTATTGCGAATAAATTTAACTGTGCGGCTATTTTGATAGTTTGTTGAAATTATTTCGGTACTGGCTTTGACTGTGAGTTTTTTTCAATAATAGTTTTATATAGGTGAAAACTGCTCAAGGTATTACACCAGACTCATTCAAAGGCTTTATAGGCTTTATAGCATTCAAGAGCTACCCTTATTGGAAAGAGTTACGATTTCATTGGTTAAAATCGGGTTCCCGGTGCGTGTGAAGTAGGTACTTAAATAATTTTGTGAGTATTGTGTAATTCAATAACTGTATCTAGTTTTGTGTGAATTATATTAATTATATGTGAAGTTAAGTTTTTTTTTTTTGATTATTATAAACACTGTCTACAGTGCGTTTTGTGGTTTAATAGTGATGGTCTAACAAACTTCAGAATGATTTTTGTGCGTAATATTTGTGATAATTAAATAAAAGCTTAGGCCTGCGTTTTTCGTGTGCTTCCAAGGAATCCTCTTCTGTCCTCAGTAAACCTTCTACTATATTGAGCGACTCCTGACTTACTTTGACGGGATTGGACAGTGATAGGATGCGATTTAGACCTTGAAATTATTTATTACGAAGCAAACTTGACTCTGGCAGAATGCGCTAATTGCACCACTGCCATATATGTAAAAAAAGGTATTGATTCATATGAAAAGATATTTTTCTTCATCCGCACTTGACACAGGGTCGAAAAGACACTATACTGCGAACCCGAAAGATGTGGAATGAACTGCCAGCTGAAGTATTTCCTGAGAGAACTTTGAACAGGATTCTGCGCGGTCGGCAACGCACCCACAAGCCCCCTGATGTTGTAGGTGTCCATGGGTGTCAGTGACCACTTACCATCATGTGTCACGCACGCTCGTCTGCCGTCTAATCTATAAAAAAATCTTGTATTAAGTGTTGTATTCGTATCGTACAATTGTTTCAATAATAAATCTAATGGCTTCATGTGTTTTTCAATTCTTTACAGATTATTCTTGGCAATGTAGTACAAAATTCAGAAAAAGGCTTGTATTTAAATGAACAACGAAAAAATACTCAATGAGCAGCAAATCATGATCAACAAAAGTAAGTATTTTTTTAATAACTGAAGCAAATAATTTAAAACCCATCCCGCCAAATCGACGGAGTCTTGCTTCACGGACTCCTATTTATTTTTATGGACGAAGGTGGCAGACGAGCATACAGTCCACCTGATGGTAAGTGGATACTGTCGCTCGTGAACATCCGCGATACATGCCAACATTAGTACAAAATGACAAACGTTGGCACGACCCCGGATGCGCTGCCTACTTTGGAGATATAGGAATGGATTTGGAAAAAGGGTTGGGAGAATGGTGAGGGATAGGATGGGAATGGGCTCTGGCACATCTCACTCACTACTGAAACACGTACGTACATTAGGGAGATAAGATAAAGTGGGAAATGCAGTACATTTCAAGGTAGTCTTCTGTTAGAGAGGGGTAACATGGCCAGTCGAGCGCGCCCAGCGGCTGTTGGATTGCGGCGTGCACTCTCAGATATTGTCACCCGAGAGTCTAAACATAATCCATCTCTTTGCTGCTCATTTAGTATTATTGCTGCTCATTCGGTATTATTGCTGCTCATTCAATATTATTGCTGCTCCTTTAAGTAATTATTTCTATTAAAAACACTTACTCGCTCGGTCTAGTTCTTCCATAATATCGGTGTTCTGTATAAAAGAGGCCCGCGCCTACTTTCTCAGCGAGCTCATGGGCCAGTCCTCCAGTGACCCAGCCGGGAGATATGGCCCACTCTCCGCCCACGAATATTATGATGTTGTCCCCTTCGAATTCATTGTTGTAGTAATACAACTGAAAAAGATAGATATAATGACTTTAAATCCAGCAAAAGACATTAATCTTAACAAATAAAAAAACTTAAGTGTACTAAGGTTTGTTGTATACTCGTAAAATTGTCGCCTTTATCATATTTGCATATGAGTGTTGCCTATAAGTGAATTCACACTTCAAACTAAACATCACTTAATGAATTGTATATGTTATGGGCAAAATATAATCAGGTATTCTACAGACTTTCTAGACATCATATAGAATGCCAAACTGTCTCAAGCAATGTATGAAATATTACATTTTTCTGTACTTAAATGTTTTCTGTAATATTTTGCCTGGCCATTCTATGTAAAGTGTAGGCATTCTACATCCGGCTGGAGATTAATTAAACTATTAAATAAAAGATAAGATACCAAAATGAAATGAAATATTAATTGGACATGATATTTTTTGCTTTTCAAACTAATCAAAGAATTTCCAATTATTAATGGTGTCCCCGATTGAGCGCAGGATTTAATTTAGAAATAAAATTAAGTCATTATTTTTCCGGCTGTGTGATATGTGAGACCGTCCTGTTGGAACCACAGTTGATCGAGGTCCATATCTTCGAATTGGTGCCAAGGAAACTCCTGTAGCATGTTCCGATACCTCTCTATGCCTACCTAAATATCAATAAATAAAAAAATGGCCCATTGATCCCGCCGAACCAAGCCTGAAAATCATTTAATTCAGTTTTTTGCTCAGACACCCCAAAAAAAATACTGCGATGGGATAATGGCTCTGCCAGAAAAATAACGAAATTTAATCAAATTAAATCCACAATATTCCGTTCAATTATTAATATTTATGTAATACAAAAAAAAGTCTTTATTATTTTCACTATAAACAGGCCGCGAACTTATCCGACTACCCAATATATTTCTATATTGTATTACCAGGATTAACTTCGTTTGTGAAATATTAAAATCCCCAGGGAAGGAAGTACAGGAAAAACTTCATTGTCTGTTTTTAAATTCCTTGTTAAAATATTAGGGGTTGGTGATAAAAAATAAACCCTTGGGTTTCCGGTGTCTATTCACACGTAACGGCTTTTGTTTTCAACCCTTAAACCCCTTTAAACCCTTCAGTACAGTGTTAAGGGCGGTTCTGCCCAGGGGCAGATCAAGGGGGATGTAATGTGTAGGAATGTCAACTTTAACAATCAGTTTCATCGGGATTCTGTGAAAAAAAAACGTTAAAATATATATATATATTATAATATGTATGTTGTATATTATTTAGGTATATGCGTTTATATGTATTGTATATGTATGTAAATATATTTTTATGTATTTTGTTAATATTAGTGTACTATTAAATTATTATACATTTGTACAATATTTTCTGTACGCACTATTGCCTTTCTGTCTTGACCTATAAGTCACTTTCCCAGGTCTGCTGGAAGAAATTCCCGTAGGAGATAGATTGCCTTTTGTAAATCTTTTTTTTTTATTTATTTCATGTTATGTGTGTACAATAAATAAAATTAATATTTTATATTCTAAATAGTGTTTGAACGCGTATAACAAAGGTATTCGTTTCGATACGGGTTACACCAGCTGTGGTCACGAGTTGACTGAAGAGCCGGGACGGGAGCTACGAGAAGTTTTATCAACTACCCTCATTTGTTCTTCACATTAGGAAAGGTAGCGACACACCACACTAACAATATCCGCGGACGTATTCGACGGTGAATCGAAAGGTTTCAATTTGTTAATCACTGGATTCTACGTCGACGACAGTTTAATATGCATCTTCTCGATTGAAATTTTATATTTTTTAATTTTTGATATTAACAACCTGAATACCTGGGAGAGTGATACGTGGGAAATGAAATGGGGAGAGATAGTGCATAGGTACTCGTACCTAAATGAATAATAAACATTACTTTTATCATACGATTATTATGTACTAATAATATATAACTTACTTAATAAAAATTTTACCATATCAAAAGTGTCAGTGTTAGAAGCGTCAAAGTGGTTTAGCCGCACGTTGACCCACCCCTCGGCAGGGGTGTTGCGGCTGGGAGAAACGGGCGGGGGGGGCTCCAGTGTGTGCAGTGCCAGGCATGATGGCAGGAGCAGGAAGAACCAAGACCCTGAAAGGGATTAACTAGGTGGTAAGTTTAGAGAAAGCCATCGAGGTAAATAGCTATTGGGAGAGTTGTGATGGCCTATTGGTGTTTATCAGGAATAGGCACACGGTATCGATTCAAACGTATCGATACTTTACTCATGAGTACTCATAAGTACTCACTTCAAGTACTCACTACTCGTAGAAGAAAGATCAAAATATCGAAACAAAAGTGAACAGACAAAAGCTGATGGTTTCTTATGGTACTTACTCTTTGATACAAATTAACCAGATATAAACAAAGCTGGGCGCACTCGACTGGCCACGTTATCCCTCCCTTACAGAAGTGAGATATGCCAGAGCCCATTCCCATCCCATCTTAACCCTCCCCATTTTTCCAATTCATACCTTAACCTGCAAGGGTTAGGCAGCGCATCCGGGGGCGTGCTAACGTTTGTCATTCTGGACTGATGTTGGCATGTATCGCGGATGTCTATGGACAGTATCCACTTACCATCAGGTGGACTGTATGCTCGTCTGCCGCCTTTTTTCTATAAAAAAAATTCTACAACATTTTTATTTAACATTTTTGTAAAACGTACTGCCATTGGTGTTTCTTAATTAAGAAACATGTCACTCATTTAAAAATACACATATTTAAATAAAATAATAGACACTCACACATAATAATAGTCGCTATTTAAATTATTAGGTACGCTACTTCACACTGCCACGATAATACTACATTATCATGTATTAATCTTATCGTTAATCTTTTAATTTGTACGTATCTTTTGGGCACATTGAGCTCTTTAATTTTAATATATAACCATTGATTGATACTACTTATGGGGTGTTCCAGTAAAGAAATTGTATTATTGAAGTGTGGTGTAAGCCGTGTGGGCCGCCAATAGAATAGCTTCACTCCATTTCTTCACGTGGGTGTCGTAATCGTTAAAGGCGACTAAGATAAAAACAAAGCCGCTAATACAAGCGCTGAGGAATTACTCAACCTCCAAACGAGTGGACTCGTGTTTGGCCAGCGTGCCGTTTTAAAGCCGTACATCCCTCGTGCACCAAACAATGTGCGCGAGCAAGCCCGTCTCTAGCAGTGGATAACAAAAGGGCTTATAATAGTTCAGGATGAAAAGTATCCTAGGAGTTGAACCAGTACATAGACTAGGTACCATTATTAGTTAGTTTCAATAAAATCTTTTCAGTGGTACTTGGTGGTAATTCAGTGTAATGGCTGTAAGTATAATGATGATTCCCTCAGGAACTTTATAACGGATGGGGATAAAATGTACTCCAAATGTTAACCCAGGTCATAAGCTAAGTTTGATTAAATTCTGTCCAGTGGTTTTTCAGTGATGCACGTTCGACAGACTGAAATTCGAAAAATGGCTGCACTGTGTTCGGTATCGTTCGCAGAGTATACTGCAATGATTTTTTTCATTATGATTCATGCAATTATCTCTGGCTCTGTTGCGATTTTATTATAGGTAAGTAGGTTTATAGGTTATAGGTTATTATAGGTAAGTAAGTTTATTGGTTACAGGTTTATAGTAGGTTTATAGGTTATCATAGGTAAGTAGGTAATTACGGTTATTATAGGTAAGTAGGTAATTACGATTATTATAGGTAAGTAGGTTTATAGGTTATAGGTTTATAGTACTTTTATACGTTATTATAGGTAAGTAGGTTTATATGTTATAGGTTTATAGTAGGTTTATAGGTTATAGGTTTATAGGTTATTATAGGTAAGTAAGTTTATAGGTTACAGGTTTATAGTAGGTTTATAGGTTATCATAGGTAAGTAGGTAATTACGGTTATTATAGGTAAGTAGTTAATTACGATTATTATAGGTAAGTAGGTTTATATGTTATAGGTTTATAGTAGGTTTATAGGTTTATAGTACTTTTATAGGTTATTATAGGTAAGTAGGTAAGTAGATTGGTGGACGTGTTACTACTGGTTTTGCGTTATTTCAATGAGACGGTATGTGCCTATTATCGTGATTCTAAACGAAAAGGCCAATACATCTCTATAATCCAGCCAGGGAACACCTGTGTTCTGTGAAATAAAACATAAGTATACAACTTACCTAAATTGCTGTCCAACCGTGAATTGAAGCGTGAACTTTTTGCACAACAGGGCTATTATCATTTAACTTTTTTTTTTATAGAGAAGAGGGCGGACGAGCAAGCGGTCTCACGTGATGGTAAGTGTTACCGCCGTTAACCGTTATTTAACTAATCGGTCATTATTAAAAGGTTTATTAAATAAGTCGTCTGTAGTTATTTAGTTAAAAAAAGACATTTTTAATGAGTTTGTGACACAGTAGAATATCAAAGAGACATATCGCCCATCCAATGAAGAAGATGTACATCAATAATTTAAAGAAGAGATGGACGAATGTTGGGCTGACCACCCGATGGTAAGTGGTCGATGGACATTTTCACGCCGTCTTGTTCTGCAGTTTAACCTTATTCTTTCAGACGGTTTTTACAACATTAGTCAAATTCGATATTTACCAAATGGGTAATTGATAACTCGGTAATGCGTATTTTATTAATTCTATTAATTTGACTAAACGAGGTTTTGAAGACTTACCGATTTCGCAAATATCGGACTTGACTAATGTCGTAAAAACCTTTCAGACAAGTCCGAAATTTGCTTTCGCTTCATCCTCAGTGTTATCAGCCAGGCTTTGGAATGT
Source organism: Sesia apiformis (assembly GCA_914767545.1). NCBI lineage: Eukaryota > Metazoa > Arthropoda > Insecta > Lepidoptera > Sesiidae > Sesia > Sesia apiformis. The sequence continues at coordinate 10,147,081 of OU611973.1, forward strand.
CGTAGTTTTGTTACATTCTGTATATGTTGCTCAAAATTTTGTATCTTAGTAGGATAAAGATATCTAAGCCATTAATGATTGATAAATAAGTACTCGTATTATAGGTATTCGTCGTTATTTTTGTTAAATAATAAATGCTGTATTGGAAATGTCTCGATGGCTTGAATATTTGGAAAGAAAAGCTGGAGATACTCATCGAGCAGTTCGGTGATCTTCTAAATTGATACTCGAGGTGAACATTGTAATTAATTGTAACTCAACTTCATGTCTAAATGCCATTTACATCACATTGTAATTATCTAATGATCTGATATGTGATCGATCAATGATCAGTTCCAGACGAGAGTTACGGCCATACTTTTTTAAATTCCATTATATAAGTGGCTGTAGATGGCGCTAGTTGTAGGTCAATAATTTTTTGACGGATCGAAAGCTATTAGATAAAATGCGATGTTTCTAGAATTGGTGCTCTCTATGTATTTTAAGTAACATGTTGTCTCTTTCTCTCAGTTTAAAAATTGCAGATTTTCATTCTGTACAAACAGGAGAACACAACATATTGTAAGATGTTAAGTGATCGAAATACAACGCGATAAGCCGGAGTGCGTCACGAAAACACATCAAATGATTAAAATTAACAATTCAATGTTTCATGTTAACATATTTAAGATAGTTAAGGTATTCAAGTCAAATAATAAAAGCAACACAAAAATGAAACGACAGAAAAAAAAGGACATATTATCAGAATTTATCAGTACCTACTTATCTTTTTTAATGAACTTTTACACACATCTAGGTAACCCAGTTCCAAACCACAATTTATTATTAAGTTTGATAATCTGTGAAAACGGACTATATTTTCCTGCATTAGTTCTATGTATCTTAATGAAAAATAATTTGTATGTGTAATTATTTGTTTTAATCAACATAAGACTGCATTTTTCGTGTTCTTCCCAGGTATCTAACTCTTCTGTCACAACATGCTGCGATGCGACTGGACATTGACGGTGTATGTTTTGAATTTAGTAACGAAATTATTAATTACCATCGTCCCTCCCTCGCTTCGCTTCGATTTATAAGCTTTTTTTTCAAAATTTCGAAATAGCCTATATTAGACACGGATAATGTAGCTTCCTATTTGTGAAAGAATTTTTGAGATCGGGTCAGTAGTTCCAGAGATAACCCCCAACATACCTACAAACACACAATTTTACCTCTTTACTATGTCAGTCTATATATAGACGAAGAAAACTCCACACTGGCATAATTGCCTTAAGTATAAGGAATGAAAACTTTACATTTGCCACTTGCACAAAACCGATGGTAGTAGAGGAATGCCTCTCTGCAGAAGTAGGATGGTAGTGGCACGTAATAACAATTATCCAGCTACACCTGTGTGAACCAATGTTATTGTTATTATTACAGTGTGTTGTGTATAGTTATGGCATGTGCTAATTGTCACGTGCAGCGGGCAGGTGACTCACGGCACGTGGCGATTGGATTGTCGCTGATATAGAGTTGATGGATGCGCTAACAACACTAAGTAGTCAACGTGACCACGCCCGCGCTATCGTAGGTAAGCGCTGCTTATTTGGTTATATAAAACTAGAAACCGAAGTGAAGCGAGAGCGGGTCGCCCTCGCTTCGCTTCGGTTTATAAGTTTTTTTTTGTCAATTTATTTTTTCAAAATATCAAAATAAAATATAGCCTATATTAGATATAATGTAGCTTTCCAATTGTGAAAGAATTTTTGAAATCGGTTCAGTAGTTCCAGAGATTACCCCCCAATATACCTACAAACGCACAATTTTACCTCTTTATATACATATTAAGTATAGATATTCGATATAGATAATCGCTCTTGCATGGCAACCTCACAAAATACTGCTAAGTTCCAATCCACCTCATACTATCGAGTGGTAATAATATTAGGTAGGTAAGGTAGGTACAAGATAAGTTTATTTATACCATAATATTCTAATATATAAGGTCCTACAAAAATAGCGTGAAATATTTTAATATGTCAATCAGTACAGTAAAACTATTTATATCCAACTAAAAATTAACACATATTTAAAGATTCTTTTATTATATTAAAAATAAATATTTTATTTTTTCTTATGGTCGAAGGCGGCAGACGAGCATACAATCCACTTGGTGGTATGTGGATACTGTCGGCCATAGACATCCGCGATACATGCCAACATTGGTCCAAAATGACAAACGTTGGCAAGTCCCCGGATGCGCTGCCTACCTTAGGAGATATAGGAATAGATTTGGAGAAAGGGTGGGAAAATGGAGAGGGATAGGATGGAAATAGGTTCTGGCAAATATCACTCACTACCGAGACACGTACGTAAATTAGGGAAATAAGATAAAATGGGAAATGCAATACATTTCAATGTAGACTTCTGTAAGAGGCCAGTCGAGCGCGCCCAGCGGCTATTGGATTGCAGTGAGCACTCTCCCCCTGCAAAAAAGCAATTAATGGTTGAGAATAAAAAAAATCTTTAACATAATTTTATACACGTGGTGGAAGTCTCTTTTTAAGTATAAAAAATACCTCTGTCAGACCACGCTCGTCCATAACAAGTTATAACGTTCTATACGAGTAAGTATGATTATGACATGACTATTAAGATAAAAATATAAAATGGTGCCGATGTGTGATGTGTGTGTGCGTATGCACGCGTATGCGTGGTGTGTGTTTGTGTGTGCGAAGGTGTGTATGAATGTGTAAGTGCATAACCATAAGTACCTATGTATGTACCTATGCCGCATACATCGTGTGTGCATAAAATGCTACGAAGTTGTGCCTACTTAAGTGTAGGTACTTACTAACATAAGCCGACATGTTTAAAATGTCAAAGACCTGAGCAAGCAAGTGTGAATAGTGTTATGCACATATGAGTAAAGTAATCACCAATTATTTATTTTTAATATAATAAAAAAATCCTGAAATAGATTTTATTTAGCAATTAAACTAATTTGAACGGTTTAAATCGCGTATATTTGACATTATTTATATCCCGACGTTTCGAACACTTTGCAGTGGACGTGGTCACGGGGTGACTGTCACCCAGTCCACTGCAAAGTGTTCGAAACGTCGGGATATAAATAATGTCAAATATACGCGATTTAAACCGTTCAAATTAGTTTAATTGCTATGTATAGTAATCGCGAAAACCTAAGAAAATAGATTTTATTTTTTAGTTAGATATAATAACAGTATTTTTGTAGGTCTTTATAACATTACCTTTATTCAATCATATTCTTCCCTAGGAGGAAGGGGAGGAAGTGTAATGGGATGAGAATAACTCCTTGTTTTGTTATATTTTCCATTCATCATCTTCCCAACCCTTTTTCTAAATTCATTATTAAACTCCAAAGATTGGTAGCGTATTTTATACAATAGCGTAGCGTATTGGTGCGAACTTTTGTTATTCTGAACTGATGTTGGCAAGAATCGTGAATATTAATGTATGACATACATTATTCATATCCATATATCACCAGGTACCCACCTGTATGTTCATAAACTAAAATTAAAAATCGAATATGTAGGTACCTTTTCAATACCAACATTTCTATAGCACATCTAGCTATAGTTTATCCGTGTTGTAACTTGTTTGTATGCAAAACCCAGATATAAAACTAAACGATTGAGGTATGCGACTACTTTCAAAAATGGCTACGCGATGAATAGTCGACTGTGACTCACCTGGGAAAGGAAAACCCTTTGGATTTTCCCAGTCGTCTGCGCACCAAATATAGTAACGACATTAACTGTTTATAATTGATTATCATATTTAATAAATTAAAAGAACATAGTTATAATACCTTAGATGATATTTATAGGTAAGATAAGAAGGTAATGAACATAATCTGAGTTAATAAAATCGTATTGTGACTAAATTGTATCGCATTTAGTCACGGTTGGTCCAATTCGCGGCTGGAGCAATTCGCGGTTGGTCCAATTCGCGGTTTGTCCAATTCGCGGTTTGTCCAATTCGCGGTTTGTCCAATTCGCGGTTTGTCCATTTCACGCTTGGTCCAATTTACAATAAATTAACCGTTTCATAAATAATAGATTGTAATAATAATAGATAATGGGGGTTACACTTTAGAATAATATGTATTTACATAAATCTTTTTCAAGTATTTAGTGTAAAAAAATTTAATGAATCGAAAAGTTAAACAAATTAAAGATTATATTTAAAGTAATAAAGAGAAATAATAAATCGAATGAACAAATTCATAATAACATAAATTAGACGTTTAACAACATTACGTTTAACATAAATTAGACCAGTCGCAAATTTGGTCCATCCGCGACTAAATCGACTAAGGTCGATTGGCTTTTTATGGATGTAAAGCAATAGACGAGCAGACAGTCCACCTGGCAGTAATTAGATATATGCCAACATCAATCCAAAATTACAAACGTTGGCAGGCCCTCGGATGCGCTGTCCAGTTCACCTTTCGAGATTTAAAAAAATGGATTTGCTGTAACGGAAATGATTAATAATGCGATGGGAATGGGCTTTGACAAATCTTAATAACTACCGAAACATGAGTGCACATTGGTCAAATAGGATAAATTGGGAAACATAAGGGTCAAATAGGTGGTACATTTCAAGGTTGTCTTCCACTGTCTGTCTAATGTCGTATTTAATTAACACATAGGATACAAATACCTTCGTTAATAATCCAACTAATAAGGATTTAATTAAATACTAATGTTTATTGTAATAAACTAATGTATCACAGTTACGTTTGTACTAGGATGATTCATGTCCATTATCCAGAGGCGGTGTATGAATCCACGACCACATGAATCACAGCTCATTCGTTAACTGCGGTTTTAAAAAAAAACAGGAAATAAATAAGTAGAAATATACTCAGTACATGCTTAAATTACAATACTTGTAATTGAATTGTATCCACATTATACTCAATACTTATCGATCCTGGTCAAACGCGTGGGCGAGTCCACTCTTATAGAAGTGGTGTAGTTCCTCAGGACTTGTGACACGGGAAGGAATGGGGTGATGCTATTCTAACGCCGATGGACACCACATACCGTAATACCTACCATGTCTGTAAGTATACATTAGTTCCTACCTATAAGTACAGCATCTAACACAAGGCATCGGCGGTTGATCCTTTCCTTATACTTCTCACTACCTCATAATCATTGGATTATAATTGCCCTTCCCAATCATCCCCATCCGCAACTGCCTCGCTATCAAGCAGATGTGAGTACTGAGACCTGTGTCACCTCGTTATCTAACCTGAGACCTGTACAGCAAACCGGTCACGTAGTTATCTCGAACACGCGACGCATTATTATTGTACGTTGCAAAAACTTTACTATTGTTGAATAACCTTTGTGTGTCATTGTTGCCATTCCACGGTTAAGAACAGTGAGGGGCGGGGGGAAGGGAAAATGTAGTTTGTTGTGTTGTTTTGATGTACATCAATCAGCCTATAACACCCAAAAACCATTTTCTTAATAAGCAGCTTAGTAAGTATTTTTGTTATCTATCCATATAAATAAAAATGTAAGCGTTCGTTAGTTCAAAATCTTAAATCTCCGAAAGTTCTTCACCGATTGCTTTGAAATTTTAACACAACGTTGCATTTGAATACGCGCGTGTTGTCATATCAGATATCACGGTAAAAGCATGCTTTTTACCCAAAAATAGGTAAAAACAGGGTAAGCGCCATCTGTTGGGCAATTTCATTTATTTTATTTCAGATCATGAGATCCATATTACAAAAATGACACAAAGTAACTCGACAATTATCTAACGACAATTATCTAATAAAAACTTAAAATCTGGTGTTAATAACATAATATAAATAATAATAAATAGTATTTGCTTTCCTTCCACTCTTACGTGCAGGTGTACACAATGCCTCAGAATGGGGGAATCTCACTTCTCAGCAAGCGCACACTCGCTGTTGGATATATATTGACAAGTAGGGATGTACACTAGGGTGGGTCGAAAATTATTTTTTCCGAATTTCGATTTGTAATAGTGCGGGAAACATGACCTGGGTAGAGACTTAAAATCGTATATATTTATTTTTTATTTTTATTAACATTAATTACCCGCGCATGACGTTTGAAAATTCGGAAAAATTGTTAAAATCTGATTTATTTTATCAGAGTTTATTGTATAAACTACATGGCGTAAAATGATATTACATTCTTATATTCAGCGATACACGTAATACAAATAATAAACAAACAGCAAGAGAAGCTTTAATTAAGAATAAAATTATTTCACGAAAGCTTATGCCTAAGTTCGAAAGTAAGAAAGATTTTAACGTGATTTGAAGATATTTTATTTTTATTTTGTCTTATTATTTGTTTATTTTTCTGTCTTAATAATAAAATTTAGTCCAAAAGTATTTTATTTTATTAGTTTACGTAGTTGTTTTTCCTATGAGCCACGAGAAATAGATTTTCAAATAATTCACAAAAAAATCAAAAATTACAGTTTTTCAAACTCAATGCGCGGGTAGAAGGGGTTAAACTAGAAATTTTTATTTTCGTTATTTTTTCATAATTGGATGTGGGTCACATTTTTTTTACTATTACAAAACGTATTGGACAATTTTATTTTTTTTCCATACAAAAGCGACCCACCCTAATGTACACACTTAGTGCTAGAATTATTGTGCTTCTGACAGGCAAAATAAGTCGATGTCAGCAAAACGGCCGTTGTATGTATTCAGAATGTTGTCACACTATTCGACGGGAACCCGAGAAGTAAAGTGATTATTTTAAAAATTGTGTATTACGCGATTTGTTGTCCATTAGTGATAGTTTATTAAATATCAAAGAGCCTAGTGTTAGTGCATGATGTTTGTGATAATTAAATAAAAGTGTGAGACTGTATTTTTAACGTCAATGAGGCCACCTCTGTCCTCAGTAAACCTATCGCTTTATTGAGCAACTCCAACTTTTTCTGGACTGGACAATGACGTGATAAAAACAATTACGTGTTATTATTTCCTGTGTGTGAACCAATGGCTATGCCAGTGTCCAAATAAATTATGAAAAAAAAGGAATATTGTCAAAGACAGGATATTATAGAAATTTATTATAAATATATTTTATTGATATAATCGTAATCATAACCAGAAATTTAATATCCACATATGACATAGGCAATGTATGACCTTAAAACGCCACGTTGAGGAATCCACGCTTTTTTTATATGACTCCAAAAACGTACACCGCACTATTACAAATTGTAATTGTCAAACTACAGAACATTTTGTCGACAGCAAACATATATCGTGCATTGACTGCATTGTATTGATTGAGTGCATTGAACAATCTACAGCCTATCAATATTATAGCCCATTAAAAATATGTGTATTAATATATTTTTATAACATTGCATAGAGCAGTGTGAAAAATTAAAATTATTAGTGTCGCCCTGAGGAACCGCAGTTCCTCAGGGCGACAGTCGTAGCGACTTTGTTATGCCTTAGTCGCCTTTTACGATAATCTCGAGAAGAGATGGCCTGGAGTTATTCTAAACCGTGTGGTGTCGGCCGACACCACACGGTATTTCATTATAAGGACCCATCGATAAATTACCTCACACGAATTTCATTATTTTTGGAGTCCCCCCCCCTGGTGTGACGTCACATATTTTGCAAGTATAAATTTAGATATTATTAAATTGAAATTAAAGTTTTTCGTTAGATTTGATGTTTAGTTTTAATACTTTAGATTTATACATGTGACGTCACGAAGCTTAAGGCTCGTCCCCCATTCTTGTCACACGATGTCACACTTTGTTGACCCCCTCCCTCCCACTTAACGTGCGACATAATTTATGGATGACCCCCAATAAGAAATTTATACATTTTATATAAATACATTTTATACACGTATAGTAACGCAATAACAAAACGCAATTAAAACAATCCTCACCAGTGTCGAGTGATCCATAAATCATCCTGGCGATTAAGGAGACATACAGGACAATGGACCCCTGGGTAAGTCCCGTTTTAATTGACTCCAGTGCCCTAACAAAGCTCTAGTGAAATAATTATGTCTGAACGAATGTGGGGTGAAATTGTTGAGGAATATTCCAGGTTTTCTAGTATTAAGCTACGATATGGGGTTCTTCAAGAGAGCTGTGAATAGGATTTTGCAAGGTCGGCGGCGCGCCCGCATACACCCCGGTGTTGCAGGTGTCCATGGGCGGCGGTAACACTTACCATCACGTGGGACCGCTTGCTCGTCCGCCCACCAATCTATAAAAAAAAATATATATATAAAGCGATACGACAGCGTGTTCGTTACTATAGAATACAATTATCTTTATTTATATCTTTATTCAATCTTATCATCGCTTGTATTAAATACTTTTCTACCTATTCTAGCTTGTTGCCCGATTACACTCTCGATACGATACCCTTTCACCCCGTAGGGGTTGAATTTCGAAATAAATGAGAGGTCTGTATACCAAATTTCAAGTTCATAACTTAAAAATATTTTGAGTCGAGAACCGCCCCCTCCCTTTTATGCCCCCCTCTAAGTCAAATATCAAAAAACGCCGACTTTAATTTAATTATTTTAAATAAAAAGTCTATATGCTAAATTTTGTGTCTTTATCTTAAATAGTTCTAGAGATACACGCATAGCATGAAAAAATCTTCTAACCCTTTGCTATTTCCACTAAATTTCTAAAATCCATCCTTAATGAATACGTGTGTCATAAATTCTATCAACTGTGGAAATTTCAAATTTCTAGCTACAGCGGTTTCGGCTCGGCGATTACTAATCAGTCAGAATATCTAGGTACATCTACATATCTCTTAATCTATGTATTTCTATTTTACATTTTAGATTTTAAAATTGGTTCATATTTCATAGAGGCTGCATTGCAGTGGGGTGATCCGCTAAGCTTATTTGAGCTTTGTTGAAATAGTGGGGCATTGTGGTGTGAACTATATTCCGCAAGGCGTTAAGAGCGGTTTACTACAATGGGTATTTGATGGCCTTCTGAAAAATATACTAGCGATTTTAAAGCTATTTACAAGCGATGATCGAATTATCAAAATTTTCATTAACTGTTGACGATTTGAAGGCGACGCCGCCTCGTAGAATTCCCTTGGGATCGGTCTCGAAATCTAGGATAGAACAGGATAGGATAGGACAGAAATGGATAGCATTATATCCGTGAACGGCGACAGTAAATTAATCGAAATCCACTGTTTTTCAAGGGCACAGTTTAATGTTTGTGTTTTAGCTTTGAATGTAGAGATATCACTTTATTTGAAGCTATGGGGTATTGAAAAAATTAAGTTTTTAATTGTAATTGTACTATAAATCCGAAGTGGTACAACGTGGGAGTAAGGGTTGGGAAAATGATGAGGGATAGGATGGGATGGGAATGGGAATGGGCTCTAGCATATATCACTCACTATCGAAACACGTACGTACATTAGGAAAATTAGGAAAATAAGACGAAGTGGGAAATGCAATATATTTCAAGGTAGTCTTCTGTAAGAGAGGGGTAACGTGGCCAATCAGCGTATGCATAGTTGGGAATGCAGCGTGCACTCTCCCCCTACTATATAGGAATATATAGGCGATTATAATGAAATGAGACCTGGAACTAGTTTAAAACCGGAAGAGGTCCAACAGCCTCTTACTAAAACTATCCTGGGATATCTGCAAGTCATAGAAGTAGGAGCGAACTGCTTGATGTGTTACAAATGTGCGCGAGCCTTAAGAAAGGTGGCTATCATAATTGATCACGATACGATACTTTATTGATTCACACGGCGGCGCCTGATTCTCATCAAGTATAATACATATAAATCTTCTTCATGTAGTCCCGCTCCAACCAGTGAAGGTTGGTCATCAACTCCGAATATTTTGAACTGTCTCTCGCGATGCCAGTCCATTCCTGTATATTACAACATCTACACTAGACCAATTTCCTTCCTAATTAAATCAGTTTACGTGTAAATAATGTTACTTAATATCTTCATAAATTGCAGACTAAATTCGAGCTTTTATTTTCCATATTATTCTGTTGAATTTATTCGCGTTTTTGCGCTGAACCATGGCCTTTATGTAATTTCATTCAAATGAAACTTTCATTATTATATAAAATGGAGTCCAATTGTCTGTAGATACGATTTGCATGTGAATGGTTAGATTTAGCTCGTCTTTGTCTCCCATTGTCGCGGTCAGCGCGCGTAAGCGGTTTATCATCAGCGTAAAACTTAGAACATTGTTAACTGTTATTTACGTTAAATTATTGTACAATATAATTATTTATTATGTTATTATAAATGTGTTATTATTAGAGATAAAGGACCTCTAGTTTCTCAGTTTTTGTTAATTTAGTGTTTTTTTTTATGGACGTAGGCGGCATACAGTCCACGTGATGGTAAGTGGATACTGTCACCCATAAACATCCGCGATACATGCCAACATTAGTCCAAAATGACAAACGTTGGCACGCACCCGGATGCGCTGCCTACCTTTGGAGATATAGGAATGGATTTGGAGAAAAGGTTGGGAAAATGGGAAGGTTGGGCTCTGGCACATCTCACACATATGGTAAAGAAACACGTACGTACATTAGGGAAATAAGACGAAGTGGGAAATGCAGTACATTTCAAGGTAGTCTTCTATGAGAGGGGGTAACGTGGCCAGTCGAGCGCGCCCAGTGGCTGTTGGATTGCAGCGTGCACTCTCCCCCTGACTCCCATTATTATTAATAGGATAATATAATTTTAAGATTTTTAGATGTGCGATTTTAGATGTGGCCACCCACGGGTGGCGCGATAACAAGGTGATAAAAGAATCGATACCAAAGGCCCTGAGGAACGACACCACTTCTAAAAGACTCGCCAACTCGCTTGACCAGCGTGTCGTTTGTGTCATACATCCCTCATGTTCAAGGCCAGTTGCATGAGGAACGGTGAATAATGAACGGGCTGGTTGCATTGCATAGTTGAGTGTTCGCTTCTGTTAGAAGTCGGTCATTTTGATAAGTTCTTCTGATGTTCGCATTCTCATTTATTACCGTTTTTAAACTCATTAACGTTAATACCGATTTGTCATACAACCGTTAAACTACTTATTTTTTAAATTTTTTAACAGACAGACCAATGATTCGCTGGTCAGCAGTACTACCCGTATATTCTCTGTTCAAGTTAAGAAAAAAGTGATGTCATCACCATCAGTCATGTGATTTCATCTATTGACCAATTACGAGAGCTGTGTTACGCTACATTGGACGGATGAAGTCGCTCGCTTCTTAATGTGAAGAAAGTGACGTCATCCGTTTTTTTTTCTTATTTTGTTTTATTTCGTCATTTGTTTTTACAAATTCTCAAAATATTGTGCAAAACAATGAAGTGGTAATTGTTACATAGTCTGTGGACATTAGTTACAAACCGCAGGTAATAAATCGGGTTATAAACAGGTAATACGCGAGAAATTTCCTAAGGAATAAGCCGCTTATTAAAAACACAATTTGCTAAAACATATTTATTTATTAAAAAAAATCTTTACTAAAGGCGAGTTTAAGGCCTGGAGGCATTCGTTACCAACCAACCTTTGGGTTGAACAGAGATGCACGTTGCGACGTGCGATGATAAGTATAACTTAAACCATGATTAGTGTATACATTACACATATACTTGCAACAATCATATACCTACTTATAAATACAACGATCATACAATTTAATATATAAAAACAGAGTTCTACATACATAACTCCGCTCTGGATATAGGTTAAGATTCATCACCACATTCAGTCTTCCGCCCAGTAAAGCCACTATCAGCGATTTTCTTTAAGGTATCTGTTCACCCGACACGAGGGCGTCGCATGCTACGTTTCCCGATACATTATCATCATTCGAGGATTCGTCTATCTCATAATTAAATACAAGAGATAGGATACACTTCATTGTACACCAAAGATACAAGAAAATACAAGTAATTAGAGATACGATTAGCGGCCTTAGTGTTAAGTCGTTTTATTACCAGGCAATCTTTGGGTGGCAAGGAGAAGTCTGTAGAACAAAACAATAGTGTCTCTATATAAATACATACATACACATATAAACATATATACCTACATACAGAAAGAACTAAGAAACTAGGATTGTGCTCTTTCAAGAATGTTTTAAAACTTGCCACAGATTGAGTGCGTTAAAGGTAATACATTCAATAAGTGAATCGCTTTGACAGTGAGTAGAAAGGATAATAATTGTCAGGAATTTTATTATTATGATATAATAAGCGAGCAGCTAGCAGCTGATGTGCCTATATCTTGTGTTTGTGGATTTCTATTCTCCACTATGTTATATGCGACATCTGATGTGGTCAGATATCTTTCCAGTTATTTCTTATTACTGTGTCCGGTTCTGTATTTCTGACCTGAGCTTGAAGATCTCAAAGGGAAGATTATCTGAAGAACGAAGATTATTCAATTAAAAACTCCACGAAATAAGTGACAATGTTTGATTACTATTTTGACCTCGACAAGGACAATTATTTCGTCTTTGAAGTTTTCGAGCGGAGTCAATAACTTTTCATAACACTAGACGAATCCTGACCTTCCTAAAGTGTCCTAGGTCGTCTAAAGCCTGGCACTAATTTATTTTTTGACCTTGAAATTAGTCGTCATGTTTACAATAGTAAGTGCCTATAGATGCTAAGAATACCTGATGGGACTATGATTCATCTGTTGTCTAGCATTGACTTTGGTTGTGAATTAGGATTGTTTATCTCCGAGAGCCAATACTGGCGAAATGCAATATAATACAGACTATCTATTTTACTATCTTTCTAAGTTAGGGATAAAAATTATAAATGTGAAATATCTGCGTGCCTTGAGGGGAAGCGGAATGACGGCAGCAGCGTCTTGTCCATACAAACGTATACCCCTATTTTCTCCCTGAACTCTGGCAATAGGGCAATTATTATTTTTATATGTTACATATATCTACCATGAGTATATCCCTACGTTTTGATTTTTATAGCAGTTATCGGAACTAGGATCCTACAAAAATAAAAAAAAGGACTCGGAAAAAGAAAATAAATTTATTTGTTGAACTCTCGGCAGCGAGCGATGCATATCGAGCTGATAATACCAATGATAATTCAAGAAAATCGAAGTTTAATATTTAACTGTTTCCTCGCCCGAAAATGATTTAATTTTTTTTCCGATTTTCATTGAATAATAGTTTATCTATGTCGGTACGTTTTGCTTTAATACCGACAATTTTCGCCAAGCCGCTAGTCTTAAATTCATACTATATGTGTATAGAAATTCCGATAACTAATTTTTCCATCACCATAGGAATCTTGGGTTCCTTTCTAAAATATCTACCATTAACTTTGCGTATCACATCAACCTTATTACAAGCGGCTAAAGCTCACATTACATAATTAAAACTGAAGTTTAAATGTGGTAGATTGACATGACGTTTCTTGTAAACACAAACCAGGTTCTGGGAAGTGTGAGTCATAAATTGATATGGTATTGCGCATGCGTACGCACGGATGACTGTACTGATTTAAATTACTATAATGCCTGGAAAGCTACTATGAATTTGCTACTGGTCATATTCGTAAAACATACATATAAATACATATGTTCCGCAGTGACGATTGTAAAATATATAGGGATATAATGGGATATATCGTTCGTGAAACCTGAAATAATGGATTCTAATTCTGAGTTCATTGTCATAACCGTGAAAATCGCACCCAGCCCTTTTATACGGGCTTCATGTTACATTGTTTTGTGCACGTGGCCTTAAAATACCACGCTGGCCAAGTGGCCAGCCGAGTCCACCCTTAGAGGATGTGTAGTTGTTCGGTGCTTTGTTGTCGTCGCGGCTCTGTTGTCCTTTAGTTGACTTATAAACAGATAGACATATATTGTCTTATAAACATCTACATACAAACGTATTTATATGTGTAACGGAAGTTTTTTTTACAAACATGAATGAAACGCTTTATCAGTGATGAGGACTGTGAGTCAGCGGTCTGGTGCCACGCGGAGGGTAACAGGTTCAATTAGTAAGACAATTGAACGCAGTTAGGACTGTTTTTATTTTATTAAACATCTTTAACTTCATGACTTTTAAGTATCGTTCATAGCGGTTTATCTTAACATATCCACTTACCATGTGTTGGTAAGTGGAAATTATCGCTCATGGGTATTCCAGATACATGTTAACATGAGTCAAGAATGACAAACGTTGGCATGTTTCCGGATGCGAAGCCTACCTTTGGAGAATTGAGAGAATTTGGAAAAATATTGGAATGGGGTATAACGCGATGGAGAGATTACAATCGGTTAATATATTACGGTTAATATATATTTTTTTTTAATTTCGAACATTTTTCATGATATCTGTTGGATTCATAGAAATCAAACAATTTATTGCAATGTGAGTAGTAAAGTAATAGATGGTAATCAAATAGGTACGCGCAAAATAAATATACAATTCTTATAGAACATTGTATTTTAAATTATGTATTGAGTGTATTTTAAATAGTAATATGCGATGTACATACTTTTATTATAATCACACCCGCTATTATTAAATTAATAAATAAATATTAAATATAGTCTAAATGTCTAAATATAGTCTAGGTGTCGACATTTCCAGCAAAGTCGAATTCAGGGGTCATCTGGAAATTAATGCCCAAATGGCCTCCAAAAAGCTCGGTGTGCTGAACAGAGCGAAGCGGTACTTCACTCCTGGGCAACTCCTAACGCTCGGCAATGCTCAGGTTGGGCCCCATATGGAGTACTGCTCACATCTCTGGGCCGACGCACCGAAATATCAATTGGACCCATTTGACTCCATCCAACGGCGCACTAGTTCGAATTGTCATCGATCGCACTCTCACGGGCGGTTTAGAACCCCTCAGCATTCGGAGAGACGTTGTGTCTCTCTGTGTGTTCTACCGCCTGTACAATGGGGAATGCATCGAAGAATTGTTCAATATAATTCCCACCTCGTGTTTCTACAACCGCAGCTCCCGTCACAGAAGCGCGGTCCATCCGCATTTCCTCGATACGCAGGTGTCGCGTACTGTTTGGTTCATAAATCATTTTATACCGCGAACCCGTAGGCTGTGGACCGCGAACGAACTGCCTCAAGTGGTCTTTCCATTACGCTACGATCCGGGGTTCTTCAATCAAGCTGTGAATAGGATTTTGCAAGGTCGGCGGCGCGCCCGCATACCTCATGGTCCGCTTACTTCTCTATAAAAAAAATGTTCATTTAAATTAAATTTCTTATATATTTCTTTGATAGGGTATTCTAAATTATTAATTATTCTTAATAATCTAATGCAGGTTATTTATTATATGTAATTTTTCAAACTCTTGCATAATATATATATTTTTTTTTATATAGCGCGCCACCGACCTTGCAATTAGTGTATTAATGTAAAAAAAAAACCCTAATCGAAACGTTTTGAATGACATGAACTGTAATGACATGACATGACACTTTACTATTACTAATTGTAATATTAGTGTAAACAAAATAACGGAAATTAAGTTTCAAGCGCACTATATCTTTATCTAAATAATATTTATATATTATCTATTTAAACGGGTCTCAACCCGTACTATCCGCTTCTTGAGTCAGCTCGTGACCATGGTTGGTGCAGCTCGACCGAAACGCCGAATAAAATGAATACGGTAAACATTCGCGTTAAATTCGGTAAACATGTGTCAAAAACGCGAAAATCTCAAACGTTATAAAATTGTGATGGCTCTATTGTCGAAGTTTTGCAAGTACATTTATATGTATGAAACAAACGACGAAAGACCGCAAAGAGAAAGATCAAGTAGAAAAGCATTATGTATTTTTATTTTAGATAAATGTAATTATGCACGCCATTATTGGCAAATCTATAGATATGCCATCTTTTGTGACGCACATTGCAAATAAATTAATTAAATTGTATTGAAAAGATTTTAGATGCGCCCAAATTAAATGTAGTAAAACATTATTCATAATACGAGTATAAAATAGTTTTTACATAATACCAATGATTTTAAGCGCTAATTAAAGAAGTTTCTTTTGACAGGTTGCTTTTACTGTCATGAAGACCTAAACAGATTAACTAAAAATTTGACTTCTCTTTCACAATGAATTGGAATTTTAATTTTCTACACTATGACGATAATTGTGACAGATATTTGAATACAATTTTATAATTATTGGAATGAACGAATAAATAAAATAAAAATTTGATTACGTAAAACAGTGAAGTTTAAGAACTTAATGTATAAATGTTTGTTAAAGACATACAAATGTCTTTGTATGTGTCTCTGGACCCACAACACAGTGTGGGCTATTGAATGTGGAGTTAAAAATATTATTTATTATATTCTAGTGCAATAAAAATCTGCACTAATGCGCATTAGACTTAATTTGAAATTTCAGTCCATTCATCATTCATGTGTAATGGTTAGGTACATTATGTAATAAGTACCTACAGTGTTGTATGTAGTTCTATAGGAAAACTAGAAAAACTACGTGTGACGTCACTATGGTATATATTGTGACGTCGTAGATAGTAGTAATAGCCTACCGTTTATGCGTATTTCTCCGTGTGAAAAACTAATCATGGGGAATGTATTGAAGAATTATTACAAGGAATATTAACATAATATTTCGTTTTTGCATATAATAACATTATGTGCCGTGTGGTAATTTTTCACTCTGGGTTTGTTGGGTTCCACAGGTGGAGGACCCGGCATCGAACTTTGGCCATGAGAGACCAAGGAGAGACTTGACGGCGGGGCGCCAAGGGCATCCTAGGTGAGCGAGCAACAGCTGACCACCCAACAACTGTATTTGCTTCGAACCGAGGAAGGGTAGAATTAAGACAGCTCTAACCCTCGTCACTGTTTAACTGTGTAGAAACGGACTCCCCCCCATGTGCCGTGTGGTGTCGTTAGTAAAAGGCGACTAGGAGATAACAAAGTGACTACCACAAGCCTTGAGGAACTACAGCACCTCTGAAAGAGTGGACTCGCCAGCCCGCTTCGCCAGTGTGGCGTGTTAAAGACACATCCCTCATGCACAAAACAACTCACTTTCCATTGAGCTACGATATGGGGTTCTTCAAGAGAGTTGTGAATAGGATTTTGCAAGGTCGGCGGCGCGCCCGCATGCCCCCTGGTGTTGCAGGTGTCCATGGACGGCGGTAACATTTGCCATCACGTGGGATCGCTTGTTCGTGCGCCCACTAGTCTATAAAAAAAAAACGTATCCAGCGGTGGATACTGAAAGGGCTGGTTGCATTATGTGACGTCACCTGAGCAAAGGGACCTTATTATCGGCTGGACTTATTGACATTGGAGATTAATTTAAAATTTAGTTGTTTCAAGATTCTGTTTAAGGGTGTAGATTGTTGGCCTGAGATCTCGATTTCGAGCGACCGCAGCGCCAAAGTTTAATGTAACATCCGACGGGGCGGATGAATGACCTAGAGAGCGCGATTTTCAAAATGTTTTGCAACAAACGTTCCACGTTGAGAAATTGTTATTGAACTTGAATATTTACAGCATAACAATAACGTTGAATTTTTGGAAACTAGCTGTTGATTCTTTTTAATAGATTAATAAGAGTAGTTGAGACACAATTTTTATGTTTTTCTATCATTTGACATCTGACATTTTTGTATTCTACTTACCTAAAATTCCAACTATTTATTTATTTGTAATTTCACTACCAAAATTTATTCTAATTC
Source organism: Sesia apiformis (assembly GCA_914767545.1). NCBI lineage: Eukaryota > Metazoa > Arthropoda > Insecta > Lepidoptera > Sesiidae > Sesia > Sesia apiformis. Next base: position 10,164,878 of record OU611973.1, read on the forward strand.
GTAAAATATTCATTCAATAAAATAATTGCAAATTCAGTAGGAAGTGTGTTTATCTCTACGCAAGGAAATGTGCCTATTGCGTAAACTCAAATACTTACTTTTTGTTTACGATCACCTCGTCGATATCTAAAAAAAATCACTTACAGAAAATTACAGAAGATTTACAGAAAGAAATCACTTACGTTCACTTACAGAAAGGAACTGCCGCTGCAGACCACCGAGATTGCACGAATGAAACGAACGTTTTATCCCATACATTTGTGTATGAAAAATTTACCTTAAAATATATCTAGATTTTAGGGCTTTAAAAGAGGAAGTCTTTGTTTGTAAAGGTATAAAAAGAAGTATACAGCTATACTTATTGGTTTCTTCAGTGTCCAAAAAGTGTTTCTTTTTATCAATTTGTGTTGATTTATGGGGTTAAATCTGAAAAATACGAAGTCATGTTTTTGCATTTTTACTCAATTTTGTGCGTTTGTTGACGTTTATTATATAACAACTATTAGGTTTAAGAGTTTAATATAAGCATGAACATACTTATTGGTCTTTGATTGTAATATATACAAATTATCATTGATATCAATCATATGTAAATAGGTTAAATATGAAAAATCGTAACACTCTTTTCGGTGATTTTCACGATCTACACCCTTAAATAAGAGATCTGATCTAACATCTCACTTTTACGATAATAAATTTTGTATTCATGGATTAAATATTAATGTTTGCAATGTGGATTACGATTATGATAATTATCAGTTTAGTAATTACGTTGTTATAATTAATTAATTAGGACATTATTCGGTAATTAATTAATATTCCTTTGTGTATTTATTAAAATAGTTGAATCAGTCTCTCCATTGTCTGATATAGGTATACTCCACTCCCTAGGCTCGCTACCACATATAGTCCTCAGCTTTTCCCATCCGGCCACTAATTATTTTAATTATTTGTTTAAATATATATAATGATATATAATAATATATTGTATATTAATTGTATATATATATTTGGAAAGTAATCAGGATTGTAATTTTACGAATAATGAGTTCAAAACTACAATTTTTGAAAATTATGTTCTTACACGTGTCCCACTAAAACCGCTTGATTGATTTTGTTAAAACTTAGTACAGTTATAGCTTATGTATTGAATTAACATTTAAGTTACTTTTCTAGTTAGAAATTCCCGCGGGAATTATTATAAAATCCACGCGCGCGACTTCAGTCGACACCTACTAGCTACTGAATTGATTTCGACAAAACCGAATAGTTGCAGTGAATTACTGAATCAACGCATGGATGTGAATCGACACATGAAATAAATTTTATTTTTAGTTAAATAGTACTATTAAAAATGTCATCAACGTCTTATCAGTATAACTCGACTACTAATACGCTACTGTGAATACATGAATTATTTATGACGACATTTGTGTTCCGCTGCGCTCTAGCTGGATATGTTCGAGTAGATCAATTAAAGGATAGATCATACTTCCCAAAGATGATTCATTTATTTGAGGAAGTGGTCACCATCCTTCCGACCTTGATGCCTAACGCGAGGTTTATATAAACACACACAATACGTATTACGCCATTTAATTGTGTTCGCTCCGTCGAGACACACGTACTTCTGTGACAACGCGACTAAGTTTAAAACGCGAAAATGTCGAACGGCAGTGGTTCTAAAGTGTCACTTCATATTTTCAACGTGGTGTATTCGTTTCTGGGTTTGCTACTCGCGGCGGGCGGCATGTGGTTCTTTGTGGAAATCTACGAAGTGACCAGTCTACGTAATCGGAATCATTACCTGCTTGACTACTCTGTGTCGTGGCCACAATTGGTACCGTGGTTGTTCTTCATACTTGGTGTTGTTGTGTTCTTCGTCTCCATCTGTGGTTGCACTGGTGCCTACAAAGACAGCCGCGGCGTCCTCCTAACCTACGTGACCTTCACAGGTATCTTAGTACTCTGCTTAATTGCCGTCGCCATTGTGTCTCTCATTTGCGCTGACACGGATCGCACGGATACGTTTATCAGTGACGCAGTTTGGGACGCATATGGTTCGGCGAAAACAAATAGAGATGCGGAGGAAGCTTTTGGAGCTATCGAGAGGAGGCTTCACTGCTGCGGAGCGTCAGGTCCTAGAGACTACAAGCTGTACAGAGACGAACTTCCCTGGTCGTGCTGTGACGTCAGACGAGGCTGGTTCGAGAGCCACATTAGCTATATTCAAAACTGCGACTTCACCAACAAATTAGCGAATGAAAGACACGGATGCGCCGCAGTTATGTCTTTCAACGCCAGAATCGCCATCAAAATACTGTCAGCTGGCTCCTTTTTGATCGCTCTAATTGGACTAATTAACATCGCAATAGCTCTATCTCTGTCAAAAGCCCTAAGAAACAAATCGAGAGTAATAGCCGCGAGAAACGAATCCGAAAGTAAGAAGATTCTTTTGTAATAAACATTAAGTGAAACTTTGGGACTAAGTTATGAAAAGTGATGGTGTTTTTCCTTTCTTGTTTGAAGAGAGCGACTAACCGTGTCACTAGGCTATGTTATGGCGACGTTATGGCATCTTTCGTAACAAACAGAGGTGCTATGTAGATATGTATTTATGTAATGTGGACTGTGCAGTGTGTAATGATTGTAGATCTGATTCAGAATATTGATAGAACTTTAGCTTCGTGACTGTATTTATTATTTGTATTGTTTGTATAATTAAGGAAACAAAGCATTTTTATGTTAATATTTCATATTGTTAAATTGTGCAAAGAATGTTCTAAATGTATGTTTACAAAATAATGAAACGTATAGACTTATATGTGAAGGACTGAATTTGAATCACAAATTAATGATAGAAACCTCAAATCTATAAACTATTTAAAGATCTCGTAAGCTTACGTAAACTGTTTTTCACCTTGGTAAACACCAATCGCATCATCGCTCCTACTTCTATTACCTAAAGTATGTCATCAACAAACCGGCCCCATGGAGGTAACATAGAGCTAATGCAGTCACATTGAGTCGAGTCATTCGACTTATAGCCCGATCGAGCGATAGACGCGCGCGCACCTCCGCCGAATAAAATCAGTTGCGACATCGACTCACCTCTCATTCCGTTGACAACGATCTCAGTGGACGGACGATAGCTTACGATAGTTGACGCAATGGCTAAAGACGACCTTATCCGAGCTGTGCTTTATATAGTGAATGTGCTGTACGCAGTGTTTGGATTAGTGACTGCTGCAACAGGGATCTGGTTCTTTGTGCAGTTAGCTGAATTCGTCAATTTAAGAAATAGCAACCACTATCTCCTTGACTACAGAGTCTACTGGCCTCAAGTTGCGCCATGGCTCTTCATACTTCTCGGACTGTTCGTGATGATGGTGGCCTTCTGTGGATGGTGCGGTGCCAACAAAGAAAACAGAGGATTACTGGGAATTTACATGATTTTCCTAATTCTTATTATCATTGGACAGGCTATAGCTGCGACTTTGGTGTTTGTTTTCGTCGACGGTGAAGATACTGATCGGTTCGTGAAAGACACTGTCTACGATGGTTACTACAATTCCCAGTCGAACCCGGACGTGTTCAAGGACTTCGGGAGGATCGAAAGGAAGCTGAAATGCTGCGGCGCCAACGATGCAAGAGATTATAGAAGCTGGAGAAATGATCTGCCATTAACTTGCTGTCTGGATAGCTATTATCGAGCGACCTGTGAGTTTACTGATAAGGAAGCGAATGAAAGACTGGGGTGTGCTAAAGTGGCTTCAGTGTACGCGAAAATTATCAGCTCTTCGGTCGCTGGCGCGTCGCTTCTAATCGCTATAGTTGAAGCCGTTGGTGTCGTTTTAGCGTGGAAACTGTTCCATTCACTGAGAGAAGTAGAGCATTATATAACAGAGAGGAAGGAAGGTGAGACAGAATGTTAGGTGTTAAGTTAGTCAGTATTATTGTACCTCCGATTTTGTCAAAATAATCGATTTCGATACGATTTGCGATTCGACTCGTGTCGCCTGAAGTAACTTCAGAATGCCCGCGAAAGTTTTGCCTCTTTCAGGTTGTTTATGGAAAGTTCGGTATTTCCTTGCTCAAGGAAATCAAAGAACCTTTTTTCTTAATAAGATTTTGATGTATTTTTAATTGTCAGCTCCTTCAGACATTCCATTGGACTCCGCGTTAATTTTTAAAGTGCTTACGCGGGAGCAATCTTTTGATAGCGGTAATTAATTGAGGTTTCTCGTTGCCACGCCTGGGTCAAAGAGTACTAAGATTGTTTCAGGCGTGGGTTTAATCAGTAGTTTCCTCTTTAACTCAATGAATCATATTAAGTACCTGTGACTCACAATAAAACTCAATTGTTGGTACCTAAGTCTTGAGCTGTCGACTGACCTCGCCCCCCCACCGAGTGTTCGATCGTGACAAACATCTGACGTAATGTGCGGAGTACATCGCTAGCTGCGATCGTTTCGCAATAACGTTTCTATGTAGAAAGGCAGCCATGGACGACGAGTATGATTTTTTATGGTGCTCTAAGCAAGTTGAATAGAAGGTCTATGAGAAAAATGCGACCTCTGATCGAGCGTATATTTTGACGTTTGTTTAGAATCTTTAAGGTTTCGTATTGAGGTCGAGAAACATAGTTGTATAACTGTATGTGTGTTCGTATGTCATAATGCTAGTTTTTATGCAATCTCAAGTAGGTAGTACGTCCATCTCGATAGATTATGTTAATTTTTACGCAATATGTTGTCGTGGGTCGATTGTAGTATTATGTGGCCATAGACTGGTATATTACGCCATTTTTAATTTCAACATTGGAATGTTTCTCGTAAACAAACTTTTATTTTAAATGTCACGGTGCCAATATATAATAATGCTTTAATATATAGGAACTTTTAGATATCTCTGTTTATTTTTTAATCAGTAATACGTATTGCTAGATAATGTATTCTACGTATAATAATGTTAATGATATATATAAGAGATTATTTGTGGTTGATTTTCCGTCCTTTGCAAGTTAAATAGCTAACTAATGTAGTTACATAAAATATTACGTCTATGTGTTTGTCACATACCAAAGAAATATGTAGGTACAAATAAAAATCAAGAAATCATAAAAAAAAAAAATTTTTTTTGCATGCAGAAAGATGTATTCATTATGTATTGTTAAATTTAAGTACCACCCTGATATATTAGGTTGATAAATTTTAAGTTATTTTTGTATGAAATTTTAAATATATTTTGTAAGTGGAGACTAGTCTTAAGTCGTTTCGTTTTAAATAAAATATTATGCGGAACATGTTTTTAAATGACTTTTAATGTTACCTCTTAAATGTAATAATAAAATGATATCATAAGTAATCAGCAAACGAGTTTCATTATTAATTTGTTTAATATATTCTATTAATTGAAATTCTTTAAAATTGAATAAATTGAAACAGGATATCGACAATTTAAATGATCATAGACTATCGTTTCATCTATCTAAATTCTATCTTTCATATCAATATATATTAGGTTTAATAAAAAATATCTCTCTAAAAAAAATCGCTTATTTTACAAAAATGACGTTATAGCACGTTTCTAATTAAAAAGAATCTTGAAATAATAAAATTTGAACTTAAAAAACCTTAACCAAAGTTGATGCCGACAATAAGGTTAAAGTTTTAAAATTTACGATTTAAGATTTATTTATTTCTTTCTCAAAATATTACATAAATCGCTTATCGAGTAACAAATATACCTACATGTAAAAAAAAAATAATATTTGGCGGCGTAATTATTATGATAAACATTTATAAATAAACATTCGCCTTCATTTTACAAATACATATTTTAGTTTACAAATTCGAAATATCTTTATAACCTCTATGGTTTTACGTTTTATTTTCAACTCAATCTCTACAGAATTTAACTTAGAAATAGAAATGTCTAGAAACTTAGCCGTTTTCTTAATACCTTTTCCAATTTCCGCAAATCCTCTAAGATTCCTTGAGAATTTATACGTAGAAATCTCATTTCTTTTAAAACTTTATCGTCAACTGTTTATCTACTTGAATTTTAAACACTAATGATATCAACCATTATTTAAAAAATGCTTTGACACATTATTTTCTAGGCACATACCTATTAATATAGGTACCTATTTTTATCCACAGAATTTCTTGAAAACCTTTCCATAGCTTGAAACCTTGGAATCTATTTATGATTTTGAGTTCATTGACATTGAACTATATTTTGTAAAAAAAATAATGAGTTTTTATTGAATATCAAGGAGAAATAATTAAATGGAAAAAAATACTAGATGAACCGTGAATCAAAGGTAGTAAATCTATCTAAACCTATGGCATTTTTTAGTCGTCAACTGATATTTTATTATACATACACACATATTTGTACACATAATACATAAATAATACACAGGAAAACTTAATACAGCAAAGGAAAGTGCAGAATATATAGATTCCTAAGTCCGATGCTTTAAAAATGGCCCCGAAGAAGTCTCTTTTAAAGAGATTCTGTCGGACGCTTCACATGTATTGGCGACTGTATCCAATTCATGGAGGCGCTCCCATGAGTTGCTAAACAATTTTGGACAATAGAACCGCACCCAGGTTTCGCCATACAACTGTGTAAACTCTTTGAATGATGAGAAGAAATAATGAAACCATTTACTGGTTTTATAAATTACCACATACAAAATATAATAAACCTTTCTCTTTGTACAATTGTCTAATTTAAATCGACCCATATATTTTTTTACTTGTTGAATTATTTTATTAATTTTTATTTGTCCTAGCCAAGCTCAATTAGCATAATAGACTCGGACAGTTTATTTATTTCCGGAAAAAATGCTGTTAATTACACATTTACAAACATTACAATTAGAAACCCAAA